>CM042140.1:39704509-40040552 GCA_023376005.1 Doryteuthis pealeii | reverse complement strand
AAAATAGAGAGAGATATAAAAATTTCTGATTCCATAAGATAAGCTAAACATAAATATAATTAGGGTATAAATCAATGTATATAGTCTAAGAAATATTAAAAAAAAATGATTAAAAGAAAAGAAAATTAATAAGGATAAATACAATAATTAAATCACAAATTAAGAAAATATAACAAAAATAAATAATAATAACAATTGTAAAATCAAGAATAATAAAAAATAATAAAATAAATTAATAGAAAGTGAATTTTCTATTAATCTATATATACAATATAAGATATAGTTTATTTTAACTTTTTAATCCGGATAATAATAGTGCTTGCTGGTAATAAATAACAATACATAATTATTAGATTTAATTTTTGTTCGGTTGAAAAATGCATTGTCTTGTTGATTTAACATTGATAGAATGAATTGTACTCGTATCAGAACAGGATATAATCTATATAGAGAGAAACAATTGAAGATTTTGATTAATCATCAGTTCTTTTAAGAAATGAATATGAATATTGATTTGTTTCCTTTACTTGTTGGTATCGTTTATATTTTATTCATTATGAATTTGTTATTGGAGCAGATAGTTTTAAATAGTTTTTCATTGCTTAGTTAAAATTGAGTAACACCTTAAAAATAATTTTTAGTTTCAAGATCTGTGGAGTAGTTTTCTCTTGAGGTCAGAAAGCTAATTGGAGAATTTAAGAGGACTTGTCTTATTTTTAATGAAAAGAGAAGTGACACCTCACTCTTAGAGTTTAGTAGAAATCATTAGATGTTAAGATTGCTTACTTAATGTTGCTTTTTATATATATATATATGATATATATATATTATATATTATAATATAAAGCTGAGCAATTCAATGTTTTGTCTCTTTAAAGGCTTTTTTAACTGTTTGGTTTAATGACACAAAGGTTATACTAAATTGTTCCTTTAGTTTAGGATATCGAGTTGTTTTAAAAATAATTCCATTTTATATTGGTTCTAATTACTCGTAATTGTAATAAGTTAAAAAAAACTGACTGCTCTCTTAATTACATTCTGCTATCACTTTCCCCTCTTCTATTATAGTCTTGGATACGCCCTTGTGTTATATAAATATATATATATATATATTATATATATATATAAACCAAACTCATTTTGCCCGAGTAGGATGTGACATCAGTCATTTCTTTAAGGAGAAATTTAACATGTTTGAAATTCCAGAAGTTTCCTTCTCCTACACTGCTACCTAGCCACTGGTTTAAGAGCCCAGTTCTGCCCTATTTACCGATAGCGAGGGAGAGTAGTTGAATAAATATCTTTCCTAGAGTATAGCTCTATTGTGATAATACAGCTTCGTTCTATAAAAAAACTTTGTTCAGGATTTGTACCTGGTTGAACGCTTCCATTGCTATGAACTAACATTACAACCACGAAGTGAATTATTATATATATATTTATTATATATTATAATATATATATATATATATTTATGCATATGGAGGTGCGTGGGCTAGTGGTTAGTCGTGGAAAATGGACTCGTTGATTCGAGTTCAATTCCTAGACGAGCTGTTGGCATTTCACATAGCGCTAATAACCTTGGAAAGGTATAAATCCATATATTCTCCCTCCAGCTATGGGTTAAATAGTAGGGCCCTTCAGCCTTGGGTAGGTAACCAATTCTAGGAGAATGATAACTCTGAATTCAAAAATTCCTGAGGTCGGTCATTGATTGGGTTTGTGGCAACCCTTGATGCACCAATTCTTTCCTATCGACTGTGCCAAGTTGTGGAATGGTCTAACACCAGCTTCACCACTATAAAAACAAATCACTGTGTGGATTGTTCATTGTATGAACACTCATACGTCGGAATCGACGGCAGAGTCCATCATCATGCATATAAAGTTAAGGTAGCATGGACAAAGAACTTACAGCTTCTCGCCCATGCAATTTTCAAACGAAGTCATGTATAGTATGTATATTATATTATATTATAGTATCCAATTGCTGCTTAACTTTTACGTCATAGTGGCATCAGTTAATAATCCAAAGTGCTCAATATATTAAAAATACAGAGCAGATAATACTAATAATATTATTAGAAGAAGAAATTATTCCTCTAATAATAATATTAGTATATTATATGTGTTGTGTGTATATATATATATATATATATATAATATATATATCGGTTAATAATTCCAATTACAGCATAAGTACCATCTTTTTCCCCAAAAGTGCTTTAAAAATATCTCCTAGATTTTATGTGAAGTTGGGGTATCTGATAGGTTAATGTTTGCCCAGATAACAGATATCAACACTTGTAATGCAATTAATGCAAATGCGGGGCAAGTGGGATCTTATATCCATCAATGCAGTAATTAGAAGATTACTCTCATACCATGCATTTTCTTTTGAATAAAAAAAAAAAAAAATTTAAACAATAAAATTGTTTTTTAATTCTCTTTACTAAACTGGAACATTTTAATAAATTTTTGCTTGTGTTTTTAAATAATGTATGATAAAATCTTAATACACAATTATATATTGTTTATCTATCCCAGGTTTGTTATCATGACATGCAACACTCCACTTTGGTCCTTACTTAGGCTAGATGGGCAAGGCAAAGAGGCCTCCCTCTGATCAAGCCCTACCACCTATACAATTGTCCCAACTCTATTGCACTTATGGCAAGCCCCAACCCTTCTTATCATATATGTGCTAGAAAGTGTTAGCTGAGGGTCTTAATGTTCTGTGTAATGATGTTTAACTAATAGTGAGGGTCCAGTTGTGGAGCTCTGGGAGTGTGGAGTACCCCTTCATCACCATTACTCCCAAGTCTATTCTGATCCAGAGTGTAGTACCTGTTAGAGTTCCATCTATGGGTTAAATAAAAAAATAAAGTCTAAAAGAAATTGAGTTTTAAAAAAAATATTGGGTACCCATCAAAAATGAACAAAACAAAATGTCTTCGGCATAAAATAACCCAAACAAGAGATAAGCTGTGAATCCAACCAAACCAACCAAACCGGATTTGTTAAATATATTGCTTTATTGGATTCGTATTATTAATTTTTTATATCAGAGATGGCAGTGCTTGTCAATCTAATAAGTTTTATCTTAATTATTTGGGTAATTTAATAACTTTTGAGTGGATTATAAAACCTTAAATCATTAAATAAGTGTGGTTTTAGTTTAAGTAAAAACAGTTTAACAGTTTTTGCCCATGATTTTTTAAAAATCAAAACAAACACCAAGGAATTATAATGAAATTTAAGACCCATCATTAAAGAAACTGCATCACTTGAATATTGTCTTACTTTTAGTTGCTTTCTTTTGCTTACTTTATAGATATTTTTTTTCAAAAGGTCCTATTTATTGGAGCCATCTCAGATCATTTAGATGTACCATTTGAATGGAATTCAGTCTGCAGATTATTATTTTACAGTTTTATCATTTTAAAACTTGTTTACTTTTAGTAATGATTTGAAACTTTCTGTTTTATACAGAGGAAAATCAAAAGTAATTACATTCAATTCATCGCCTAAACTGACCAAACTTTTTAGTAATTTTACTTAAAAAAAGCAATGAAGATAATTTTTTTTGCTTTACTGAAAGAGAAGTTCATAGAAATATGAAATGTAGGTTTGTTTAAATTAATTTCTCATTGTTACAAAATAAATATAAATTTAAAAAATTGATCCCCATAGATGAATTATTTCATTGAAAAAATCTTTTATTCATTTTGGCTTTAAAAAAAATTTTTTTTTTTAAATTTCCTCATTCACCTTTTGCTTCTGATTGCTATGGCCTTCAGCAAATTTCATACAATAACAAGAGCTTATGAAAAGGCAAAATGATTGAGCAAAAAGCTCAAGGTGATACTTTGAGAAAAGCAATCATAAAAATGATAATGATCTCTCATCTATAAGAACAGCTTTCTTTAGGTATTATATTATTATAAGAACTCTGTATGTGATGGCTGGCTTTGTTATAAAAGAACTGTCAAAAATTTAATCCATCTTTGTTTGATTTGAATGAAAAATATTTTCACAAAGAAAGTCAGTCTTGCCATAATAGATATAAAGCTGTTATAGGTTAAAGAAAGTAATAAAGGGTTATTATTTTGTTCTTGGTATTTTGTTGTACTTAAACTATACTTTTAAAATTATAAATAAAAAAGATTTTATCATGTGTATAGGATTAAAAGAATAATCTTTTTCTGGACTGTTTTATTACTTTTAAATACCAGTGAGCAAATGGAACAGAATATGAGTCAAAGTAAATAAGAAGATAGGATAGACACAAAAAAAGAAAAAAGATGTGAAGTAGGGATTAGGTGACCTTGACTTTAGGTAATTTCCCATCCTCTTTCTGTTTATGAATCCCAGTAGAAAGCACCAGGCATCAATGACAATCAAATAAAGCTTGCATTTATTTTCGTATCAATGTTTTCCCATCATAATCTGGGATAATGTGGACACATATACCCTTTACATTTTCTTCTTTCTTTGTATCTTCTTTTTCTTTTTCTGTCCATTTACATTACATCAGATCAATAGAAATACATTTTTAACTATTGCAAGTGGCTAAGCAGATTAGCCTTCCCTTTAGGGTTAGGCTCATCTGCTAAAAGTAAATTTGTCTTTTTTTCTTTTTCTTCTTTTCCCATCTATTCCATTTTAGCAATATGAAATTACTAAATATCACATTTGAAATAGAAAAGAATTAAACATTTTGTTGTTCTTAAACTTTTATAAAGGCATTATCCAAATGATTCTACTGAAGTAGTAAACAAGATTAAGTTCTATAAATTTATATATATGATGGTTGGTTTGTTTTACGGCATATCAACCCTTTTTGGGTCATTTAATGGTAAAACAAGTCATTTTGATAAGTTTCTATGTTTCAAATTCTTAATATCTTCAAATCGATATATATCATTTTCATTAACTTCATTTGTTTTGTTTGTTTAATGTTATAATAACTCTGTGGGTTATTTAATGCCAAAAACTGTTAGTGTGAGATAAAAGTTGGTACTCGAGTTTCTTTTACTGGTATAATTTTTGTAGATGTATTTCATGGATTTTTTTTTTAATATCTGATTCATAATTTATATATATATATATATATATATATATATATATGGCAAGCCCCACTAAATGCTACTCCAACATAAAATTTAGTTACTGCAATTTGGAAAACTATTACCATTTCCTGTCTTGTATGTGTAATTATTTGGTTACTGTGATATCTTTCTGGAAGTTTCTGGAAAAAAAACTGGTTATCCAACTGAAGATTAGATTAGTTTTTCAAGAAGTCAAGGCCATAGAAAATGTACCTCTTGATAATTCTTTAAAGGTTCCTTACTATTTCTTATAAAGAAATCTAATATAGACGTAGAATGATAGGCAACATATGTGCTACATTAAAAGAAAATAGTACTTCAAAAAGTTAAGAATTTAAGCTGCCAAGGATTTTTATCTAAATGTCCTAACATGGAAAGAAGCATCAAAGGATGCAGAAAAAGTGATCACTACCTATCAGAAATTGTATAACCTGCAAAAATATGTGCCCTCTGGATACAAGTATTTAAGTTTTAATATAATTAAATATTATATAGAATGGGAAAGACCAATGAAATTAAATACGAACACAAAAAGATTACTTATTTTTAATTTATTCTAATTGATTTCAGTATAAAATTGTACATAGTATTGCTTTTAATACATTTAAGAATAAAACAATATTAAAAATCAATAACACCAAACGATTATTTATTAAACCTGGTTTTATTAAAACCAGTATGCAAATTATTCACACCATATACTATGTAAACTTTTATTTCTTAATGATATATAACATACATCATAGGATTTTAAACACATTAATAATATGGGCTGTTTTGAGGCAAATCTATCTCAGCTAGACCTTAATTGAGACATTGTTCATAAATAAGATGCTTAATTAAGATTAAAATGATTATTCAATTAATAACCATTGAGAATATAATGTAAATAACTATGGGAATTGTGACATTGGTGGTGACTTAGTTTCGGTTACAGACAGACAGACACGATCTCCATCATAATAAAATAAGAAAGAAATCAAAATCAATTATTAACATTGACAGTTTTCATATTATATTCAGCTAAAAGTTGTTTTTAAAATAGATTTTTTATAAGTTTTGATGGATAATCTAAATGGATAGTAATTTATTGTAATTTTTTTCATTAATTCTATTAATTGCTTCAGATGAATTTGTCTTAGAGAAGTCAAAATTGGGACAAGTTAATCATATAAAGCAAATTTTGCCAATATTTAACTTGATTATTAAGTCTTATTATCGATCATTTCTTTGTAAATGTGAATGAAATAATCTTGGTGATGTTTTGACCAATAATTATTAAACACAAACATGCTTTTAGAAATATTCAAGTTCATTATACTTTAGTTTAAAAAAAACAATATAAAAACCAGTTAGTATTATTTGGATAATTCGGACTATTGTTCTCATCTTTATTGTTATCTACACAATGTTTCATCTGATGTGCCCTCTGGCCTTCTTCAGGTGTTTCTTGTAAAATTCAGGAACCTTTTCTTCAAACTTTGGAGCCTTCTTGTCAAACTTTGGAGCCTTTATGTCGTAATCTGGAGACTTCACAGAACTTCAAACCGAACTCTTTATTCAATCCACAAGGGTAGACTTTTCTCATTCCATGACTGGGTACAAGTGTTAAACTGTATTAGTTATTTTATGTTACTATCACTCTTAGCTAGGATTGAACCTGCCACCCAGAGATGATTGTCACTTAGAACTGTATTAACTCTACAACTATATCTGTTGCACCATGTGTCCAACTAGACATTACCCGAAATGTTGTGTAAACAATAAAGATGAGGACAATAGTCTGAATAACACAAATAATACAAATTATTATGTCTCATCTCAAAAATTCAGATAAAACCTAATTAATCTTTGATAATTTGTTAATTATAAAAATGAAATTGTTTATGTTTTTTGTTTTTCTGTTGTAATGTGAGTGTGTATCCATATCATATTATAATATTTATTTATGTGATAAAACTGGGAATGCTGCTATTTTGAATTTGTTCAATGCACTTTTTTAAGACATTTAAAGTTTTGTAATTAAAAAAAAAAAAAAATTATAACTTAAAAATATTCCCAATGAATAGTATCAAGAATATTGAAGTTTTCTGATATTCATTTACTAGTGGTTGATCACTTTTTACATTCAAGCCTTGACAAATTTACAAAGATCTTTTCAAGCCTTAGAATTTTACTGGCTTTTTGTTTGGATTTTTATAAAGAAGCAATTCTCTCTTAATTAGAACCTATTCACACGGTGTTGAAAGACCCTGCTGTGTTTTTTGTGATTGGTAACAATCACTTTTGGACTATGAAAATGACAACATTCGCTTTTATATTATTTATTTCGCTTCATCTTTCATGCTAGATATCTAAAAAAAAAAGAATCAATACTAAGTTTTGTTCCATTTTCAATTATTTTGATTTACTATGATTTTAAAATCTATACAATAACCCACGTTGTCTGCTGGGGATGTAGAATTCATCAACTACACCTCTGCAGAAGGGTACCTTCCTCCCTCCCTCAAATGAGGCCACCTTTTTTCCCGGAGTTGACAACCCGTAATGCCTGACAGGAAACTGAGAAATCTGTGAACTGAATTTTTAAGTTTTCGCGTGACATGCAACACTCTACCTCGATCCTTACTTTGGCTAGATGGGTAATCAGAGAGGCTCAATCCAATCAATTGGCTGCTCATGTCAAACCCTAACATCTATATGATTGTCCCGACTGTATTCTTCCAATTGCTCTATGGAAAACACCTGACCCTTTTTATCATATAGGTGCTAGAAGGTGGTGGCTGAGGGTCAACCATCAATATTTATTCATACCATGAAGTTAATGAAAATTATTTCTACTAATTTATAAATACACCTGTTTATCAATATACATGAAGTTATTTCAATATGAAGTTTTATTAATACACATGAAGTTGTCTCAAATTTTTTCTAGTAGCAGGGTTCCAATTTTGGAGCTCTGGGGAGTGTGGGTACCTTTCATTGCCATTACTCCCTGGTCCACTCTGACCCAGTGTGATCATACTTATTAATGTCACATCTATGGGTCAAATTGATCTATTAGAAATTATTCATATTTAACCAGACCATGTGCAAAAAACAACAACAAACTTTTAATAAACAACTACACAAAAAATGAAAATATGAACATATAATTAACATGATTCCCTAACCTCTAGACATAAAATAAATGTCATTAAAAACCAATCAACCAATCATAATTTAATGGTACTTTGTTTTATGTTGTAGACAGAATGATTGCACATTTAGACTTCATTGCTTGTTGTGCAGATAAATATAAAGGTTTGACAAATGCATAAAGCACATTCTATATATCTGCACATAGTGCACATGTAAACCTTGGTAATTTTTTTGGCATTGTATGCAATAGTTAAAAAAAAAATATGTACTAGAGATCAATAGAAACTTGAGTTCTAAAATTAGTTTAATGTGAGTTAGAACTATTCATTTCCTATATATATATATAATATATATATAATATATATATATATATGATCTACATAGATACATCAATAGAAAAAAAATTATCTAAATAGATACATCAATAATACTGCAGGTTAATGATGACAAAACAAAAGATTTTTACATTAAATATTTATTTTTCAGCATAATCTCCTTTTTTATTGATGCTATTCAGTAGTGAATATCAATGATATAAATATAACAGTGGAAATTTCAGATCCAATTTCTATTAATAATTCTATATCAGTGTACAGATTTATTGATACACCCTTGTTTACTCAAATGAGATTGATACACCCTTGTTTACTCAAATTTGGTTTTCTTGTGATTCATTCATAAGACTTGTCTTGTATATCGTTTTCTTTAGAATGAAGAAAAGAATGAATGTAGAAATATCTTCCAATAGAATCAATTTAAGTTTTATAACCTTAATTTATTGATAAACTCCTGAATTACAAATCTGGACATATCTAAAGTAAATCTACTCTTTATAATTCTATTAAATGATCACATCTTAGAAGACCTTGTATTATATTTGATACTGAGTATCTAATTTATAGTCAAATCATTAATACATAGAATAAATCTTATTTATTAAAGATGTCTCAATGAAAATCTGAGTTAGATTTGCCTCAAAACAGCCCATGTTATTAGTGCATTTAAAATCCCGCAATGTATTTTATATATCACTAAGAAATAAAGGTTTACATAATATATGGTGTGGTTAATTTGCCTACTGGTTTTAACAAAACCGAATTTAATAAATAATTACTTGGTATTATTGATCTCTAATATTATTGTTTTATTTTCTAACATATCAAAATCTATCCTATGAATGATTTTATATAGAAACATTAAAATAAGTGTAATCTTTTTTATATGGTTTCTTATTTAATTTTGTTAGTCTTTCTAATTTAATATATTTCATAACATTAAAACTTGAATAGTTATGCCTAGAGGGCGCATATTCTTGCTAGTTCTATGAATATTTGTAGAGCATATAATGTTAATTTTATATTTTGAAAATTAAGATTTATGATTGAAATTGAAGTTAAACAAGCCAAGTAGCATTTATATATTGTTTGTTATGCATAAGCACTAAAATAGATTTTTTTTTTATTAATTGATGTTGACAATGCAAATATATTCAGTCAAAATGAAAATAATGTGACCAAGAGGCAATTCATGAATATCTATATTTTATTTTCCCAACAGCATGATTCATGATTATCAGATTTTCATCATTTCCAGAAGGCTGGTTGTGGTATCATTTCTATTTCATCAGATGAAATATAATTATGAAAATAATGAACTATGCTTTTTATTATTTATTTCACTTTGTAAGAAATAAAGTATTTTCTTATGGTTTGCCCATCTTTCATTGATCTCTTCTTAATTTGCTGATATACTTATAAAACATAAACTGATTACTGTCACTTGAAGAATTTTTCAACTAGCAGCAATCAGTGCTTCCAATTTGATTTAGGAGTTTATTTTAATACAAACCACTGACTGACAAAGAAATTGTTAATTACATTTATAATTGGTGAAGTAAAAATAGAATTTTCTACTTAATGTTACTTGCATATTTATATATTTTTTTGTTAAAAAAACAAACAACAAACAATTATCATTGATGATGATGCAGTTTGTATTTTGATTGAGACAGTTCAGCTGCTATGTTATGACACAATTAAATGTGTATAAAAAGTAGTTACAATATTCCAGTTGAATTAACTTCAAATTAGTTTTGATTTCTTATCAGATGTGTAGTGACATTAAAACTTGTGTGTAATTATATATACTAGCAGGACCTGTGGATATATCACAGTATGATAATTTAATTATTACAATGTTTGATATGTTTACTTAAGAGCTATTGTAAAATAGTTCAATATGTAAAAAGTATAATAATCTTGATTTAACTCTCTTTCACTCTTTTTTTTTCTTTCCTTCCTTATTTTTCATTAGGTTCGATTGAAACAGATTAGTGTTATCACCCTTCTCTCTATCTTTCCCCTACTCTTTCTTTCTTTCTTTCTTATATTTTTTATGTGTAGCATGTCCTTTTACTTCCCTATTTTCTTTATAATAAAAAAGAATGGTCCATTATTTAGCTGAAGTGATGACACTCATAAGAAATAGGAATTCGGCCAATAAGCAACATCAGATAATCAGGATTTACATTTTTGCATTTTTTATCTTGGAGGATTTGGATGGTCTCATTTTTAACAAGAGGTGTTGCAAGATAATATCTCTATATTAATACTTTTGTTCCTTAAACTAGAGTATTAATATATAGATAATATATCTATTTTGTCAGTAATGTTTCTTTTTTAATTCCTGACAACTGATAGAAAATGAATAAACCAGTGAATGGTGAAGTAATGGAAAGTTAGTGGACAGTGATTGATAAGAAAACTACAAGCCCAGTTTCAAATTCATTAAAATACAACTGTATTATTCTCGATCTACCTAGAATTTCTGTGTCACAATATACAATCATTAGTGAATGAAAGTTTGATGACTTGAATAAATTTTACCTGTGAGATCGTGACTTACATAAACTACAAGTAGTTTAATAATGTGTAGATGGATTTTAATTGTACATGCCTATACTAGTTGACATGTCTTGAAGAATTTGTTTATCTTGTATCAACAGACAAATGCTTTGAGGGAAAATGGACCCTTGGTACCTTTTATATAAAATGGACCTTTTTGTTTATTATCAACTGATTGCTTATAATTTTTGGAGGTGTGCTTAGCATAATTATTATTGTTATAGGAAATAAAATCAATGACCCGAGTTCAAATCCTGGATGAGGCTGTTTGCATTTCACTTTGCACTAATGCCCTTGAGAAAGGCATGAGTTCATCTGTTATCTCCCAGATGTTAGGAAATAGTAAGGTAGACTGGGTCCTTTAGCCTTAGTATGGCAACCAGTCTGGGAGAAAGAAAACTCTGAATTAAACTAGCTTTACTGCACTTAAAAATGAACCTTGCGTCATATCCTGTCTGTCAGATGGGCTAGATAAGTACATGTAAATGATCTCGCAGCTTTATAGAAGCGGCTACATGGCATCACCGGTATAGAAGTGGGCATTTTAAAAAGTTAGTCTCGCAGTTCCATTATTACTAATCGGGAGTTGGATCCTCGCTAGATGCCCCATAAAAATCACCACGTAAAAAGTGGGTGGGACGTCAATAATTTTTTTCCCAAATATAATAAAATCTCATAATTTTTGCACAAAAATAAGCTCTAGTGATAGTGAATTTACTGTCGTTAATTGTTTTATTTTCATAGTTTTCCTCTAGACATATGTACATACATACACACAATTGCCCTTTATATATGTATAGATAGATTGTTTTTCAATATTGTGTCATGGAAAATCAAAACTTAAATTGACAGGAGAACTAAGTTCTTCTCTTGTCTAACACCTGTCACTTGAATACAAGCCAAGATAGAAGTTGATTTATCTGATTCAATAAAAAAATTTCTTTGTGAGACTACTAGACCGCTGGACATAAGTCTTTCACTTACTTCACGTTCCAGTGATAAACAGCTTGTGTTTCTTTTTGGGTTTTTTTACAAGGGACTCTTTCAAAAGAAGCAGGAGCTGTTCATAACCCCTTAGGATATTCTGCTGAAACTGACAGGTCAGTTATATTGGATTGCAGTTTTATTGTGAAAGAATTCAGTTGTACTTAATGTGTACTTTTGCTCATCGTCTAAACAGAAGTTTTAGACTTAATATTAATACAAAACCTGTAGATAAAAGGAGCATTCTACCACCTGGTAGTGTAGAGATTGTAGTATAGCTGACTAATCACAGCTCCCATAAACATAGCACAGGTAGTAGTAACTTTCTAGATTTAAATCAAATAGGGATTTTGAATAATTCTTGACATGTTTTTTTTTCTCCCTTAATTGTCAATTTTCTGTCAGTTCACTTAAAAGTTGTATAAGATATAATTTGTAGTTATTTTTATTTGTGTAATATTTATGGTGATACTACTCTTATCTGTCTTTACTGGACCAAACACATTCAAATGTTCTAATTGTACTTAAATTACTCAATAGGGATAATATTATGGTGTTATCTCAGTCAGTACAGTATCCACCTAGGAACCGCAAGGCTCCAGGTTTGATACTGGCCTCACCCACTCAGCGCATGAGTAGCACAACTTGGATCTGTGTAGTAAAGTTGGGGAGCTGATGGTAGATGTGGCACTTCACTCAGATGCAAAACAATTTTCTTGGTTTAGTACTAGTGAAAAGGGGATAGATTCCCTCACTGTCTGGCTAATACTGACAATAGGCCACTCCACCAACTTTACTTACTATATAGATGCAAAATAAATTCAGATGATTAGATGATGTGTTTATTTATAAATGTAATTGCATATATTCATATCTACATTCATATAGTTTAAAGTTCAATATGGTAAGCAGTCAATAGAATTGAGAGCTACAACTAGACTATACACTACTTCATAAGTCTACTATATATTTATTAAGTATATTCTGTATGTAATAAGTTAACAATCAGTTTTGGCTGAATTGGATTTTTATTGTTGGTACATTTGAATGATTATAAAATCTGCTATATATATACATGTATGTATGATAAATAATTTAGGTAACAATATCTGACATTGTGGTTAAGAATTAAGACTGAAAAATGAACACAAATTGGTTTTCATTTTTTAGTCATATTCCTTAACAACACAAAATGTTTCTATACATAGAAAAACGGCCACAGAAAACACTTGTCCCATAAATTCAACCTCCATTTGCCCACCCCTAATATTACAACGTACAAGGAATGATGGGTAAATTGTCCTCTAGGTTATGCAAAATGAAATAACACTGATGTCTCACTTTAACAGATATTTTTACCAAAATTACATTAAAATATCCTGAAATTTGTTAAAAGAAATCGCTATTGGCTTTAACCACACCCTTGCTGTTGCATGGAGTTTTGTTGGTCTCTCACTTAACCACATCCCATAAATAATAATTAAGGGAGTGTAATCTGGAGAGTTGGGCGGTCAGGTGTTAGCTGTGACGTGGTTACAGAAATTTTCTCATGCTTGTGTGGCATAGCACAGAGTTCTGTTGCCAGACATAGGGTCTCCAGCAGTCACCCTCTTGACCCAATGCAGCCCCACCTCTTGGTGTAGGCTTCAAGTGTTGAGTCTGAGGCCATGTGTGAGATGAATGGAGACATGAATCATCATCACTTGTGACCACCCCCAACACCTTGATGTGGACTGGGTATTTGGTTTTCATCACTATCAGTACATCTTGTGGGGGCAGAGCATGCTAAAGGTTGTTATGTGAGTTCACCATCTGATCCTAGCAGAAATTTTTTCTCATCTGAGAAAAACAAAGCATGTTCAGTTGTAGTGGAAGCTTGAATTTGTTCCAAAACTTAGCAGCATAGTCTTTCTTCTTTTCATTCAGGCCTGTGATAAAAATTAGCCCTTTTTTATCTTTTTATGAGAGAAATAATGAATGCTTCATGCACTACCTACCTAATGAGAAACTCAGACACTCCTGGCTATGGACTTTGATTGATTTGCTGGGATCATTGTCATCAGGGCCTGGATTTTAGCAATAAATTATGGAGTTTTTTTATTATCTGAACAATCAGTGAGGTTTCTGAGCTGCTGCGCCTTCGTAATCACCATTGAACACATCCAATCTCTGTAAAATCCCTCTGCACTGTTCTCAGATTGACATCCAAACACTCTGAAATCTTCAATATTGGAGCTTCTGGTGTAAATGCCAAGCAGTAGCATACCGTTTTCAATTTTGGAGGAGTGAATTGTGTATAAGTACTGCTTTCCTCACAAACAATGCCCAACTGACTCTAGTTTGCAGTACAGTAGACAAAACATGAAACAAATATTTATTATTAATAAATAATACACCACCAGAACTTTTCCTCTCATGAGCCCTCAAATGACTCATCAAACCCCTGCAGATCCACAAAGTTTGATGCAAATATGACATAGGAAGGACGTCAGATAGATCAGATGATAATATTATTTTATGCAGCAAATTCTCTTGTAGGCATGTTTTATTAAAATGACCAACCAGGATTTGGGTGTATAGCTTTTTATTCAGCTTTTCTTTTTGGAAAACAGATTATTGCACTCTGTTTAGGCAGCTTAAAAATGTTTCCAAAGTCTCTGTATTGCATTATACTTGTCCAATCAGCACCAATAAACAAGCACATGCACAAAATTAATAATTTAAAATAGCAAACAATGTACCATCGCACTTATATGTTTAAATATATGAGTTCGGCAAAAATTTATAAAAGATGAATGCAAAATTGTAATACTTGACGCTAAAAAGAAGTAAAATATGAAATTAAGTTTCAATAAGTCTGTAATGCTGTGGTAATATGTAACGTATGTGTTGTGCTCTATGAAATAGGGTAGAGAAATATCTATAATGTGGGGCAAGCGATATCTGATTGTAAAGGAAAAAGGAAGATCCTCTTGCTGATGTTGATCTCCCCTATCAGTCTTAATCTCTGAACATTTCCTGTCTGTATGATAGGTGACTGTTCTCCTGGTGGATCTTATATGTACTCAGTTTCCTTTCAAATGGGGGGGGGGGGGCAGAGATTGCAGATAGTCTAGTTACTTATCTATTTATTTACTCGATAATATAGGTGAGGCAAGAAAGCTGGAAAAAAGGATCAGCATCATACTTGATTATAACTTTTATATAAATCTTAGTATTTGTTTACTACCTTCCTATTTATTGAACACACACACACACAACATATATATATATATAAATATATATATTAGATATATATATAGTATATATAGTATATATATATATATAATATATATATTTTATCTTAAAACCCTGATGGCATAAAAACTCCTACAATACAATTTGGTGAATATAGAATACATACAAACTGGTGCTTGGAGAAAAAAATATGTAAAAAAAAAAGAAGACCAAAACATTTGACCCTTGAACATAGTCAAACTCAGTATCAGAGTGTAATGGCCAAAAGAAAAACACTGGAAATGTTGCTAAGTTATATATGTTAAATAGGCAAATAAAAAAGATAGGTAGGTAGTTTCCTGATTCTTTAAGCTCATAATTATTATATATTCATTTTAATATTGATAACATAGTTTGCTATATTTATATGTAAATGAGTGTCATTATCATTGATAGATATTATTTAAGTTAAATAGCATAAGACAACTTGATTTTGCATAGGTGAAAAAGTTGGCAGTGATTTTGTTTTGTTACCGCTAAACTTATATATATATATAAGATTTTTGGATGTTTGTTTTTTGAAGCATTGTTGAATAAATATAATATATATATATATTTATATATAATATACATATTATTATATATATATATGTGTGTGTGTGTTTATGGCTTTTTTTCATCATAATTAATTTGCACTACAATTTAGTATTGAATAATCCAATCTATAGATGAGGTTTTAAATATGCAGTTATAAATAACATACAAGAAATTTAAAATTTAATTTATAAGACATTTGCTAAATAAATTACATGTTACCAGTCCTAATCTAGTTGTAATATCACTTATTGAAATACTAAATATAAATTACTTATTCAATCTTGTTCCCCTGTACATATGTGGCTAATATAACAAGATGTGTTTTGGTATGACATGATAAACTATAAGAAATAAGAAAAATCTGATTCTTATCATCTACAAATGTTAATCTTTGGAACACAGTGGGTGTGTGTAAACTAATATGAGAAATATATTCAGTGCAGAAAGGATTAAAAAAAAAATTGTCTGAAAATAGACTAAATATACATTTATAAAACGTTTTATCTTTCTGATACTTTTTTTATATTTCATGTCTGGGGAATATACTCCATACACAAGTTTATTAAATCAACTATTTTGACAGGTTCTATTATAAGAAATTTTAACTAAATGTTTGTACGCATATAAGATCTGTTATAATATTATACTATATTATATCATAAACTGTCTTTTTAGGTAAGTTTCCTTTTATGTAGGCATATAAAGATTACATTAATTTAAATGGAAATTATCAGGCATTTTTTTTTTTTTTTATTACTAAGTATTTGAAATTATTTGGATTTTTCCGAAAATCAGTTTTTTTTTAATGTATAACTGTTCTTCTTGAATGAAACTTTTGAATGTATGGGATATTGGTATCATTCATAGATAATAAAAAGTTTAGTGGTTTACTTTAAATTATCCCTGCCCCATAAAATTCTGTTGACTGTTCTTTGAGCCACTTCTCACTACGGATTCACTCCTTGTCACTGGAATAATGTGCCTCCAGACTATCATCTCTTTGCCCCATGAAAGAGGATTTGCATCTGATGGTGAGGCTGCCAGTTCTGGAGATCTTGGGATACTGGATACCCCCTTCCATTGTCATTACTCCCATGTACACCTTGACAACTTGTTAGGGGCCCAATCTATGGTCAAATAGGATTTGTTTAAAGAAATTATTTGTTATCCGATAGGACATATGGAAAAAAAAGAATCTATTGAAAACATTACAGCAAAAATCGTAAATATGAACGTACAATGAATGTGATTTCCTCAATCAAATCATTTCATATAAATATATCATTTTCATTTTCTTAGAAAGTTCTGAAAATAAGATACACCTAAATAAAAATTGCCCCTCACTAAATGAATACATCCTGTAATTTAATTGAAGTATATATGTAATTTAATATGAAGTATATATTATATATTTAGCTAGTCTTTACTTATGAAACATTTTTTTTAAATTTAAAAATTCTCTTGCCTCTTGCAGTTTTTTGTGAGAAATTTTAAATATTTTCTCTGATGCATTCAGTTTTTACATAAGAATATTGAGTAAAATTGTACCTCATCAAATTCACAATCACTTGATTATGACTCTTTTATTGTTTGGGGCTGTTCGCTCAGTCCCCGTAGAACATCTTGTGTTGGAATCACAAAGGTTCTGGTTCAATACCATCCCGCAACTCAGCATATGAAGTAGTACTAGATTGGGTAATCTGAATCTGTTCAGGTAAAGTGAGAAGCTGAAGGTAGGGTGTGGTGCTCTAACTCAAGCAAAAACCAATCTCACGTGTCTAGCACTAGTAAAAAGGGGATAGACTCCCTCACTGTCCTGGCTAATACCGACAATAGACCACTCGCCTTACTTTTAACTTATTTGTTTTATTTTTGTCAATAATTTGATGTTATTTTCCCCCCATTTATCCTGAATTGGTTCTGTTAAATCCATTGTTAAAAGTGTGTTCATATATATATTTCTAAATCTAGTATTTCCAAATACCTTGGTGAAATTATATGAAAATAATTTTAATGATTACCTGAGTCCATAAAGTCTGAAATCAATATTGCTAATTCATCATTCTTTTTGGCCATGTAGACAGTTAAAAAATTAATATTGAATTGCCATATTATAAACTGACTAGTTTTCATAGTTTAGTCATTGCATTGAAAACCGATGTTAAAGTTTTGTTAATTCCATTTAATGATGAAAGGCAATTTCTCTGCTGTAAGAATGAGGATTGCACGTGTGTGATGTGGCCTTGATTCTAATGTGGAGGGTCTATTGTACTAACCCTAGTAAAAATTTAAAGGCATTGTGGAGCAAGTTGACGGTAAATTGTTAATAGGTCCTTGTGGGCATAAGTTAGGGTCTTGTTATTGAGGCAGTTGGTTAGTGAGCATGGTGTAATAAACATTTTTATGTTTTAATTGTTAGATGTTGGCGAGTGAGGGTCCAGAGTGGCTATGTTGGATTCTACCCCTCTCTATTGAATAGCCTTGCGTAATTTGTTTAGTGATTGTTCACTGAAATGTGGTAGTATTCAGGAAACAGGTGTTAGAGTGTGTGTGTAGTGTCCGTGTTTTTCTGTTATTTTAAATGGCGTAATATATTGAAGTTTGGGTAGTCCCATGTGTTTTTGAGGGTGTTCATAAAAATTGTGTGGCAGTGTGAGGTGATTCGTCTGTTTCTTTCACTACATCTATTGTGTATTCTGATTAATTTTCATTTTATGGATGTACTGTCTTGTGGAGCTGAGTGGAAAGCTGATTTGAAGTGTACAAAGAGATCCTTATTCTTGCCTATCTACAAAAAAAAAAAAAAAAAAAAAAAAACACCACTAAGGATCTCTTTGTACACTTCAAATCAGCTCTTCACTCATTCCAAGACTAGTTATCATCATACATGAAATTAATAGAATACACAAAGAATGTAGTGAAGAAACAGACAGAATCATCACACTGCACACTTATGAACACCCTCAAAACAATGGCCTACCCAACTTCATATAATACGCCATTTAAATAACAGAAAACACGGACACTACACACACACTCTAACCCTGTTTTCCGAAACTACACATTTCAGTGAAACAATCACTGAACAAAACGCAAGCATTCATAGAGAGGGACTAGATATCCAACTAGCCCATCTGGACCCTCACTACGCAAATCTAACGAAAAAACAATAAAAATGTTATTAACACCATGCTCACTAAGCCAACCTGCCCAATAAAAGACCTAACTTTGCCACAAGACCTATACAATTTACCGTCTAACTTGCCTCAAATGCCTTAATTTCTACATAGGTAGTACATTAGACCCTCCACATTAGAAATCAAGGACACATCCACACACGTGCAGTCCTCAATTCCAACAGCAGAGAAATTGCCCTTCACATAAATTGAATTAAAAACTTAAAATTCTGGTTCAAATGCCTGACTAAAGCTTGAAAACTAGTCAGTTTATAATTGGCAATTCAAATATGAATTTTTAACTGTCTACATGGCCAAAAGAAATGATGAATTAGCAATTGAGTTTCAAGACTTTATGACTCAGGTATCAAAAATTCATTTTCTTATAATTTCACCAAATGTTATTTGAATACTAAGATTTAAGAAATTATATATGACCACAACTTTTACATGGTAATTTACAGAACCAATTCTAGATAAATGGGGAAAAAATAACATCAAATTATTGACAAAAATAAACAATAAGTAAAAGGTAAGTTTGGCGGAGTGGTCTATGTCCGTATTAGCCAGACAGTGAGGGAGTCTATCCTTTTTACTAGGCTAGACCAGGAGATTGGTTTTTTGCTGAGTTAGAGCACCACACCTACCTCAGGCTCTCACTTTACTGAACAGATCAGATTACCAATCTGTACTACTATATGCTGAGTTTGGCGGGGACTGGAGTGAATGAACTCAGAACCTTGTGATTCCAACACAGATGTTCTACGACTGGACTGCACAGCCAAATACAATAAAAGAGTCATAATTCAAGTGATTTGTGAATTTGATTTGAGGTACAATTTTACTCATATCTTATGTAAAAACTGATGAATCAGGAGAAAATATTTTTAAAATTCTCACAAAAATCTGCAGAGGGCAAAGAGAATTTTTAAATTTAAAAAAAATGTTTCATAGTAAAGACTAGCTAAATATATAATTATATATTCATATTAATTACATATATACTTCAATTAATTACGGTGTAATCATTAGTGAGGGCAATTCTTTATTAGGTTGTAATCTTATTTTCAGAACTTCTAAGAAAAATGAATGATATATTTATATGATTTGATTGATTGAGGAAAATCACATTCATTGTAGCGTTCATATTTACATTTTTGTGTATTGTTTTCAAACGATCTTTTTTTTCCATATGGTCTATCGGATACAAATAATTCTTAAACAAACTATTTGACCCATAGATGGGCCCTAACAAGTTGTCAAAAGTGTACATGGGAGTAATGACATGAAGGGGTACTCCATACTTCCAAGATCTCCAGACTGGAGCCTCACCATCAGATGCAATCCTCTTTCTGGGGCCAAAGAGATGATAGTCTGAGGCAAACATTATTCCAGTGACAAGGAAGTGAAATCCGTAAGTGAAGAAGTGGCTCAAAGAACAGTCACAGAATTTTATGGGCAGGGATAAATTTAAAGTAAACCACTACACTTTTATTATCTATGAATGAAACATATTCCCATACAATCAAAAAGTTTCATTGAAGATAGAAACAGTATACATAAAAAAAAACTGTATTTTCTGAAAAATCCAAATAATTCAAAATACTTAGTAAAAAAAAAAAAAAAAAAATGGCTTGATAATTTCATTTAAATAAGGTAATCTTTATATGCCTACATAAAAGGAAACTTTACCTAAAAAGACAAGTTTATGATATAATATAGTATAATATTATAACAGATCTTATATGCTTACAACATTTAGTTAAAATCTTATTAATAGAACCTGTCCAAATAGTGATTTAATAAACTTGTGTATGGAGTATTATTCCCAGACATGAAATATAAAAGTATCAGAAGATAAAAGTATAAATGTAATATAGTCTATTTTCAAGACAATTTTTTTTTAATCCTTTCTGCACTGATATATCTTCTCATATTAGTTTTGACACACACCACTGTTCCAAAGATTAACATGTAATGATAAGAATCAGATTTTCTTATTCTTATCAGTTTATCATGTCATACCAAACACCATCTTGTTATATTAGCACATATACAGGGAACAAGACTGAATAAGTAATTTATATTTAGTAATCAATAAGTGATATACAACTAAGATTAGACTGGTAAACATTAATATATTAGCAATGTCTTTAAATTAATTTTAAATTTCTTGTATGTTATTTATAACTGCATATTTAAAACCTCATCTATAGATTAGGATATTCAATACTAAATTGTAGTGCAATATAATTGATGATGAAACAAAGCCATAACACACAAACACATATATATATATATTATATATATATATATATATATTATAATATTTATATTTATCAACAATGCTTCTAAAAAACAAACATCCAAAAAATCTTATATATATATATAAGTTAGGGTAACAAAGACAAAATCAACTGCCAATTTTTCACCTATGCAAAAAATCAAGTTGTCTTTGCTAATTTAACTTAGATATACATGATCTATCAATGATATTGAGCACTCTTTACATATAAATATAGCAAACTATGTTTCAATATTAAAATGAGATATATAATAATTATGAAGCTTAAAGAATCAGAAACTACCTACCTAATCTATTTTTACTTAACATTTTAACTTAGGCAACACTTTCAGTGTTTTTTCTTTGGCCATTACACTCTGATACTGGTTGACTATTTTCAAGGGATACAAATGTTTTGGTCTTCTTTTTTTCTTACATATTTTTCTCCAAGCACCAGTTTGTATTTTGTTTCTATATTCACAAATTGTATTGTCAGGAGTTTTTTCATGCCATCAGGGTTTTAAAAGATAAAATATATATATATATATATTATATATATATATATTATATATATATATTATATATATATATATATATATATGTTGTGTGTGTGTGTGTGTTCATAAATAGGAAGGTATAAACAAATACTAGATTATATAAAAGTTATAATCAAGTATGATGCTGATCCTTTTTCCAGATTTCTTTTGCTTCACCTATTTATCGAGTAAATAAACTAGATAAGTAAACTAGACTATCTGCAATCTCTGCCCCCCCCCCCCATTTGAAAGGAAAACTGAGTACATATTAAGATCCACAAGAGAACAGTCACCTATCATACAAGACAGGAAATGTTCAGAGATTAAGACTGATAGGGAGATCAACATCAGCAAGAGGATCTTCCTTTTTCCTTTACAATCAGATATCAGCTTGCCACCACATTATAGATATTTCTCTACCCTATTTCATAGAGCACACACATACGTTACATATTACCACAGGCATTACAGACTTATTGAAACTAATTTCATATTTTTACTTCTTTTTTAGCGTCAAGTATTACAATTTGCATTCATCTTTTATAAATTTTTGCCGATACTCATATATTAACATATAAGTGCGATGGGTACATTGTTGCTATTTTAAATTATTAATTTTGTGCATGTGCTTTGTTTATTGGTGCTGATTGGAAGTATAATGCAATACAGAGACTTTGGAAACATTTTTAAGCTGCCTAAAAGCAGAGTTGCAATATCCTGTTTTCCAAAAAGAAAAGCTGAATAAAAAGCTATACACCAAATCCTGGTTGGTCATTTTTAATAAAACATGCCTACAAGAGAATTTGCTGCATATATATATTATCATCTGATCTATCTGACGTCCTTCCTATGTCATATTTGCATCAAACTTTGTGGATCTGCAGCGGGTTTGATGAGTCATTTGAGGGCTCATGAGAGGAAAAGTTCTGGTGGTGTATTATTTATTAATAATAAATATTTGTTTCATGTTTTGTCTACTGTACTGCAAACTAGAGTCAGTTGGGCATTGTTTGTGAGGAAAGCAGTACTATAACACAATTCACTCCTCCAGAAATTTTGAAACGGTATGCTATACTGCTTGGCATTTACACCAGAAGCTCCAATATGAAGATTTCAGAGTGTTTGGATGTCAATCTGAGAACAGTGCAGAGGATTTACCAAGAGTTGGATGTGTTCAATGGTGATTACGAAGGCGCAGCAGCTCAGAAACCTCACTGATTGTTCAGATAATAAAATAACTCCATAATTTATTGCTAAAATCCAGGCCCTGATTGACAATGATCCCAGCAAATCAATCAAAGTCCATAGCCAGGAGTGTCTGAGTTTCTCATTAGGTAGGTAGTGCATGAAGACATTCATTATTTCTCTCATAAAAGATAAAAAAGGGCTAATTTTTATCACAGGCCTGAATGAAAAGAAGAAAGACTATGCTGCTAAGTTTTGGAACAAATTCAAGCTTCCACTACAACTGAACATGCTTTGTTTTTTTCTCAGATGAGAAAAATTTCTGCTAGGATCAGATGGTGAACTCACATAACAACCTTTAGCATGCTCTGCCCCACAAGATGTACTGATAGTGATGAAAACAAATACCCAGTCCACATCAAGGTGTTGGGGTGGTCACAAGTGATGATGATGTCATGTCTCCATTCATCTTCACACATGGCCTCAGACTCAACACTGAAGCCTACACCAAGAGGTGGGGCTGCATTGGGTCAAGAGGGTGACTGCTGGAAGACCCTATGTCTGGCAACAGAACTCTGTGCTATGCCACACAAGCATGAGAAAATTTCTGTAACCACGTCACAGCTAACACCTGACCGCCCAACTCTCCAGATTACACTCCCCTTAATTATTATTTATGGGATGTGGTTAAGTGAGAGACCAACAAAACTCCATGCAACAGCAAGGGTGTGGTTAAAGCCAATAGCGATTTCTTTTAACAAATTTCAGGATATTTTTAATGTAATTTTGGTAAAAATATCTGTTAAAGTGAGACATCAGTGTTATTTTCATTTTTGCATAACCTAGAGGACAATTTACCCATCATTCCTTGTACGTTGTAATATTAGGGGTGGCAAATGGAGGTTGAATTTATGGGACAAGTGTTTTCTGTGGCCGTTTTTTCTATGTATAGAAACATTTTGTGTTGTTAAGGAATATGACTAAAAATGAAAACCAATTTGTGTTCATTTTTCAGTCTTAATTCTTAACCACAATGTCAGATATTGTTACCTAAATTATTTATCATACATACATGTATATATATAGCAGATTTTATAATCATTCAAATGTACCAACAATAAAAATCCAATTCAGCCAAAACTGATTGTTAACTTATTACATACAGAATATACTTAATAAATATATAGTAGACTTATGAAGTAGTGTATAGTCTAGTTGTAGCTCTCAATTCTATTGACTGCTTACCATATTGAACTTAAAACTATATGAATGTAGATATGAATATATGCAATTACATTTATAAATAACACATCATCTAATCATCTGAATTTATTTTGCATCTATATAGTAAGTAAAGTTGGTGGAGTGGCCTATTGTCAGTATTAGCCAGACAGTGAGGGAATCTATCCCCTTTTCACTAGTACTAAACCAAGAAAATTGTTTTTGCATCTGAGGTGAAGTGCCACATCTACCATCAGCTCCCCAACTTTACTACACAGATCCAAGTTGTGCTACTCATGCGCTGAGTGGGTGAGGGCCAGTATCAAACCTGGAGCCTTGCGGTTCCTAGGTGGATACTGTACTGACTGAGATAACACCATAATATTATCCCTATTGAGTAATTTAAGTACAATTAGAACATTTGAATGTGTTTGGTCCAGTAAAGACAGATAAGAGTAGTATCACCATAAATATTACACAAATAAAAATAACTACAAATTATATCTTATACAACTTTTAAGTGAACTGACAGAAAATTGACAATTAAGGGAAGAAAAAAAACATGTCAAGAATTATTCAAAATCCCTATTTGATTTAAATCTAGAAAGTTACTACTACCTGTGCTATGTTTTATGGGAGCTGTGATTAGTCAGCTATACTACAATCTCTACACTACCAGGTGGTAGAATGCTCCTTTTATCTACAGGTTTTGTATTAATATTAAGTCTAAAACTTCTGTTTAGACGATGAGCAAAAGTACACATTAAGTACAACTGAATTCTTTCACAATAAAACTGCAATCCAATATAACTGACCTGTCAGTTTCAGCAGAATATCCTAAGGGGTTATGAACAGCTCCTGCTTCTTTTGAAAGAGTCCCTTGTAAAAAAACCCAAAAGAAACACAAGCTGTTTATCACTGGAACGTGAAGTAAGTGAAAGACTTATGTCCAGCGGTCTTAGTAGTCTCACAAAGAAATTTTTTATTGAATCAGATAAATCAACTTCTATCTTGGCTTGTATTCAAGTGACAGGTGTTAGACAAGAGAAGAACTTAGTTCTCCTGTCAATTTAAGTTTTGATTTTCCATGACACAATATTGAAAAACAATCTATCTATACATATATAAAGGGCAATTGTGTGTATGTATGTACATATGTCTAGAGGAAACTATGAAAATAAAACAATTAACGACAGTAAATTCACTATCACTAGAGCTTATTTTTGCAAAAATTATGAAGATTTTATTTATATTTGGGAAAAAAATTATTGACGTCCCACCCACTTTTTACGTGGTGATTTTTATGGGGCATCTAGCGAGGATCCAACTCCCGATTAGTAATAATGGAACTGCGAGACTAACTTTTTAAAAATGCCCACTTCTATACCGGTGATGCCATGTAGCCGCTTCTATAAAGCTGCGAGATCATTTACATGTACTTATCTAGCCCATCTGACAGACAGGATATGACGCAAGGTTCATTTTTAAGTGCAGTAAAGCTAGTTTAATTCAGAGTTTTCTTTCTCCCAGACTGGTTGCCATACTAAGGCTAAAGGACCCAGTCTACCTTACTATTTCCTAACATCTGGGAGATAACAGATGAACTCATGCCTTTCTCAAGGGCATTAGTGCAAAGTGAAATGCAAACAGCCTCATCCAGGATTTGAACTCGGGTCATTGATTTTATTTCCTATAACAATAATAATTATGCTAAGCACACCTCCAAAAATTATAAGCAATCAGTTGATAATAAACAAAAAGGTCCATTTTTATAAAAAGGTACCAAGGGTCCATTTTCCCCTCAAAGCATTTGTCTGTTGATATACAAGATAAACAAATTCTTCAAGACATGTCAACTAGTATAGGCATGTACAATTAAAATCCATCTACACATTATTAAACTACTTGTAGTTTATGTAAGTCACGATCTCACAGGTAAAATTTATTCAAGTCATCAAAACTTTCATTCACTAATGATTGTATATTGTGACACAGAAAATTCTAGGTAGATCGAGAATAATACAGTTGTATTTTAATGAATTTGAAACTGGGCTTGTAGTTTTCTTATCAATCACTGTCCACTAACTTTCCATTACTTCACCATTCACTGGTTTTATTCATTTTCTATCAGTTGTCAGGAATTAAAAAAGAAACATTACTGACAAAATAGATATATTATCTATATATTAATACTCTAGTTTAAGGAACAAAAGTATTAATATAGAGATATTATCTTGCAACACCCTCTTGTTAAAAATGAGACCATCCAAATCCTCCAAGATAAAAAATGCAAAAATGTAAATCCTGATTATCTGATGTTGCTTATTGGCCGAATTCCTATTTCTTATGAGTGTCATCACTTCAGCTAAATAATGGACCATTCTTTTTTATTATAAAGAAATAAAGGGAAGTAAAAGGACATGCTACACATAAAAAATATAAGAAAGAAAGAAAGAAAGAGTAGGGGAAAGATAGAGAGAAGGGGTGATAACACTAATCTGTTTCAATCGAACCTAATGAAAATAAGGAAGGAAAGAAAAAAAAAGTGAAAGAGAGTTAAATCAAGATTATTATACTTTTTACATATTGAACTATTTTACAATAGCTCTTAAGTAAACATATCAAACATTGTAATAATTAAATTATCATACTGTGATATATCCACAGGTCCTGCTAGTATATATAATTACACACAGTTTTAATGTCACTACACATCTGATAAGAAATCAAAACTAATTTGAAGTTAATTCAACTGGAATATTGTAACTACTTTTTATACACATTTAATTGTGTCATAACATAGCAGCTGAACTGTCTCAATCAAAATACAAACTGCATCATCATCAATGATAATTGTTTTGTTGTTTGTTTTTTTAACAAAAAAATATATAAATATGCAAGTAACATTAAGTAGAAAATTCTATTTTTACTTCACCAATTATAAATGTAATTAACAATTTCTTTGTCAGTCAGTGGTTTGTATTAAAATAAACTCCTAAATCAAATTGGAAGCACTGATTGCTGCTAGTTGAAAAATTCTTCAAGTGACAGTAATCAGTTTATGTTTTATAAAGTATATCAGCAAATTAAGAAGAGATCAATGAAAGATGGGCAAACCATAAGAAAATACTTTATTTCTTACAAAGTGAAATAAATAATAAAAAGCATAGTTCATTATTTTCATAATTATATTTCATCTGATGAAATAGAAATGATACCACAACCAGCCTTCTGGAAATGATGAAAATCTGATAATCATGAATCATGCTGTTGGGAAAATAAAATATAGATATTCATGAATTGCCTCTTGGTCACATTATTTTCATTTTGACTGAATATATTTGCATTGTCAACATCAATTAATAAAAAAAAAATCTATTTTAGTGCTTATGCATAACAAACAATATATAAATGCTACTTGGCTTGTTTAACTTCAATTTCAATCATAAATCTTAATTTTCAAATATATAGAAATTAACATTATATGCTCTACAAATATTCATAGAACTAGCAAGAATATGCGCCCTCTAGGCATAACTATTCAAGTTTTAATGTTATGAAATATATTAAATTAGAAAGACTAACAAAATTAAATAAGAAACCATATAAAAAAGATTACACTTATTTTAATGTTTCTATATAAAATCATTCATAGGATAGATTTTGATATGTTAGAAAATAAAACAATAATATTAGAGATCAATAATACCAAGTAATTATTTATTAAATTCGGTTTTGTTAAAACCAGTAGGCAAATTAACCACACCATATATTATGTAAACCTTTATTTCTTAGTGATATATAAAATACATTGCGGGATTTTAAATGCACTAATAACATGGGCTGTTTTGAGGCAAATCTAACTCAGATTTTCATTGAGACATCTTTAATAAATAAGATTTATTCTATGTATTAATGATTTTGACTATAAATTAGATACTCAGTATCAAATATAATACAAGGTCTTCTAAGATGTGATCATTTAATAGAATTATAAAGAGTAGATTTACTTTAGATATGTCCAGATTTGTAATTCAGGAGTTTATCAATAAATTAAGGTTATAAAACTTAAATTGATTCTATTGGAAGATATTTCTACATTCATTCTTTTCTTCATTCTAAAGAAAACGATATACAAGACAAGTCTTATGAATGAATCACAAGAAAACCAAATTTGAGTAAACAAGGGTGTATCAATCTCATTTGAGTAAACAAGGGTGTATCAATAAATCTGTACACTGATATAGAATTATTAATAGAAATTGGATCTGAAATTTCCACTGTTATATTTATATCATTGATATTCACTACTGAATAGCATCAATAAAAAAGGAGATTATGCTGAAAAATAAATATTTAATGTAAAAATCTTTTGTTTTGTCATCATTAACCTGCAGTATTATTGATGTATCTATTTAGATAATTTTTTTTCTATTGATGTATCTATGTAGATCATATATATATATATATATATATATATATATATATATATAGGAAATGAATAGTCTAACTCACATTAAACTAATTTTAGAACTCAAGTTTCTATTGATCTCTAGTACATATTTTTTTTTTAACTATTGCATACAATGCCAAAAAATTACCAAGGTTTACATGTGCACTATGTGCAGATATATAGAATGTGCTTTATGCATTTGTCAAACCTTTATATTTATCTGCACAACAAGCAATGAAGTCTAAATGTGCAATCATTCTGTCTACAACATAAAACAAAGTACCCATTAAATTATGATTGGTTGATTGGTTTTTAATGACATTTATTTTATGTCTAGAGGTTAGGGAATCATGTTAATTATATGTTCATATTTTCATTTTTTGTGTAGTTGTTTATTAAAAGTTTTTGTTGTTGTTTTTGCACATGGTCTGGTTAAATATGAATAATTTCTAAATAGATCAATTTGACCCATAGATGTGACATTAATAAGTATGATCACACTGGGTCAGAGTGGACCAGGGAGTAATGGCAATGAAAGGGTACTCCACACTCCCCAGAGCTCCAAAATTGGAACCCTGCTACTAGAAAAAATTTGAGACAACTTCATGTGTATTAATAAACTTCATATTGAAATAACTTCATGTATATTGATAAACAGGTGTATTTATAAATTAGTAGAAATAATTTTCATTAACTTCATGGATGCACCATTCTAGCACCTGATAAAAAGGGTCAGGTGTTTTCCATAAGAGCAATTGGAAGAATACAGTCGGGACAATCATATAGATGTTAGGGTTTGACATGAGCAGCCAATTGATTGGATTGAGCCTCTCTGATTACCCATCTAGCCAAAGTAAGGATCGAGGTAGAGTGTTGCATGTCACGCGAAAACTTAAAATTCAGTTCACAGATTTCTCAGTTTCCTGTCAGGCATTACGGGTTGTCAACTCCGGAAAAAAGGTGGCCTCATTTGAGGGAGGGAGGAAGGTACCCTTCTGCAGAGGTGTAGTTGATGAATTCTACATCCCCAGCAGACAACGTGGGGTTATTGTATAGATTTTAAAATCATAGTAAATCAAAATAATTGAAATGGAACAAAACTTAGTATTGATTCTTTTTTTTTTTAGATATCTAGCATGAAAGATGAAGCGAAATAAATAATAAAAGCGAATGTTGTCATTTTCATAGTCCAAAAGTGATTGTTACCAATCACAAACACAGCAGGGTCTTTCAACACCGTGTGAATAGGTTCTAATTAAGAGAGAATTGCTTCTTTATAAAAATCCAAACAAAAAGCCAGTAAAATTCTAAGGCTTGAAAAGATCTTTGTAAATTTGTCAAGGCTTGAATGTAAAAAGTGATCAACCACTAGTAAATGAATATCAGAAAACTTCAATATTCTTGATACTATTCATTGGGAATATTTTTAAGTTATAATTTTTTTTTTTTTTTTTAATTACAAAACTTTAAATGTCTTAAAAAAGTGCATTGAACAAATTCAAAATAGCAGCATTCCCAGTTTTATCACATAAATAAATATTATAATATGATATGGATACACACTCACATTACAACAGAAAAACAAAAAACATAAACAATTTCATTTTTATAATTAACAAATTATCAAAGATTAATTAGGTTTTATCTGAATTTTTGAGATGAGACATAATAATTTGTATTATTTGTGTTATTCAGACTATTGTCCTCATCTTTATTGTTTACACAACATTTCGGGTAATGTCTAGTTGGACACATGGTGCAACAGATATAGTTGTAGAGTTAATACAGTTCTAAGTGACAATCATCTCTGGGTGGCAGGTTCAATCCTAGCTAAGAGTGATAGTAACATAAAATAACTAATACAGTTTAACACTTGTACCCAGTCATGGAATGAGAAAAGTCTACCCTTGTGGATTGAATAAAGAGTTCGGTTTGAAGTTCTGTGAAGTCTCCAGATTACGACATAAAGGCTCCAAAGTTTGACAAGAAGGCTCCAAAGTTTGAAGAAAAGGTTCCTGAATTTTACAAGAAACACCTGAAGAAGGCCAGAGGGCACATCAGATGAAACATTGTGTAGATAACAATAAAGATGAGAACAATAGTCCGAATTATCCAAATAATACTAACTGGTTTTTATATTGTTTTTTTTAAACTAAAGTATAATGAACTTGAATATTTCTAAAAGCATGTTTGTGTTTAATAATTATTGGTCAAAACATCACCAAGATTATTTCATTCACATTTACAAAGAAATGATCGATAATAAGACTTAATAATCAAGTTAAATATTGGCAAAATTTGCTTTATATGATTAACTTGTCCCAATTTTGACTTCTCTAAGACAAATTCATCTGAAGCAATTAATAGAATTAATGAAAAAAATTACAATAAATTACTATCCATTTAGATTATCCATCAAAACTTATAAAAAATCTATTTTAAAAACAACTTTTAGCTGAATATAATATGAAAACTGTCAATGTTAATAATTGATTTTGATTTCTTTCTTATTTTATTATGATGGAGATCGTGTCTGTCTGTCTGTAACCGAAACTAAGTCACCACCAATGTCACAATTCCCATAGTTATTTACATTATATTCTCAATGGTTATTAATTGAATAATCATTTTAATCTTAATTAAGCATCTTATTTATGAACAATGTCTCAATTAAGGTCTAGCTGAGATAGATTTGCCTCAAAACAGCCCATATTATTAATGTGTTTAAAATCCTATGATGTATGTTATATATCATTAAGAAATAAAAGTTTACATAGTATATGGTGTGAATAATTTGCATACTGGTTTTAATAAAACCAGGTTTAATAAATAATCGTTTGGTGTTATTGATTTTTAATATTGTTTTATTCTTAAATGTATTAAAAGCAATACTATGTACAATTTTATACTGAAATCAATTAGAATAAATTAAAAATAAGTAATCTTTTTTGTGTTCGTATTTAATTTCATTGGTCTTTCCCATTCTATATAATATTTAATTATATTAAAACTTAAATACTTGTATCCAGAGGGCACATATTTTTGCAGGTTATACAATTTCTGATAGGTAGTGATCACTTTTTCTGCATCCTTTGATGCTTCTTTCCATGTTAGGACATTTAGATAAAAATCCTTGGCAGCTTAAATTCTTAACTTTTTGAAGTACTATTTTCTTTTAATGTAGCACATATGTTGCCTATCATTCTACGTCTATATTAGATTTCTTATAAGAAAATAGTAAGGAACCTTTAAAGAATTATCAAGAGGTACATTTTCTATGGCCTTGACTTCTTGAAAAACTAATCTAATCTTCAGTTGGATAACCAGTTTTTTTTTCCAGAAACTTCCAGAAAGATATCACAGTAACCAAATAATTACACATACAAGACAGGAAATGGTAATAGTTTTCCAAATTGCAGTAACTAAATTTTATGTTGGAGTAGCATTTAGTGGGGCTTGCCATATATATATATATATATATATATATATATATAAATTATGAATCAGATATTAAAAAAAAAATCCATGAAATACATCTACAAAAATTATACCAGTAAAAGAAACTCGAGTACCAACTTTTATCTCACACTAACAGTTTTTGGCATTAAATAACCCACAGAGTTATTATAACATTAAACAAACAAAACCAAATGAAGTTAATGAAAATGATATATATCGATTTGAAGATATTAAGAATTTGAAACATAGAAACTTATCAAAATGACTTGTTTTACCATTAAATGACCCAAAAAGGGTTGATATGCCGTAAAACAAACCAACCATCATATATATAAATTTATAGAACTTAATCTTGTTACTACTTCAGTAGAATCATTTGGATAATGCCTTTATAAAAGTTTAAGAACAACAAAATGTTTAATTCTTTTCTATTTCAAATGTGATATTTAGTAATTTCATATTGCTAAAATGGAATAGATGGGAAAAGAAGAAAAAGAAAAAAAGACAAATTTACTTTTAGCAGATGAGCCTAACCCTAAAGGGAAGGCTAATCTGCTTAGCCACTTGCAATAGTTAAAAATGTATTTCTATTGATCTGATGTAATGTAAATGACAGAAAAAAGAAAAAGAAGATACAAAGAAAGAAGAAAATGTAAAGGGTATATGTGTCCACATTATCCCAGATTATGATGGGAAAACATTGATACGAAAATAAATGCAAGCTTTATTTGATTGTCATTGATGCCTGGTGCTTTCTACTGGGATTCATAAACAGAAAGAGGATGGGAAATTACCTAAAGTCAAGGTCACCTAATCCCTACTTCACATCTTTTTTCTTTTTTTGTGTCTATCCTATCTTCTTATTTACTTTGACTCATATTCTGTTCCATTTGCTCACTGGTATTTAAAAGTAATAAAACAGTCCAGAAAAAGATTATTCTTTTAATCCTATACACATGATAAAATCTTTTTTATTTATAATTTTAAAAGTATAGTTTAAGTACAACAAAATACCAAGAACAAAAATAATAACCCTTTATTACTTTCTTTAACCTATAACAGCTTTATATCTATTATGGCAAGACTGACTTTCTTTGTGAAAATATTTTTCATTCAAATCAAACAAAGATGGATTAAATTTTTGACAGTTCTTTTATAACAAAGCCAGCCATCACATACAGAGTTCTTATAATAATATAATACCTAAAGAAAGCTGTTCTTATAGATGAGAGATCATTATCATTTTTATGATTGCTTTTCTCAAAGTATCACCTTGAGCTTTTTTGCTCAATCATTTTGCCTTTTCATAAGCTCTTGTTATTGTATGAAATTTGCTGAAGGCCATAGCAATCAGAAGCAAAAGGTGAATGAGGAAATTTAAAAAAAAAATTTTTTTTTAAAGCCAAAATGAATAAAAGATTTTTTCAATGAAATAATTCATCTATGGGGATCAATTTTTTAAATTTATATTTATTTTTGTAACAATGAGAAATTAATTTAAACAAACCTACATTTCATATTTCTATGAACTTCTCTTTCAGTAAAGCAAAAAAAATTATCTTCATTGCTTTTTTTAAGTAAAATTACTAAAAAGTTTGGTCAGTTTAGGCGATGAATTGAATGTAATTACTTTTGATTTTCCTCTGTATAAAACAGAAAGTTTCAAATCATTACTAAAAGTAAACAAGTTTTAAAATGATAAAACTGTAAAATAATAATCTGCAGACTGAATTCCATTCAAATGGTACATCTAAAATGATCTGAGATGGCTCCAATAAATAGGACCTTTTGAAAAAAAATATCTATAAAGTAAGCAAAAGAAAGCAACTAAAAGTAAGACAATATTCAAGTGATGCAGTTTCTTTAATGATGGGTCTTAAATTTCATTATAATTCCTTGGTGTTTGTTTTGATTTTTAAAAAATCATGGGCAAAAACTGTTAAACTGTTTACTTAAAACTAAACCACACTTATATTAATGATTTAAGGTTTTATAATCCACTCAAAAGTTATTAAATTACCCAAATAATTAAGATAAAACTTATTAGATGACAAGCACTGCCATCTCTGATATAAAAAATTAATAATACGAATCCAATAAAGCAATATATTTAACAAATCCGGTTTGGTTTGGTTTGGTTGGATTTCACAGCTTATCTCTTGTTGGGTTATTTTATGCCGAAGACATTTTGTTTTGTTCATTTTTGATGGGTACCCAATATTTTTTTTAAAACTCAATTTCTTTTAGACTTATTTTTTTTATTTAACCCATAGATGGAACTCTAACAGGTACTACCACTCTGGATCAGAATAGACTTGGGAGTAATGGTGATGAAGGGGTACTCCACACTCCCCAGAGCTCCACAACTGGACCCTCACTATTAGTTAAACATCATACACAGAACATTAAGACCCTCAGCTAACACTTTCTAGCACATATATGATAAGAAGGGTTGGGGCTTGCCATAAGTGCAATAGAGTTGGGACAATTGTATAGGTGGTAGGGCTTGATCAGAGGGAGGCCTCTTTGCCTGCCCATCTAGCCTAAGTAAGGACCAAAGTGGAGTGTTGCATGTCATGATAACAAACCTGGGATAGATAAACAATATATAATTGTGTATTAAGATTTTATCATACATTATTAAAAACACAAGCAAAAATTTATTAAAATGTTCCAGTTTAGTAAAGAGAATTAAAAAACAATTTTATTGTTTAAATTTTTCTTTTTTTTTTATTCAAAAGAAAATGCATGGTATGAGAGTAATCTTCTAATTACTGCATTTGATGGAATATAAGATCCCACTTGCCCCGCATTTGCATTAATTGCATTACAAGTGTTGATATCTGTTATCTGGGCAAACATTAACCTATCAGATACCCCAACTTCACATAAAATCTAGGAGATATTTTTAAAGCACTTTTGGGGAAAAAAGATGGTACTTATGCTGTAATTGGAATTTATTAACCGATATATATATATATATATATATATATATATATACACACACACACATATAATACTACTAATATTATTATTAGAGGAAATATTTTCTTCTTCTAATAATATTATTAGTATTATTACTGCTCTGTATTTTTAATATATTGAGCACTTTTGGATTATTAACTGATGCCACTATGACGTAAAAGTTAAAGCAGCAATTGGATACTATATATATATATATATACATACATACATACATGACTTCGTTTGAAAATTGCATGGGCGAGAAGCTGTAAGTTCTTGTCCATGCTACCTTAACTTTATATGCATGATGATGGACTCTGCCGTCGATTCCGACGTATGAGTGTTCATACAATGAACATCCACACAGTGATTTGTTTATAGTGGTGAAGGCTGGTGTTAGACCATCCACACTTTGGCACAGTCGATAGGAAAGAATTGGTGCATCAAGGGTTGCCACAAACCCAATCAATGACCGACCTCAGGAATTTTGAATTCAGAGTTATCCATCTCCTAGATTGGTTACCTACCCAAGGCTGAAGGGCCCTACTATTTAACCCATAGCTGGAGGGAGAATATATGGATTTATACCTTTCCCAAGGTTATTAGCGCTATGTGAAATGCCAACAGCTTCGTCTAGGAATTGAACTCGAATCAACGAGTCCATTTTCCACGACTAACCACTAGCCCACGCACCTCCATATGCATGAAATATATATATATATATATATATATAATATATATATATATATATATATATAATTCACTTCGTGGTGTAATGGTTAGTGTCATAGCAAATGGAATCGTCAACCAGAGTACAAATCCTGAACAAAGTTTTTTTTATAGAACGAAGCTGTATTTCACATAGAGCTAATACTCTAGGGAAAGGTATGCATTCAACTACTCTCCCTCCAGCTATCGGTAAATAGGGCAGACTGGGCTCTTAAACCGTGGCTAGGTAGCCAGTGTAGGAGAAGGAAAACTCTGAATTCAAACCTGTTAAATTCTCCTTAAGAAATTGACCTTGTGTCACATCCTACTCGGGCGAAATGGTTGGTTTATATATATATATATATATATATATATATATAAACAAGGAGGTAATCAAGATATACATAGAGAGGGGGAAAGTGATAGGCAGAATGTAAATTAAGAGGCAGGTCAGTTTTTTTACTTAATTACAAATTACGAGTAATTAGAACCAATTAAAATGGAATTTTTTTCAAACATAACTCATTCCTAAAACTAAGGAACAATTTAGTATAACCTTTGTGTCATTAAACCAAACAGTAAAAAAGCCTTTAAGAGACAAACATTGATTCGCTCAGCTTTAGTATAATATATATATATATATATATATATATATATATATATATAAAAAGCCAACATTAAGTAAAGCAATCTTAACTCTTACTGATTTCTACTAAACTCTAAGAGTGGGTGTCACTCCTCTTCATAAAAATAAACAAGTCCTCTTAAATTCTCAATTAGCTTTACTGACCTCAAGAGAAAACTACTCCACAGATCTTGAAACTAAAAAATTATTTTAAGTTGTTACTCAATTAACTAAGCAATGAACTATTTAAACTATCTGCTCCAATAACAAATTATAATGAATAAAATATAAACAGTACAACAAGTAAAGAAACAAATTTCAATATTCTATTCTATTCTTAAAAGACTGATGAAGTAATAATCAAAATGTTCAATTGTTTCTCTCTTATAGATATATCCTGTTCTGTTACGAGTACAATTCATTCTATCAATGTTAAAATCAACAAGACACCAATGCATTTTTCAAACCTGAAACAAAAAATAAAATCTATAATTATGTATTGTTTATTTATTAAAGACCAGCAAGCACATATTATTATCCAGGATTTAAAAAGTTAAAAATAAATCTATTATCTATATTTATATATAGATTAATGAAAATTCACTTTCTATATATTTATTTTATTATTTTTTATATATTCTTGTTTTTAAATTGTTTATTTTTATTATTATTTTTGTTTATATTTTTTCTTATTTGTGTTTAATTATGTTTTATCCTTTATTAATTTCTTTTACTTTTTAATCATTTTTTTTAAAATTATTTCTTAGATATATCATTGATTTATACCCTAATTATATTTTTGTTTAGCTTTTCTTATGGAAAATCAGAAGTTTTTTTTAACCCCCTCTCGAACAAAAATAGGATGTGGATTTTATTGAACTTTGGTTTTTACTTTATAAAAGGATGTGCGCTCAGTTGTTGTTGTACAGACATACAGAATATATATATATATATATATATATATATATAGATAATAGATAGATAGAGAGAGAGAGAGAGAGAGAGAGAGAGATAGATAGATAGATAGATAGATAGATAGAGAGAGATAGATAGATAGAGAGAGATAGATAGATAGAGAGAGATAGATAGATAGAGAGAGATAGATATTCTGGGATACTTTTCTTTTGACAAATCCTTTATTTTATTAGAGTTTACAATAGAAATGTCTAGTTTCTCAGAAAATGTAAGCACTAAGAAAATTTTGTAATCTTTTACCTATATCACATTCTTGTAATATTGGTAAAGTCTAAGTGTAAAAGTCCTTATGTCTGTAAAGATTCTTTGGTGTGTCTGGTGGCTTCTGAAACAGGTGATGACCCAAATTAGAATTAGCTACATGAAGTACTCAGCAGAAGATGGTTGAGACTATCTACAGCTGGGCTATAGAAATTATGTAGATGGTAAGATATTAATTCTTCATTGCAAGCCAAGTCTACTTGGTTTTAAGGTTTTCATGAAATTCTGCATTTAAAAAAATAAATAATATTCTGACAATTTTTCTGAATTTTTTAGATGAGGGTTGATAATTTGAATTATTTGGATTATTTGGACTATTGTGCTCATCTTTATTGTTATCTGTACAACATTTCAGCTGATGCACCCCTGGCCTTCTTCATGTATTTCCAATTGGACATATAGTGTAGTGGATATAGGTGTTGGTTTAATACAGTTCTAAGTGATAGTTATCTCTAGGCTGTAGGTTCAATCCTGGTCAAGGGTGACAGTAACATAGAATGATAATTAACACAGATTAACACTTGTACCCAGCTATGGTTAACTGAATGAGAACAGTATAGTCCCATTGAATAAAGGGTTGGGTTCAAAGTTCTGTGGTGGCTCTCGATTATGAGAAGAAATACCTGAAGAGGGCTGGAGGGCACATTGGCCAAAACGTTGTACAGATAACAATAAAGATGAGGACAACAGTCCGAATATTCCAAATAAGTCAAATTCTGCCAAATCACTTTTTTTTAGGAATATAATTATCATTCCCCATTGATTTATTTGAACTATTATTCTTTGAATTAATGAAGGCATAATGACAATCCTTATAGAAAACAGTTAGACAGTAATTATTAAACAGAATGTCTTCTATATTGACTTTTTTCAAATAGATCTTTCATATTATTTGCATTAAAAAAAAGTTTTCTGATGTGAGAAAAAATCCCACATTCTATGAGTAAGTGTTGAAATTTTTTTTAAAAGGTTCCAAAATGATATCAACTGATATTCTTTGCAATAGTGGCCTAGTGGATATAAGCATGGATTAAAAAGTGTTATAGTTATCTAGTGGGTGGGAGTTGAATCCCTGGACCAGGTAGTAAAAATCTACTTGGGCTCATCAAAAATTAACATAAGCATCAACTAATAAAAGATATCTAACAACTAAATAGAACCTAAAAATGTTGTCTGTAAATTCTCTCTTTCATTATATATATATATATATATATATATATATATATATATATATATGAAATCAAATTTGAGGGAAAAAAATCACACAAATCAATATATTCCTTCTAGTCACTATAAATCTAGAAAATCTTTTTTCGGTTTGGTACGAATAATATTTGAAATGGCATTTACCTCATACCCCACTTGTATGGGTTAGGCACAAGTAATTTCTGAGGTATTTTTGAAAAGTCTGCTATCTTAAACAAATCAAATATTTAAAAATCTGTAATGCTTTGCTTTATATGGATAAGCATATTTTCAAAAGTGAAAAAAAAAAAAAAAATTACAAGTGCTAATCAAAGATTCTAAAACATGGAAATCACACAAAAGGTTTCAGAAATTCAATAAACAAAATTCCTAAAATATTTCTAAGTGCATATATGAATTTTCACATAAAGTGGCCCCTTTCTGGTTAATATATATAAAAGATATTATGAATATTGAAATATTGAATACCTGCTTACTGAAATAGATCAATTAATCAGTAAAGTGGTATTATCTGATAATGACAGTTCTTATATATTTCATGAATGTAATGCATAATTAAATGTTAGCTTTCACTTCTTAATTGCTTTAAAGAATAAATCTTATTATAATGGAGATTCAGTGTCTGTCTGTAACTAAAACTACATTACTGCTTACATCCGAATACCCCCATGAATTGTGTAAGTTTATCAATGATTATTTCATTTATAATCAAAATCTTTAATACATAGAATAAATCTTATTAATGATGTCTTTATGAAAATCTGAGTTAGATTTGCCTCAAAACCGCCCATGTTATTAGTGTGTTTAAAATCTTGCAATGTGTCTTATATATCACTAAGAAATAAAGGTTTACATAATATATGGTGTGATTAATTTTCATACAGGTTTTAACAAAACCGGGTTTAATAAATAATTACTTGGTGTTATTAATCTCTAATATTATTGTTTTATTTTCCAACGTATAAAAATCAATCCTATGAATGATTTTATATAGAAACCAATTAAAATATAATTAAAATAAGTGTAATCTTTTCATATGCTTTCTTATTTAATTTCTAATTCAATATATTTCATTACATTAAAACTTAAATACTTACCCCCAGAGAGTGCATATTTTTGCTAGTTAATATAAAAAGAATAAAACCTGAAGTTGTGATTAGCAATCAGGTGAATATTTTTCCACTGCTCAAGATTTTCTTTCTTAAGTTTCAGTTATAAAAGACTTATTCTAGTTTTCTTTAATTACAAAAATATTTTTATGAATATTCTAAATTTTGAAAAAATAATATTTTCTATTTTAGGGTCTTTCGAATATGCAATTTAAGCAGCTGGCAAAACAAGCTTAAACACACAGTAAATTTTAGTTTAAAGCAGATTTTTAATAACAAACAAATTACAAGTAATTAGAATGAAGAGTTTGTTGTTCTTAGATGGAAATTCTTGGCAATCAATATCAGTAGTGAGAAGTGAACGATTCCCAAGAGGAATAAGGAGTCCTTGAAAAAAAGCCCTAAGTGCACTTAAAACAATTATATTGCAAGCAAATATGAATGTTGCCATCTTGCATAGCAGATGGCTTGAATGAAATCCAGCAGTTCAGGGTTCTTCTTAGAAGAAAAATAGAGTAAATAAAATTGAAAATACATTTCATTGCTGGATTAATTTATTCACTTGGGATTCATAAAAAGAAAGTATCATTAGGAATTGATCTCTAAAAATGCAGTGAAGTATGGCTGATTATTTAAGGAAATTTTCATTTCTTTTAAATTTCCAAAATATTTTGATTTGGAAAGGGAATAAAACATCATGAATGTAAAAAGAAATAAAAATAGATATTTTTCATATGTATGCAAAAGTAGCTCAATAGATAAATTACTGGACTGAAAATTAAACCATACAGTTCAAATTTCTAATAATTGTATCAATGTGACTTGGTCAACTCAACTAAAAACTAACAAGTTGTTCTTTTTTAGTTTATAACACAACAAAAACCAAAGAAAAAACAGCTGACAATAAAATATCTCCTTCAAAAAATATATTTTGCTTAAACAGTTGGGCATTATAAAGATCAATAGAGTATTAATCTATATATTAATACTCGTGTTCCTTAATTGTATGACCATTATCATCTTGCAACACCCTTTGATTAAAAATGACCGTCCAAATCATACAAGATGAAATGCAAAAATATAAATCCTGATTATCTGATGTTGCTTATCCGCCCAATTTTCATTTCTTTTAAGTGTCCTCACCTTAGCTAAATAATGACCATTTTGTTATTATAAAGAAAAAAGGGAAAAGAAAAAGGACATGTTACACAGAAAACATATATGAAAAAAAGTAGGGAAAGGTAGAGAGGGGGTAAGTGCGTGAAAGCAATAATGCTAATCAGTTTCAATTGAATATGATGAAAAGAAGGAAAGAAAGAAAAATAGTGAGAGAGTTAAATCAAGATTATTATACTGTTTACATATTGAAGTATTTTGCAATAGCTCTTAAGTAAAGATATCAAACGTAATAATTAAATCATCATACTATGGTACATCCACAGGTCCTGCTAGTTTTACTATAAATGCTTTTCATTTTCTCCACATTAATCAGTTTTATAAATGAAATGGGTGGTTACCTACTTACCTGTTTAATAAAGGAGTTAAAGTTTAACTAGAGTTTAAATAGTTAAGTGCCCAAACGAAAACAAATGAGAAATTTATCCAATATTTACAAAGCTTGAAATAAATATACAACTTAAATATATTTTATTTGTTCAAGGCTTTTCATTTTATGAAGAAAAAAATTTGACTATATCTATGATATACCCAATAAGAAGATATATTTCAGATTATTGTAATAGTTCAACACTATACATTTTAAATTTAAAAGAAACTATTAAAGTACATCTTATCAATTATGTTCAACTGGCCTATCAGTGTTATGTTAACATTTCCATCTGTTTTATTTCCACAACTAAAATTGCTACAGCACAGGTCTTCATAGTTTCACATTGTTATCACAAATAAAAAAAAAAATAGATCCTTATATGCTGAAACATTTTTACTCCTAAATAAAAAAAATTTAAAAAATTAAATAAAAGATTTTAAAAAATCAATTAAAAAAAGTTAAAATACAAATGATTTTCTTTTTGTATTTTGCAATTATATTATATATCTTGCAATCAAATTCAAGAAAGTTATAAACACACTCCAATATTTATTAAAACCCACATTCCTCTATTTTAAAAAAACTGACAACAAAGCAATAATTGAGCTTTGATATATTATCATATAAGTATTCTTATTTAGGTATTCAGATTTATTTCTTACAGCAGAGATACTTTAAAAGGTAAACTATATTTCAATTTAAAATAATTCATATCAAACACCACAAAAAACAAATGCATTTTACTTTCTTCAGTATAAAATCAAGTGCTTGAAACAAAAGCACTTGAAATAAAAATAAAATATATAAAAAATTGTTTTTAATATTAAGCTAAAAACATCTTGCAGGGCCAATTTCTACAATTCAGTGCAATAAAAGCATACATTATACCATTTCATAAGAGCTTTATGAACAAAAGCTGTATAAATCCATAGCCCAAGTGTATATAGCATTGGCTGGGCTGGAGTAATAGTAAGCAAATAATATAAATACTAAAGTTTACTTAATATCTCTCTCTCTTACACACCATCATTTTAGTTGTTTAGTAAGCTTAATTGTAATACAATTTCAGAAGTATGGGGGAACCAAATGAAATTTAACTCACTAGTAATTGTCTGTTAGTCTAGCTCCATTTACACCAGGCAAGGTGCCATTTATTATATATAATATATATATATATATATAATATATATATATAATATATATAATAATAAAAGAAATGCAAATAAGAAAAGCTTTTGTATGAAAAATTGCTTGATGCTATTATGGCCGAGCAGGTATAAAACCTAAAAAATATAATTATGAACACTTGAAATCTGTTACGCAAAGTTTCATGTGGTGTGCACAATCATCTGATGGAAATATTAATTAGTATATATATATATAATATATATTATATATATAATATATAATATATATATATACACACACACACACCAGAATAATATTTTAGCTTTTGGTAAAAAAATGAAGTTGATTATATTATGCCTTAAACTACATAGAAACAAAAAACATGAAACCTTTCTGAAAGGTCTTTTGCATCCCATGTTTATTATCATCAATTTATACCTGTAAACATATGCAATATCAAAAAGCAAAAATATTGGCAGAGAAGAGAGATAATATTCAAATTACATCATAACAAACAAACTGTTTAAAGTAGATTATAAAACATTACCTGTTGTTGGTTGCTTACTGAAATAATTACTATGTCACAACAAGAGACAAAAGATGACAAAGTGTTACTCAGGGTTACATGTAGCTAGAAGGTTGTACATTCTTGTCTTAGTCATTGCTCTTAGGCTTTCTTAATTTGTTTAAACTAGCTCACCTAAATCTTCAGAGTGCAAAGTTCAGAATCTTTCTTTAGAGTCTTCATGTTAAAGGTCACATGTTAACCTTTTTAAATTTTGACTCAGTGGCAATTACAGACTAATGTTTTAGGTTTTGAATATTACCATTATCATAAAAATTATATTAAAGATACTGGGTGGTAATTGCAAAATATAAATAAATAAGTGAATAAATAAAATTAAAAAGAAAAACAACAGTAACATTTTTATTAAAGTTTGTAATGATTACAATTACAAAATAAGCTTTAAAATTCAAATTTTGGGGTTAATATGATTTCCAATCAGATCAATAATTCTCAACTACCTTATTTTTAAAGCCAGTAATCATTATGTCCATTAAAAAAAATATTTTAAATACTCAATAAAAATATTGTTTGTTTGTTTTGTTTTACGGCATATCAACCTCGGTGGGTCATTTAATGCCAACAAAGTTTTGAAATAAATTCATTCTTAATGAATACTCAATTTTTTTTTTTATAAACACATTTTCTATTTAACCCATAGAATAGACCCTAACGGGTACTACCACTCCAAGTCAGAGTGAAACCAGGAGCAATGGTGATGAAGTGGTGCTCCACATTCCCCAGACCTCCAGAACTGGAACCTCACCATCAGATAGAGTTTAACTTCATACCCAGGACATGAAAATCCTCAGCAACCGCCTTCTAGCACATATATGATAAAAAGGGTTGGGGCTGGCCATAAGGGCAATAGTGTTGGGACAATCATATAGGTGCTAGGCGTGACGTGACCAGCCAACAAATCGGAAGGGGTCTCTCCAACCGCCCATCTAGCCTAAGTAAGGGCCTAAGTGGAGTGTTGCATATCATGGGACTGCTCATCCACCCAGGATTCTGTCCTTAAGCAATCACCGTCAATAAAAACAGTAAACATTAAAAATGCTATAGGAAATACTAAGGGGAGTCAAAAGTTTTGCCATATTTGGTAATATGAGGCACAATTCAGCAGCTCAAGAATCTTTTGCTGAGGTCGTTGGAGGTGACAAACCACATGGACTGTGAGATGAGACCGTTCCAAATTGTCAAGATGCAATGCAAAATGTAAATCCAGATTATCTAAATTAGTCATTAGTAGTTAGTGAAATTATTAATTAGAACTGAGCCTATTCTAGTAGTGACCACCCCCATGAGGAGTTTAACAGGTTTGGATTCATAGTTTCCTTCTTCTAGATTGGTTGACTAACCAAGGTTAAAGAACCCAGTCTGTCCTACTATTACCCATAGCTGGAGGGAGAGTAGTTGCATTCATACCTTTCCAAAGGTATTAGCACTATGTTAACTGTAGCTTCGTCCAGGATTTGAACTCGGGTTGACGAGTCCATTTCGTATGACTATCCATTACACCACGCACCCACACTATCTGGTGTCACTTAACGCAGATTCTCATTTGTCCATTTTATTTCACCCAATTTAAAAATGAAACATTCCCAAATGGTCTTGCGTCCTTAAATGCCCAACATAAAATTAAAATGAGTTTTAAAAACAAAAAGTTAAATGTTGTTTATTTGTATATTGAAATTGTGAATTATGAATATTATTTTGGTAATTTTGATCTATGTCATCCCGGTCTCCTGCCTTAATTTACGCTATATTTTAGCAAGATAGTGCTAGGTGAATTTCCAGAGCAAATTAATGTAGATATTTTAAACCACCCTACCCCCCCAATTTTTATCAATGCAAATATTTTACACTCCTCCCTTTTAATAAGGTGAGAGAGAGAGTTAAATCAAGATTATTATACGTTTTACACATGGAATTATTTGCAATAGCTCATAGGTAAACATATCAAAATTGTAATAATTAGATTATCATACTTGGTATATCCACAGGTCCTGCTAGTTTAGAAATAATACCATTTTATTCTGCGGGATGCTCAACTTTATTATATTTCATTACTTTACTAAAATTGAAATATAAATGCTAAAATTAGATATTGAATTCTCTAGATTATGCATTAATGTGTATGTGCATATTTATATGTATATATTTGTACATGTAAGTCCCTAAAAAGTAATAATGACAAAACTAAAACATCTTTATTTTTAATAAACTTGTTCAAAACACACATATACATATTTACCAACCCCACCACACGAGCAGGATGTTAATTTCTTAAGTGGAAGTTTAACAGGTTTGAATTCAGAGTTTTCCTTCTCCTAGATTGGTTGCCTACCAAGGTTAAAAGAGCCCAGTATGTCCTACTATTTACCCATAGCTGGAGGGGAACAGTTTGGATGCACACCTTTCACAAGGGTATTAGTACTATGTGAAATGAAAACAGACTCCAGGGTTTGATCTCATCTTGTGTCCATTTCCTACGACATACCAATTACACAATGCGCCTCCATATATAAGAAAGAAAAATAATCTGTTTTTTGTCTTCTTGATATTTGAATTTTCAATATTGCTGTTGAATTCATATAGAATGAACAGACGATTGTTTATCAGATGATGTTTAGTGCAGCAACAGCAAGCAACCAAAGCCAACATTAAAAAAAAAGAAAAGAAAAAGCTTAATCAGTAAGTGTTGCCAGCAACTGACCTTCTTGGAGATAAACATATTTTCCTCCCTAGGTCATTAGTATTGGTATTTAGATTTGTTGCAGAGTTCAGTTCTATACTTGTTACAAGATATTATTTACTTAATAAGTATATATATATAATATATATAATATATATATTAATATATATATGATGTGTGTTGTGTGTGTGTGGTGTGGTGTGTTGCGTGTGTGTGTGTGTAGAAAATAGAAAACACAAAGTATTCCCAAAAGATGAGTTATTCTTGATGCAAAGTCAACATTATAACATTCGCGTTTTTTTTACAACCCTCATCAGGACTTTCTACATACTGTTGGAATTTAAATTCCTATTTTACTCCATATATAAATATATATATATAGGCACCCATTATATGTAATGTTAGCAAGCTAAGCAAGCAGACATTACTGAAGAGTTCATCTCACTGGAACCAATACTTCTGGACATTGGTCACAACTTAAACTTTGATAAATAACCACAGATATTGCAGTAACCAGAAATCAAAACTATATTTGATAATAAAGTTTCATCACTCTTTCATGATCATCAGCAATACCACATTCTAAGAGAAATGGTTTCATTTATATTGTGCTCCTCTATATAATTACCCTATCATTCAATTGCAGGAGGTAAAGTCTTTCAGAATGTAGTACTGCCTGAAGATAGTGAAAATGTGAAACTATAGTAGCAATTTATGGTTTTGATTTCAGGTTATACAGCCCATTGTGTATGCTCTATTCCAGATATCAACCACTTATTATAGATATTGCAACCTTAAGACACAATAACCATATATATATATATATATATATATATAGTATATATATACACGCATACACACACACAACTAATGGGACCTGTGGATATATCACATATGATAATGAATTATTATGTTTGATATGTTTAATTAAGAGCTATTGAAAATAATTCAATATGGTAAAAAGTATAATAATCTTGATTTAACTGTCTTCATTCTTTTTTCTTTCTTTCCATCATGTTTGATTGAAACAGATAAGCGTCATCGCTTCTGCATGCTCACCCCCTCTCTCTTCTATTATATTTTCAGTGTAGTATGTCTCTTTTCTTTCCTTTCTTTTATAATAAAGACATAATGGTCAATTAGCTGAGGTGACGACACTCATTTGGATAGTCTCAATCTTAACCAGAAGATCATCTTCACATTTCTTGCCAAGAGATAACTGTCATTTTGTAGAAACACCAGTCTTATTTATATATTAGGAAAATACTTTTCATAAAAACTACAAATATTTCTTCTACTTATTTACTACTTGAAGTTGTCTAGGATTCAAGACTTATAAGATCTCAAAACATGAATTAGAAGCACTGATAAAAGAATAAAATATTTACTGAAATTCGGTATTCATATCACTGGTCCATTTTATTTATAGTTATTAATTTTTCTTTTCTTTCTTTTTTTGTGGAGATTCCATTAAGTAGCTTAGCTGTTTATACAATAAAACCAAAAGTTTGATCGCAAACAACACAAGACATTCAGAAGTTGAGTTTATCAATGCTCTGATACTATATATCCCCATGAAGGATGTTACTTAGGGTGGCCAACCTTAACTTTTTTTTTTAAAAGATATATATGTATGCTACAACTGTTAGACTCACTGATATAAAATAGATGTATAGATAAATAAATAGATCATCCAAATGTCTATGCAAAAGTTTGGAGAACTGTAAGACCACGGAATGTTTTTATAAAGAAAGATAAATGAGAGAATTAGGTTCTTATTCTTAGAAGAAAAATATGACAAATGAAAATCCCAAATATCTATCTCTCTCTATCTAATCTTCTCTCTCTATTCTATCTATCTCTCTCTACTATCTATCTCCTCTATCATCTATCTATCTATCTATCTATCTCTCGCTCTCTCTCTCTCTCTCTCTACTATCTATCTATATAATATATATATATATAATATTCTGTATGTCTGTACAACAAACAACTGAGCGCACATCCTTATAAAGTAAACCAAAGTTCCAATAAAATCCACATCCTATTTTTGTTCGAGAGGGTATGGAAAATCAGAAGTTTTTTTTATACCCCTCTCGAACAAAAATAGGATGTGGATTTTATGAACTTTGTTTTTACTTTAAAAGAGTGCGTCAGTTGTTTTACAGACATACATGAATAATATATATATACATATATATATATAATAAAGATAGATAGAAAGAGAGAGAGAGAGAGAGTAGAGATAGATAAGATAGAAGATAGATAGATAGAGAGAGTAGATACGATAGAGGAGATAATGATAGAGTAGAGATAGTATAAAGATATGATATGTAGAGAGAGATAGAGTATTCTGGGATACTTTTCTTTTTGACAAATCCTTATTATTATTAGAGTTTAACAATAGAAATGTCTATTCTCAGAAAATGAAGCACTAGAGAAATTTTGTAATCTTTACGTATATCACATTCTTGTAATAATTGTAAGTGTCTAAGTGTAAAAGTCCTTATGTCTGTAAAGATTCTTTGGTGTGTCTGGTGGCCATTTTAAACAGGGTTGATGACCCCAAATTAGAATTAGCATAACATGGAAGTACTCAGCAGAAAGATGGTTGAGACTATCTAGCAGCTGGGCTATGAAATTAATTAGTGGTAGATATTAATCTCTTCAATTGCAACAAGTCTACTTGGTTTTAAGGTTTTCATGAAATTTCTGCATTAAAAAAATAAATAATATTTCTGACAATTTTTTCTGAATTTTTTAGATGAGGGTTGAATTTGAATTATGGATTATTTGGACTATTGTTGTCATCTTTAATTTGTATCTGTACAACATTTTCAGCTGATATGCACCCCTGGCCTTCCTTCAGTATTTCCAATTGGACATATAGTTAGTGGATAAGGGTTGTGTTTAATACAGTTCTTAAGTGATAGTTATGCTCAGGCTGTAGGTTCAATCCTGGTCAAGGGTGACAGAACATAGAATGATAATTAACACAGATTAACACTTTACCAGCTATGGTAACTGAATGAGAACAGTATTAGTCCCATTGATAAAAGGGTTGGGTTTCAAAGTTCTTGTGGCTCTTTCATTATGAGAAGAAATACCTGAAGAGGGCTGAGGCACATTGGCCAAACGTTGTTACAGATAACAATAAAGATGAGGACAACAGTCCGAATATTTCCAAATATAGTCAAAATTTCTGCCAAAGTCACTTTTTTTTAGGAATAATATATTAATCATTCCCCATTGATTTTATTTGAACTATTTATTCCTTTGATTAAGGAAGCATAATGACAATCTTATAGAAAACAGTTATAGACAGTAATTATAAACAATGTCTTCTATATTGACTTTATTTCAAATATATCTTTCATATTATTTGCATTAAAAAAAAGTTTCTGATGTGAGAAAAATTTCCCACATTCTTGAGTAAGTGTGAAAATTTTTTTTAAGAAGGTTCAAAGATGATATCAACTGATTATTCTTGCAATAGTGGCCTAGTGTGTAAGATATAGCATGGATTAAAAAGTTTATATTATCTAGTGGCGTGGGAGTTGATCCCTGACCAGGTAGTAAAATCTACTTGGGCTCATCAAAAATTAACATAAGCATCAACTAATAAAAGAATCTAACAACTAAATAGAACCTAAAAAATGTTGTCTGTAAATTCTTCTCTTTCATTATATATATATATATATACGTATTATATATATAATATATTATATATATGAAATTCAAATTTGAGGGAAAAAATCACAACCAAATCAATATATTCCTTCATAGGGGAGGGATGCTGGTGATTAATGATCACTTGTTCTTTTTGACATCATTTTGTCTTTTATAATCGTAATGTAAAAGATCAGATCTTTTTCATAATGCAGTTTGGTGAGCCGATAATATTTGAAATCGCATTCCTTCGAATTATCATCGTGCCCCACTGTTATGTAGGTCTAGGCACACAAGTAGATTGTCTGATAGTGATTGAGGTATTTGCTGAATAAAGTCTGCTATATTAAACAATATCAAAATACGTTAAATTAACACAATTGTATATTGTTCATAGTTTATATAGACGATAAGATATCAAAAGTGAAAAAAAAAAAAAAAAAATATACAAGATGCTAATCAAATGGATTCTTAAACTAAGATAGGATACTATCTAACAAAAGGTTTCAAAATTCCAATATAATCAAAATTCCTAAAATTATTTAACTAAGTGCTATTAATTGTAAATTTTCAACATTAAGTGGCCCCTTCTGGTTAATAATATATATCAAAAAAAGAGATATATATGATAATATTGAACTAGCTTACTGAAATCGACATATATCTAAAGTGTATCTATTTGTTGCTTAGATTCTTTTATAGTTGTGTGACTAGTACATGTTAAATGCATCCTAAAGTTATTATGTAACATTGGTCCGGTTCCTACACCTTACTTGTTATGCTAACTATCTACTTTTACTCTATTGCTTTAAAGAATATAATCTATATTATAATGGAGATTTCATGCTCTGTCTGTAACTAACTAACTTGCTATCCGAAACCCTGAATGTGTAATTATCAATTCCATTCGAACTTTAAAGAATACCACCCACTTACTCTAGTGGTATAGTTATCTCATTACAATACATTAAATACACAATTCTTTATCTGAATATATCTATATGATGCTTTAGAAATCTCGAGTATATTTGCCCATCAAGAACACGCCCATAAGGTTATTAGTGTGTTTAAAACTCTGACAATGTTGTTGATATATCACATACAAATTAAGAGGTACATAATATATGGATAGGTGATTAATTTTTCAATACAAGGTTTTAAGCACAAAACCGAGCAGGTTGGTAGTATAATAATTACTTTGGTGTTATTTAATCTCTAATATTATGATTCGTATTCTTGATTTCCGTAAGCGTATAAAAATCACATCCTATATATTCGATATTCTATAGAACAATTAAATAGTCATAATAAAACAGATTTAATCTATTTTAAATATAGCTTTCTGTATTTATATTTCTCAAATGTGCATATTTTATTTTTACATTGCGTATTAATATTCATTTCAAGTTAAATTAATACTTACCCGAGAGTGCACTATTTTTCCTATGTTAATACTAAAAGATAATAATATACCTGAAGGTTTGTGTGATTAGCATTAGGTGAAATTATTTCCACTGGCATCAAAATTTTTCTTTCTTAAAGGTTCAGATTTATAAAGACTTATTTCTAGTTTTTTATTACCTAATATAATATTTTTATTGAAATTCTCAAATTTTGAAAGAATAATATTTTCTATTTTTAGGTCTTCGAATATGCAATTTAAAGCAGCTGGCAATAAACAAGCTTAAACAACAGTAAATTTTAGTTTAAAAGCAGATTGTTTAATAACAGAATACAATTACTAAGTGTTAATTAGAATGAAGAGTTTGTTTCTTCAGATGGAATTCTTGGCATTCAATATCAGTAGTGAGAAGTGAACGATCCCAAGAGAATAAGGAGTCCTTTGAAAAAGCCTAAGTGGCACTTAAATACCATTATATTGCATTAGCTAAATATGATATGTTGTCCATCTTGCATAGCAAGTATGTGTTGGCAATGAAATCCGAGCAGTTTCAGGTGTCTTCTAGAAGAAAAATAGAGTAAATAAATTGAAAATACATTTCATTGCCTGGATTAATTTATTTCACTGGGACATAAATGAAGTATTCATTAGGTAATTGTGATCTCTTAAAATGCAGTGGAAGTATGGCTGATTATGTTGAAGGGATAATTTCATTTCTTTTAAATTTCAACTAATATTTTGATTTGGTAAGGAATAAAACATCATGAATGTAAAAAGAAAATAAAATAGATATTTTTCATATGTATGCAAGTAGCATCATAGATAACATTACTGACTGAACGATTATATACCATTGACACGTTCAATGTTCTAAATAATTGTTATCAAATGTGACTTGTGTCACTCACTAAAACGTAGACAAGTTGTTTCTTTGTTAGTTTAAACTTACAATCTAAAAATCCTAAAGAAAAAACAGCAGCCATGACATATAATTATATCTCCTTCAAAATAATATATATTTTGCCTTAAACAGTTGGGCATTATGAAAGATCAATAGAGTATTATATCTATAGTTTTAATCTTCGTGTTCCTTATATGTATGTACCTTATCTATCTCTTTTGCAATCCCCTTTGATTTATAAATGATCTCTGTCTATCGTTTTCGTTATTTATATATTAAGTTCACTGATTAGATAAAATAATAAATCTCTGATTATTATGATGTGTGCTTTCCGCACTCAATGTTCTTTCATTTCTTAAGTGTCTCACTTAGGCTAAATAATGAGAACCAAATTTTGTTTTTATTATAAAGAAAGAAAGGAAAGAATAAGGCTATTAACAGAAAAGTCAACTGAAAGAGATAGGTGAGAGGTGGTTATGTGCGTGAATAATGCATCGATGAAGCTAGATAGTTTCAATTGTATTATTTAGTGATGAAAGAAGCGAAAGAAAAATATTGATTTAGTGAGAGATTAAATTTCAACGATTATGCTATAATCTGGTTTAGTCAATATGAAGTATTTGGCAATAGCTCTTAAGTAGAAAGATATCAATACTAATAATTAAATCATCATTTACTATTTGTGGTTTTATTCTTAGTTTTCCACAGGTTCCTGCTTTATGTTTTACTATAACATGTCTTTTCTAGTTGTTCCCTACAGTTAATCAGTTCGTTATAAATGACAATGGGTGGTTACCTTACTGTTCTTGTTTAATTAAAGGAGTTAAAGTTAACATAGTTTTAAATAGTTAAGTGCCAAACGAAACAAATGAGAGAATTTTTATCAGATATTTACAAAGTTTGAAATATTACAACTTAAATATATTTTATTTGTTTCAAGGGCCTTTTCATTTTTATGATGAGAAAGAATATTGTACTATATCCTATGATATTTTACCCAGATAAGAGTAGATTATTATTTTTTCAGATGTTTGATTAATAGTTTCCCAACACTATTACTATTTTAAATTTTAAATAGAAACTATATAAAGTTACTCTTATCAATTATGTTGATACTGGCCTATTCTAGTTATATGTTATAATTCCATTCTGTTTATCTTCTATCAACTGAAGTGGAATTGGATTACATGCTACAGGTCTTCATATGTTTCTACATTGTTATCACAATATAAAAAAAATAGAAAGATGCGGATCCTTATTATCTAGAAACTATTTTTACTCCGTAATAAAAATAAATTTAAAGAAAATTAAATAAAAGTTTTAAAAATCAATTAAATAAGTTAAAATACAATATTTCTTTTTGTATTTTGCAATTATATTATATTCTTAGCAATCAAGATTTCAAGAAAGTGTATATAGACACACTTACCAGATATTTATTAAAACCACATTCCTCTAGTTTTAAAAAAACTGCTAACAAAGCATAGATGTGAGAGCCTTTGTATATCGATTATCATGTAAAGTAGTGGATACTCATTGTAAGTGATATCAGATTTTACTGTCCTGTACAGCAGAGATACTTAAGGAGGTAAACTTATATTTCAATTTAAAATAATTCATAATCAAACACCACAAAAAAAAATGCATTTTACTTTTCTTCAGTAAAAATCAAGTGCTTTGAAACAATAAGCACTTGAAATAAAAATAAAAATAATAAAAATTGTTTTTAATATTAAGCTAAAACATCTTGCAGGGCCAATTCTACAATTCAGTCAATTAAAGCATACATTATACCATTTTCATAAAGAGCTTATGAAAAAGCTGTATAATCATAGCCGCAAGTAGTTATAGCATGGCTGGGCTGGAGTAATAGTAAGCAAATAATATAATACTAAAGTTTACTTAATTATCTCTCTCTCTTAACACCAATCATTTTAGTTGTTTAGTAAGCTTAATTGTAAACAATTCAGAAGTATGGGGGACACCATGAAATATTGAAGACTCACTAGTAACTTGTCTGTTAGTCTGAGCTCCATTTACACCAGGCAAGGGTGCATTTATTATATATATATAGTTATATATATATATATAGTATATATATATAGTATATATAGTATATGAGATAATTAAAATTATAATAAAATTGTTTATTATTTTAAATTTAATTAAAAGCTTGTATGAGAAATTGCTTATGCTATTAGGCCGAGCAGGTATTAAAACCTAAAAAATATTATGAACACTTGAAATCTGTTACGCAAAGTTTCATGGTCGTGCACAATCATCTGATGAAAAATATTAAATAATTTTAGTGATAATATATATTATATATATATAATAATATATATATATATATATATATATATATAACACACACACACCAATAATATTTTAAGCTTTGGTAAAAAATGAAGTTGATTATATTAATTGCCTTAAACTACATATGAAAACAAAAACATGAAACCTTTCTGAAAGGTCTTTTGCATCCCATGTTTATTATCATCCATTTAATACCTGTAAAACATATGCACAATATCAAAAGCAAGAAATATTGGCAGAGAAGAGAATAATATTCAAATTACATCATACAAAACCAACTGTTTTAAAGTAGATTATAAACTTACCTGTTGTTGGTTCTTAAATGAAATTAATTATATGTCACAACAGAGACAAAAGATGACAAAGTGGTTACTTAGGGGTTACAGTAGCTAGAAGGTTGTACATTCTTGTCTTAGTTCCATCTGCCCTTAGGCTTCTCTTAATTTGTTAAACTAGCTTCACCTAAACTTCAAGTGCAAGTCAGAATCTTTGCTTTAGAGGTCTTCATGTTTAAAGGACTGTTAACCTTTTAAATTTTGACTCAGTGGCAATTACAGACTAATGTTTTAGGTTTTGAAGATTCCCATCTATCATAAAATATTATATAAAGATAACTGGGTGTAATTGCAAAATTATAAATAATAAGTGAATAAATAAAATTAAAAAAGAAAAACAACATAACATTTTTATTAAAGTTTGGTTAATGATTACAATACAAATAAGCTTTAAAATTCCAATTTGGGTTAATATGATTCCAATCAGATCAAAATTCCTCAACTACCTTATTTTTAAAGCCAGTAACATTATGTCACAAATAAAAATAATTTTAAATACTCAATAAAAAATTGTTTGTTTGTTTTGTTTTTACGGCATATCAACTCTGCGGTGGGTCATTTAAATTGCCAACAAATTTTTGAAATAAATTCATTCTTACATGATATACTAATTTTTTTTTTTTATAACAACATTTTTCTATTCTACCCATAGAATTAGACCCTAACGGGTACTACCACTCAAGTCAGAGTGAAACCAGGGGAGCATAGGTGACTGATAGTGGGCTCACAAATTCCCCAGTACCTCCAGAACTGGAACTCACATCAGATAAAGTTTAACTTTCATACCCAGGACATGGAAAATCCCTCGCAACCGCCTCTCTAGACATACCTATGAATAAAAAGGTTGGTGTGGCCATATAGGCAATAGTGTGGGACATCATATAGGGTGCTGGGCGTTGAAACTGTGACCAGCCAATCAAATCGGAAGGGGTCTCTTCCAACCGCGCCATCTGCCTAGTAAGGGCCTAAGTGAGTGTTGCATATCATGGACTGCTCATCAACCAGGATTCTGTCCTAAGCATCACCGTCAATAAAAAAGTAAACATTAAAACTGCTATAGGAAATACTAAGGCAAGTCAAAAGTTTTGCCAATATTTTGGTAATTGAGGCACAATTTCAGCAGCTCAAGCAATCTTTTCTGAGGTCGTGGATGGTGCAAACCATTGGACTGTGAGATGAGACCCAAATTGTTTCAAGATGCAATTGCAAAAAATGTAAAATCAGATTATCTAACATTAGTTTAGTATTGTGAATTATTAATTAGAACTGAGCCTATTCTAGTGTGACACCCATGAGGAGTTTAACAGGTTTGTGATCATAGTTTTTCCTTCTTTCTAGGATTGGTTGACTAACCAGAGGTTAAAAGACCCAGTCTGTCCTACTATTTACCCATAGCTGGAGGAGAGTAGTTGCGATTCATACCTTTTCCAAAAGTTAATTAGCACTATGTAACTGTACTTCGTCCAGTGATTTGACTCGGGTACAGTCATTATCGTATTGATACTTCCGATTACACCACGCACCTCACTATCTGTAGTCACTTAATCGGCAAGATTCATTTGTCCCATTTTGATTTCACCCCAATTTTTAAAAATGAACATTCCAAAGGTCTTGCGTCCTTAAATGCCCACAATTAAAATTAAATGAGTTTAAAAACAAAATAGAATGTTTGTTTATTTGAATATTGAAATGTGAATTTATGGAATATAATTTTGGTAAATTTGAAATCTATGTCATCCGCGGTCCTCTGCCTTAATTTACGCTATTATTTAGCAAGATAGTGCCTAGGTGAATTTCCAGCAAATTAATGTAGATATTTTAACATCCCCTAACCCCAATTTTATCAATGCAATAATTTTACACTCCCTCCCTTTAATAAGGTGAAAAGGTTAAATCAGAATTATCTATACGTTTTCACTGGAATTTATTTTGCCAATGCTCATAGGTAAACTATATCAAAATTTGTATATAATTTAGATACATACTGTGGTATCATCCACAGGGTCCTGCTTAGTTTAAGAAATCATATTATGCCTAAACCTTTATTTCTTAGTGATATATTAAGGACACATTGCAAGGATTTTTAACACACTAATAACATGGGCGGTTTGAGGCAAATCTAACCTCAGATTTTCATAAAGACATCATTAATAAGATTATTCTATTATTAAACGATTTATTATAAATGAATATAATCATTGATTAAACTTACACAATTCATGGGGTTATTCGGATGTAAGCAGTAATGTAGTTTTAGTTACAGACAGACACTGAATCTCCATTATAAATAAAGATGTATTTCTTTAAAGCAATTAAGAAGTTGGAAAGCTAACATTTTAATTATGCATTACATTCATGAATATATAACGAAACCTGTCATTATCAGATACATACACTATTAACGTGATAATTGATCTATCTTCACGTAACGCAGGTATTCAACTGCCTCCACACACTATTCCATCACACCTACTCCTTATATACCTATACTTAACCAGCACCAAAGGGCCACTTCTATGTGACACAACCTTCAACTATCATGCACTTAGAACATACTCTTACGGAATTTTGTTTATTTGAACTTTCTGAACCCTTCTTTGTGTCGCATCTTCCATGTTTTAGAATCTTCTGATTCAGCACTGCCTAACCCTTTCCTTCCTTTTTTGTTTCACTTTCGGGAAACTATATGCCTTATCACCACATAAAGCAAAGCATCTTACAGATTTCTTACACACTACTTTGATTTGTTTAAAGATAGCAGACCTTTTTCCAAAAATACCTCAAGAAATCTACTCGCTGCCTATATCCCATACCAAGTGGGCTATGCAGGTCAAACTGCCATTCTCCAAATATTATTCGCTACCAAACCGACCACTACCAAACAGATTTTCCCTAGATTCTAAGTCGACCGTCCAGCAAGGCCAATATACTTTTTGATTTGTGTGATCTTTTCTCCCTCAAATTTGCATTTCTATATATAGCTCACCTATATACTTATATATATATATATATATATATATGAAGAGAGAATTTACAGACCAACACTTCTAGTTCTCATTTAGTTGTCAGATATCTCTCTATTCCAGTCTGCCCATGCTCTATGCTTCAATTTTGACTCGAGCCCCACAGTCACGATTTTACTACCTGCCGTCCAGCCGGATCTCAACTCCACCCACTAGATAACCTCATAAACTTTTCTCCCATCCATGCTCTACCTATCCCACCCTCAGGCCACTATCTGCAACGCAATATCAGTTGACTATCATTCTTCGCGACACTTTTAACACCACAAAATTTCACAACCACTCCCCCTACCCTCACCTACGACATGCTCCCGGACCTTCTTTTCCTCCACATCACGACACAACCCTTTTTCTTTCAATGCACACATTCATCATGAACAGATCCTATTTTGAACAAACGCTCAATACTGAAGACATTCTGTTTAATAATTACCTGTCTAACTGTCTTATCCTATAACGGGAATCTGTCATTATGCCTTCACTTAATCAAGAATAAAGTTCAAATAACATCAATGGGCGGAATGATCAACTCTCATATCTCCTACCAACACAAACGTGACTTTGCGCCCCCAGACACTATTGGCACCTTATTTCGGAATCTTCCAGACTGTTGTCCTCATCTTTATTGCTTATCCTCGTCACAACGTTTTTGGCCCACTGTCCTGCCCTCCAGCCCTCTTCCAGCGTATTTCTTCCCTATACTCCGAGAGCCACAACAGAACTTTGAACCCAACCCTCTCTATTCCAATGGCGACTACTTACTGTTCTCACTCTCGTTCACACCCATAGCTGGTTTCACAGTGTTACATCTGTGTTAATTTCCCATTCATGTTCACCTGTCACCCTTGACCAGGATTGAACCTACAGCCTAGAGATAACTATTAACACTTAGAACCTCGTATCTCACAAACCACACAACTATACTCCACCTTACCACTATACTCCGTCCAATTGGAAATACCATGACAGAAGGCCAGGCGCTGCCATCAGCTGAAACTGTTCGTACACGATAACATATACAAGCCACTAGCACACGCCCTAGGCCAACATCACACTCCCAACCACTCAATTCCACACATATTCACACCCTACTCCTAAAACAAACATCAGAAAAATTCGTCAAGACATATCTATTATTTTTCTTAATGCAGACAATTTCATGGAAAAACCTTAAAACCCAAGTAGACTTGGCTTGCCAATGAAGAATTAATATCTTACCATCTACATAATTTTCTATAGCCAGCTGTAGATAGTCTCAACCCATCTTCTGCTGGCTACTTCATGTAGCTAATTCTAATTTGGGTCCATCACCTGTTTAGAAGCACCAGACCACCAAAGAATCTTACAGACATAAGGACTTTACACTTAGACTTTACCAATATTACAAGATGTGATATAGCGTAAAAGATACAAAATTTTCTAGTGCTTACATTTTTCTGAGAAACTAGACATTTCTATTGTAAACTCTAATAAAATAAAGATTTGTCAAAAGAAAAGTATCCCAGCAATACTCTATCTCTCTCTATCTATCTATCTCTCTCTATCCTATCTATCTCTCTCTATCTATTCTATCCTCTCTATCTATCTTATCTCTCTCTATCTATCCTATCTATCTATCTATCTCTCATCCTCTACTCTCTTCTCTCTCATCTATCGTACTATCTATCTATTATTATATATATATATTATATATAATATTCTGTATGTCTGTACCAACAACAACTGAGGGGCGGCCCACTCCTTTTTATAAAGTAACAAACCAAGTTCAATAAAATCCACATCCATTGTTGTTCGAGAGGGGGTTAAAAAAAACTTTCTTGTTTTCCATAAGAAAAGCTAAAACAAAAATATAATTAGCGGTATAAATCAATGATATTATCTTAAGAAATAATTTTAAAAAAATGATTAAAAAGTAAAGAAAAATTAATAAAGGATAAAACATAATTAAACACAAATAAGAAAAATATAAACAAAAATAATAATAAAAATAAACCAATTTAAAACAAGAATATATAAAAATTAATAAATAATACAATATATAGAAGTGAATTTCATTAATCTATATATAAATATAGAATAATAGATTTTATTTAACTTTTAAATCCTGGATAATAATATGTGCTCTGCTGGTCTTTAATAAATAACAATACATAATTTAGATTTTATTTTTTGCTTTCAGGTTTGAAAAATGCATTGGTGTCTTGTTGATTTTAACATTTTGATAGAATAATTGTACTCGTAACAGAACAGGATATATCTATAAGAGAGAAACAATTGACATTTTATTATCTACTCATCAGTCTTTTAAGAATAGAATAGATACTTGAATTTGTTTACTCTCTTATAGATTCATCCTGTTCTGTTACGAGTACAATTCATTCTATCAATGTTAAAAATCAACAGACACCAATGCATTTTTCAAACCTGAAACAAAAATAAAACCCATATAATTATGTATTGTTTATTTTTATTAAAGACCAGCAGCAGCACATATATACTCCAGGATTTAAAAGTTTAAAAATAAATCTATTATCTATATTCTATTATATAGTACTTAATGAAAATTCACCCTATATATTTATTTTATATCTTCTTCCCTATATATTCTTGTTTAAATTGTTTAATTTTTATTATTATTTTTGTTATATTTTTCTTATTTGTGTTTAATATGTTATCCTTTATTAATTTCTTTTACCTTTTAATCATTTTTTTAAAATATTTTTAGATACTATTCATTGATTTATACCCCTAATTATTATTTATTGTTTAGCTTCTTCCTTATGGAAAATCAGAAGTTTTTTTTAACCCCCTCTCGAACAAAAAATAGGATGTGGATTTTAATTGAACTTTGGTTTTCTTACTTTATTAAAGGATGTGCCGCATCAGTTGTTGTTGTACAGACATACAGAATATATATTATATTAGTATATATATATATATAGATAGACTTAGATAGATTAGAGGAGAGAGACGAGGAGAGAGGAGAGATAGATAGATAGATAGATAGACTAGAGAGAGATCAGATAGATAGAGCAGAGCATAGATAGATCAGAGACGAGACTTAACTAGATAGAGAGAGATAGATAGATAGAGAGAGATAGATTTCTCTGGGATACTTTTCTTTGACCAAATCCTTTATTTATTAGAGTTTACAACTAGAAATGTTCTAGTTTCTCAGAAAAATGTAAGCACTAAGAAAATTTTTGTATCTTTTACCCTCATTATCACATTCTTTGTAATTATTTTGGTAAAGTCTAAGTGTTAAAAGTCCTTTATGTCTGTAAAAGATTCTCTTGGGTGTGATCTTGGTGGCTTCTGAACCAGCGTGATGCACCCAAATAGCGAATTAGCTTACAGAAGTACTCAGGCAGAGATGGTTGAGACTTATCTACAGTCTGGGCTATAGAAATTTATTGTAGATGTAAAGACTATAATTCTTCATTGCAAGCCAAGTCCTCTACTTGGTTTTAAGGTTTCATGAAATTCTTGCATTTAAAAAAATAAATTAATATTCTGCGGACAATTTTTTCTGACATTTTTAGATGAGGGTCCTGATAATATTGAATTATTTGGATTATTTGGACACTAATTTGCCTCATCTTTATTGTTATCTGTACAAAACATTTCACGCTACTGCACCCCTGGCCTTCTTCATGTATTTCCAAATCTGGGACATTTATAGTGTTAGTGGATATAGGTGTTGGTTTAATACAGTTCTAAGTGATAGTTATCTCTAGCTGTAAAGGTTCAATCCTAGGTTCAAGGGGGACAGTAACATAGAATGATAATTTACAACAGATTAACACTTGTACCCAGCTATGGTTAACTGAATGAGAACAGTATAGTCCCATTGAAATAAAGGGTTGGGTCCAAACTTTCTGATGGCTGGCTCCTCGATTTAGCAGAAAGAAATACCCTGAAGAGGGGCTGGAGGGCACATTTGCCCAAAACGTTGTACAGTATAACAATAAAGATGGAGGACAACAGTCCGAATATTCCAAATAGTCAAATTCTGCCAAATCATTTTTTTAGAATATAATTATCATTCCCCATTTGATTATTTGAACTATCTATTCTTTGAATTAATGAAGGCATTAATGACAATCCTTATAGAAAACAGTTTAGACAGAATTATTAAAACAGAATGTCTTCTATATGACTTTTTTCAAATAGACTTTCATATTATTTGCAAATTAAAAAAAAGTTTTTCTGATGTGAGAAAAAATCCCACATTTCTATGAGTAAGTGTGAAATGTTTTTTAAAAGGTTCCAAAATGATATCAACTGACTTCTTTGGCAATAGTGGCCTTTAGTGGATATAAGCATGGATTAAAAAGCTGTTATAGTTATCTAGTGGTGGAGTGGAATCCTGGACCAGGTAGTAAAAATCTTACTTTGGGACTCACTCAAAAATTAACATAAGCCATTACTATAAAAGATATCAACAACCTAATAGAACGCTAAAAATGGTTGTCTGTAAATTCTCTCTTTCATTATATTTATAATATATATTATATATTATACTATATACTACTAGAAATCAAATTTCCGACGGGAAAAAATCACACCAACCAATCAACCTATCACTTTCCTCTAGTCACTATAATCCTAGAAACATCTCTTTCCTCTTCCGCGCTTTGGTACCGAATCGATACCTTCTCGCAACTCGGCATTCTACCTCCTACCCACTTGTATGGCCGTAGCGCCACACAGCTAATCTGCACTCGGAGTACATTTTTGAAAAGCTCTGCCCATCCTTAAACACACATCACACATAATCTTACAAAATCTCGTAATGCTTTGCTTTATATGGCCATACCAGCATATTCCTTCACACAAAGTCGAAACCAAAACACCACAACACCACACTCCACCACACCAGTGCTAACCAACAGATTCCCTCACAACCCATCGGAACACCTCACACAACAATCGGTTTCACGAACATTCCACACCATCAACACACAACATCTCCTAAAATCACTTTCTAAGCTGCCATATCATGCAACTCCTCTTCCACACTCAACACGTGGCCCCTTCTCACCTGGTTCAATACACTATCACAACCGGCGATATCTCATGAATCACTTGAAATATCTCGCATACCTGCTTCACTGAAAATAGATCAACCATTAACTCAGTTAACAAGTTGGCTCATTATCCTGATACATGACCCAGCCTCCTCTTATACGATTTCATGAATGCTACATGCATAACTTAAATGTTAGGCTTCACACTTCTACATTCCGCTTTTAAAGAATAAACTCCTTACCTCTATAATGCGAGATTCCCACGTGCGTCGTCCCTGCTACACCTAAAAAAGACCTCCCACTTACCCCTGCTTACTCCGACATCACCCCCATGACATTGTGTCAAGCTTCTCACCTTCCACATGATTCATCTCATTCTATAATCCAAACCATCTCTTCCACAACCCTAATTTACGAATCAACTCTTATTACCATCACTGTCATCTTATGACAAATACCTGAGTTCAGATCCTTGCCTCCTCAAACACCCGCCACCTGCTCCTATTAGGCGGTTTTAACAATCTTGCCAACTCGTGTTTCCTTATATATCACTCAAGACACCATAAAGGTCTTACATAACCTTATGGTGCTGCCCATTAATTTCCATACCACGGTCTTTAACACAAACCCGGCGCTCCACGTCCTTTAATAATAATCTACTCGGTGTTATTCATCCTCCACCTACATCATTCATTGTTCTCACTTCTCCCACACGTAAAAAATCAATCCCTATCGAATGATCTCTATATCTAGACACACACCAATCTAAAACCCTATAATTAACAATAAGGCTCGTCAATCTTCTTCACCTCTCGCTTTCTTCCATTTCAATTTCTAATTCATATATTCTCATTACATCTCAAAAAACTTACACACATACCCCTTACCCCCTACGACGAGTCGCCACTCATTTTCTGCTACGTCTCAATACTAACAACGAATCACAACTGAGCTCCCCCCGCCCCCGTACCTCGACACCCCTGTGATTAGCAACTCAGCCGTAACACACATTTCCTTCCACCTGCTCCTCAAGACTTTTCTTTCTCTCAACGCCTCTTTCACGTTATAACAAGCACTTATTCTCGTTCCTTTACTCTACCAAAAATTCATTTTCCCATGAACTCACTTCCTTCCACACCCACCACTTTCCGAACCAAAACTAATACTCCTTCCTCTATTTTAGGGTGCTTCTTATCGAACTATGCAATTTAAGCAGCTGGCAAAACAAGCCTTAAACACACCAGTAAATTTTAGTTTAAAGCAGATTTTTAATACACAACAAATTACAAGTAATTAGAATGAAGAGTTTGTTTTTCTTAGATGGAAATTCTTGGCAATCAATATCAGTAGTGAGAAGTGAACGATTCCCAAGAGGAATAAGGAGTCCTTGAAAAAAAGCCCTAAGTGCACTTAAAACAATTATATTGCAAGCAAATATGAATGTTGCCATCTTGCATAGCAGATGGCTTGAATGAAATCCAGCAGTTCAGGGTTCTTCTTAGAAGAAAATAGAGTAAATAAAATTGAAAATACATTTCATTGCTGGATTAATTTATTCACTTGGGATTCATAAAAAGAAAGTATCATTAGGAATTGATCTCTAAAAATGCAGTGAAGTATGGCTGATTATTTAAGGAAATTTCATTTCTTTTAAATTTCCAAAATATTTTGATTTGGAAAGGAATAAAACATCATGAATGTAAAAAGAAATAAATAGATATTTTTCATATGTATGCAAAAGTAGCTCAATAGATAAATTACTGGACTGAAAATTAAACCATACAGTTCAAATTTCTAATAATTGTATCAATGTGACTTGGTCAACTCAACTAAAAACTAACAAGTTGTTCTTTTTTAGTTATAACACAACAAAAACCAAAGAAAAAACAGCTGACAATAAAATATCTCCTTCAAAAAAATATATTTTGCTTAAACAGTTGGGCATTATAAAGATCAATAGAGTATTAATCTATATATTAATACTCGTGTTCCTTAATTGTATGACCATTATCATCTTGCAACACCCTTTGATTAAAAATGACCGTCCAAATCATACAAGATGAAATGCAAAAATATAAATCCTGATTATCTGATGTTGCTTATCCGCCCAATTTTCATTTCTTTTAAGTGTCCTCACCTTAGCTAAATAATGAACCATTTTGTTTTTATTATAAAGAAAGAAAAGGGAAAAGAAAAAGGACATGTTACACAGAAAACATATATGAAAAAAAGTAGGGGAAAGGTAGAGAGGGGGTAAGTGCGTGAAAGCAATAATGCTAATCAGTTTCAATTGAATATGATGAAAAGAAGGAAAGAAAGAAAAATAGTGAGAGAGTTAAATCAAGATTATTATACTGTTTACATATTGAAGTATTTTGCAATAGCTCTTAAGTAAAGATATCAAACGTAATAATTAAATCATCATACTATGGTACATCCACAGGTCCTGCTAGTTTTACTATAAATGCTTTTCATTTTCTCCACATTAATCAGTTTTATAAATGAAATGGGTGGTTACCTACTTACCTGTTTAATAAAGGAGTTAAAGTTTAACTAGAGTTTAAATAGTTAAGTGCCCAAACGAAAACAAATGAGAAATTTATCCAATATTTACAAAGCTTGAAATAAATATACAACTTAAATATATTTTATTTGTTCAAGGCTTTTCATTTTATGAAGAAAAAAATTTGACTATATCTATGATATACCCAATAAGAAGATATATTTCAGATTATTGTAATAGTTCAACACTATACATTTTAAATTTAAAAGAAACTATTAAAGTACATCTTATCAATTATGTTCAACTGGCCTATCAGTGTTATGTTAACATTTCCATCTGTTTTATTTCCACAACTAAAATTGCTACAGCACAGGTCTTCATAGTTTCACATTGTTATCACAAATAAAAAAAAAAATAGATCCTTATATGCTGAAACATTTTTACTCCTAAATAAAAAAAATTTAAAAAATTAAATAAAAGATTTTAAAAAATCAATTAAAAAAAGTTAAAATACAAATGATTTTCTTTTTGTATTTTGCAATTATATTATATATCTTGCAATCAAATTCAAGAAAGTTATAAACACACTCCAATATTTATTAAAACCCACATTCCTCTATTTTAAAAAAACTGACAACAAAGCAATAATTGAGCTTTGATATATTATCATATAAGTATTCTTATTTAGGTATTCAGATTTATTTCTTACAGCAGAGATACTTTAAAAGGTAAACTATATTTCAATTTAAAATAATTCATATCAAACACCACAAAAAACAAATGCATTTTACTTTCTTCAGTATAAAATCAAGTGCTTGAAACAAAAGCACTTGAAATAAAAATAAAAATAATAAAAAATTGTTTTTAATATTAAGCTAAAAACATCTTGCAGGGCCAATTTCTACAATTCAGTGCAATAAAAGCATACATTATACCATTTCATAAGAGCTTTATGAACAAAAGCTGTATAAATCCATAGCCCAAGTGTATAGCATTGGCTGGGCTGGAGTAATAGTAAGCAAATAATATAAATACTAAAGTTTACTTAATATCTCTCTCTCTTACACACCATCATTTTAGTTGTTTAGTAAGCTTAATTGTAATACAATTTCAGAAGTATGGGGGAACCCAATGAAAATTGAACTCACTAGTAATTGTCTGTTAGTCTAGCTCCATTTACACCAGGCAAGGTGCCATTTATATATATATATATATATATATATATATATATATATATATATATATATATATAATAAAAGAAATGCAAATAAGAAAAGCTTTTGTATGAAAAATTGCTTGATGCTATTATGGCCGAGCAGGTATAAAACCTAAAAAATATAATTATGAACACTTGAAATCTGTTACGCAAAGTTTCATGTGGTGTGCACAATCATCTGATGGAAATATTAATTAGTATATATATATAATATATATATATATATATATATATATATATATATATATATATATATATACACACACACACCAGAATAATATTTGAGCTTTGGTAAAAAAATGAAGTTGATTATATTAATTGCCTTAAACTACATAGAAACAAAAACATGAAACCTTTCTGAAAGGTCTTTTGCATCCCATGTTTATTATCATCAATTTATACCTGTAAACATATGCAATATCAAAAAGCAAAAATATTGGCAGAGAAGAGAGATAATATTCAAATTACATCATAACAAACAAACTGTTTAAAGTAGATTATAAAACATTACCTGTTGTTGGTTGCTTACTGAAATAATTACTATGTCACAACAAGAGACAAAAGATGACAAAGTGTTACTCAGGGGTTACATGTAGCTAGAAGGTTGTACATTCTTGTCTTAGTCATTGCTCTTAGGGCTTTCTTAATTTGTTTAAACTAGCTCACCTAAATCTTCAGAGTGCAAAGTTCAGAATCTTTCTTTAGAGTCTTCATGTTAAAGGTCACATGTTAACCTTTTAAATTTTGACTCAGTGGCAATTACAGACTAATGTTTTAGGTTTTGAATATTACCATTATCATAAAAATATTATATAAAGATACTGGGTGGTAATTGCAAAATATAAATAAATAAGTGAATAAATAAAATTAAAAAAGAAAAACAACAGTAACATTTTTATTAAAGTTTGTAATGATTACAATTACAAAATAAGCTTTAAAATTCAAATTTTGGGGTTAATATGATTTCCAATCAGATCAATAATTCTCAAACTACCTTATTTTTAAAGCCAGTAATCATTATGTCCATTAAAAAAAATATTTTAAATACTCAATAAAAATATTGTTTGTTTGTTTTGTTTTACGGCATATCAACCTCGGTGGGTCATTTAATGCCAACAAAGTTTTGAAATAAATTCATTCTTAATGAATACTCAATTTTTTTTTTTATAAACACATTTTTCTATTTAACCCATAGAATAGACCCTAACGGGTACTACCACTCCAAGTCAGAGTGAAACCAGGGAGCAATGGTGATGAAGTGGTGCTCCACATTCCCCAGACCTCCAGAACTGGAACCTCACCATCAGATAGAGTTTAACTTCATACCCAGGACATGAAAATCCTCAGCAACCGCCTTCTAGCACATATATGATAAAAAGGGTTGGGGCTGGCCATAAGGGCAATAGTGTTGGGACAATCATATAGGTGCTAGGGCGTGACGTGACCAGCCAACAAATCGGAAGGGGTCTCTCCAACCGCCCATCTAGCCTAAGTAAGGGCCTAAGTGGAGTGTTGCATATCATGGACTGCTCATCCACCAGGATTCTGTCCTTAAGCATCACCGTCAATAAAAACAGTAAACATTAAAATGCTATAGGAAATACTAAGGGGAGTCAAAAGTTTTGCCATATTTTGGTAATATGAGGCACAATTCAGCAGCTCAAGAATCTTTTGCTGAGGTCGTGGAGGTGACAAACCACATTGGACTGTGAGATGAGACCGTCCAAATTGTTCAAGATGCAATGCAAAAATGTAAATCCAGATTATCTAAATTAGTATTAGTAGTTAGTGAAATTATTAATTAGAACTGAGCCTATTCTAGTAGTGACCACCCCATGAGGAGTTTAACAGGTTTGGATTCATAGTTTTCCTTCTTCTAGATTGGTTGACTAACCAAGGTTAAAGAACCCAGTCTGTCCTACTATTTACCCATAGCTGGAGGGAGAGTAGTTGCATTCATACCTTTTCCAAAGGTATTAGCACTATGTTAACTGTAGCTTCGTCCAGGATTTGAACTCGGGTTGACGAGTCCATTTCGTATGACTATCCATTACACCACGCACCTCCACCTATCTGGTGTCACTTAATCGCAGATTTCTCATTTGTCCCATTTTATTTCACCCAATTTTAAAAATGAAACATTCCAAATGGTCTTGCGTCCCTTAAATGCCCAACATAAAATTAAAATGAGTTAAAAACAAAAAAGTTAAATGTTTGTTTATTTGTAATATTGAAATTGTGAATTATGGAATATATTTTGGTAATTTTGATCTATGTCATCCCGGTCTCCTGCCTTAATTTACGCTATATTTTAGCAAGATAGTGCTAGGTGAATTTCCAGCAAATTAATGTAGATATTTTAAACACCCCTACCCCCAATTTTTATCAATGCAAATATTTTACACTCCCTCCCTTTTAATAAGGTGAGAGAGAGAGTTAAATCAAGATTATTATACGTTTTACACATGGAATTATTTGCAATAGCTCATAGGTAAACATATCAAAATTTGTAATAATTAGATTATCATACTGTGGTATATCCACAGGTCCTGCTAGTTTAGAAATAATACCATTTTATTCTGCGGGATGCTCAACTTTATATATTTCCATTACTTTACTAAAATTGAAATATAAATGCTAAAATTAGATATTGAAATTCTCTAGATTTATGCATTAAGTGTGTATGTGCATATTTATATGTATATATTTGTACATGTAAGTCCCTAAAAAGTAATTGACTAAAAACTAAAACATCTTTATTTTTAATAAACTTGTTCAAAACACACATATACATATTTACCAACCCCACCACACGAGCAGGATGGTTAATTTCTTAAGTGGAGTTTAACAGGTTTGAATTCAGAGTTTTCCTTCTCCTAGATTGGTTGCCTAACCAAGGTTAAAGAGCCCAGTATGTCCTACTATTTACCCATAGCTGGAGGGGGAACAGTTGGATGCACACCTTTCACAAGGGTATTAGTACTATGTGAAATGAAAACAGACTCCAGGGTTTGATCTCATCTTGTGTCCATTTCCTACGACATACCAATTACACAATGCGCCTCCATATATAAGAAAGAAAAATAATCTGTTTTTGTCTTCTTGGATATTTGAATTTTTCAATATTGCTGTTGAATTCATATGAAATGAAAAGATATGTTTAGTGCAGGAACAGCAGCAACCAAAGCCAACATTAAAAAAAAAGAAAAGAAAAAGCTTAATCAGTAAGTGTTGCCAGCAACTGACCTTTGTTGGGAGATAAACATATTTTCCTCCCTAGGTCATTAGTATTGGTATTTAAGATTTGTTGCAGAGTTCAGTTCTTATACTTGTTTACAAGATATTATTTTTACTAATAAGTAATATATATATATATATATATATATATATATATGTGTGTGTGTGTGTGTGTGTGTGTGTGTGTGTGCGTGTGTGTGTGTGTAGAAAATAGAAAAACACAAAGTATTCCAAAAGATGAGTTATTCTTGATGGCAAAGTCAACATTATAACATTTCGGTTTTTTTTACAACCCTCATCAGGACTTTCTACATACTGTTGGATTTAAATTCCTATTTTACTCCCATATATATATATATATATATAGGCACCCCATATATGTGTAATGGTTAGCAAGCTAAGCAAGCAGACCATTACTGAAGAGTTTCATTCTCACTGGGTACCCAATACTTCTGACATTGGGTCACAACTAAACTTGATAAATAACCACATATATGCAGTATAACCCAGAAATCAAAACTATATTGATAATAATAGTTTCACCTTTTCATGATCATCAGGCAATACCACATTCTAAAGAAATGGTTTCATTTTATATTGTGCTCTCTATATATTACCCTATCATTTCAATTGCAGGAGGTAAAGTTCTTCAGAATGTAGTACTGCCTGAAGATAGTGAAAATGTGAAACTATTAGTAGCAATTTATGGTTTTGATTTCAGGGTTATACAGCCCATGTGTATGCTCTATTCCAGATATCAACCACTTATTATAGATATTGCAACCTTAAGACACAATAACCATATATATATATATATATATATATATAATATATATATATATACACGCATACACACACACACACTAATGGGACCTGTGGATATATCACAGTATGATAATGTAATTATTATGTTTGATATGTTTAATTAAGAGCTATTGAAAATAATTCAATATGTAAAAAGTATAATAATCTTGATTTAACTGTCTTTCATTCTTTTTTTCTTTCTTTCCATCATGTTTGATTGAAACAGATAAGCGTCATCGCTTCTGCATGCTCACCCCCTCTCTCTTTCTTATTATATTTTTTCAGTGTAGTATGTCCTTTTTCTTCCCTTTCTTTATAATAAAGACATAATGGTCCATTATTTAGCTGAGGTGACGACACTCATTTGGATAGTCTCAATCTTAACCAGAAGATGATCTTTCACATTTCTTGCAAGATGATAACTGTCGTATTTTGTAGGAACACCAGTCTTATTATATAGATAGGAAAAATACTTTTCATAAAAACTACAAATATTTCTTCTACTTATTTATCTACTTGAAGTTGTCTAGGATTCAAGACTTATAGATCTTCAAAACATGAATTAGAAGCACTGATAAAAGAATAAATATTTACTGAAATTGGTATTCATAATCACTTCCATTTATATAGTTATTAATTTTTCTTTTTCTTTCTTTTTTTTGTGGAGATTTCCATGTAGTGAGCTTAGCTGTTTATACAAAAACCAAAAGTTGATCGCAAACAACACAAGACATTCAAGTTGAGTTTTCATGCAATGTCTGCATACTATATTATCCATTGAGGAGTTACTTAGCACTTTTTTTAAAAAGATAGTTATATGTATGCTCAACTGTTAGACTCACTGATATAGATAAATAGATGTATAGATAAATAAATAGATCATCCAAGTGTCTATGCAAAAGTTTGGAGAACTTAAGACACGGAATGGTTTTATGAAAGAAAGAAAAATTGAGAGAAAATTAGGTTCTTTATTTCTTAGAAGAAAAATATGAATGAAATCCCAAACAAGATGTGGAAATGGATAATTCATTATTAAAGATGAGGGTCGTTCAAAAAGTTCTAAGCCTCAACCAGAAAAAGTCACTTCTTATAAAATTAATTCAGATTTTCACCATTAATTACATTTATTATTTATCTCCCAATCATTTGAGTAGACAGTTACAATGCTAATTTCCTAATGAAATACATTTTCACATCTACATAGCTTTTTGTCAGAAATTCAAAGAAAGGCAGTTAATTTACTAACAGTGTGTTATACTTACCTAATAATAAAAAGAACTATCGCCGTTATAATCTAGAATCTAAGTTTATTCCCTTATATTTTTGAACTTTTAAATTAAAAACATGTATTTCATCATCTGAAATATTCTAGAAACATAAGCAATAGCTAAGATTGAAAATTTAGGGCAATGGCATTGATATACTTATTGTGGAAAGAATTTCAAAAATGACCAGAAATTTCAAAGTCAAAACTTAAAATGATTGATTGATTGATTTTAAAGGCATGTCAACCCATCTAGGGTCAGTTTATGCTTAGAGATTAGGGAATCATGTTCATATTTACTTTTTTGTGTAGTTATCTCTTAAGAGTTTTATTTTATTTGACCTATAGATGTAACCCTAACAGGTAGTACCACTCCAGGTCAGAGTGTACATGGGAGTAATGGCAATGAAGGGGTACTCCACACTTCCCAGATCTCCAGAACTGAAGATGCAGTCTAGTGTAAACCTAGATCTCCAGAACTCCAGATGCAGTCTAGTGTAAACCTAGACTTAAAAATGAGAGTATATAATATTTAATTCAGCAATATTATACAATGATTTATGATTAAAGTTCAGAATGATATTATTACAATAACATTTTAATTAATACTTTGAAACTGATACTTTCTAGTGCGATCCTTGGAAAGTTGAGAGATCATTATCTGAAGATAAATCCCAAAGTAGACAACTTCTGATTAGATAACTAATATATAAGCTAAATAATTAATGGAAGAAGTAATTATTCTGTCCAAATACGACACACACACACACACACATATATATATATACACCGACATGCAAGGTACCATCCAGTTTGATGGGTCCACCTCAGAACCCTTCAGCATCTGTCGTGTTGGCTCCCACTCTGTTTGGGATCTTCTTTTCCCTTCTTCTGGACCAAGTTTTTGGTAAAGCAACAGAAGGAGTACCTTCATACAAGGACAGATGGTAACCTGTCCAATCTTAGCTGTATAAAAGCTAAAACAAAGGTCAGGACTTTTATCATTCGAGATATGCTATTTGCTGATGACGCAGCAGTGGTAGCACCCCCCACCCCCAGGAGCACCTACAAACATTCATGGAACAGTTCACCCAAGCCTGCCAAGACTTCAGCTTGGCCATTAGTATTAATAAAACCAAGATGATGGGTCAGGGAACCGAAAATCCTCCCTCCATCACCATCAACAACTACACCCTGGAAGCCGTAAACACCTTCACCTACCTTGGGTCCACCATCACTGACAACCTGTCACTTGAAACTGAACTCAGTTGCCGGGTCAGAAAAGCTGCCTCAACTCTTGGGAAGCTCACAGCAAGAGTGTGGGACAACAGCAGGCTCACTATCCGTACAAAGGTACAAGTGTATAGGGCATGTGTTATCAGTACCCTCATGTATGGAAGTGAAACATGGACCCTGTACTCCCACCAAGAGCGGCAGCTAAATAGCTTCTACCTTCACTGCCTTAGATGTATACTGGGCATCACCTGGAGGGACAGGATCACTAACACAGCAGTTCTAGAGGGAGCTCAACTTCCCAGCTTGTGTTCTCTATTGAGACAGCATCGTCTCCGATAGCTGAGCCATATCCGCCAGATGGATGATGGACGAATCTCAAAGGACATCCTCTATGCAGAGCTTTCATCTGGTAAGAGACAGATTGGTTGCCCCCAGCTGCATTTCAAGGATGTCTGCAAGAATGATCTCAGGTGCTTTGGCATTACCCCTTCCAGCTGAGAAAATTTGGCTCAGGACCACCCTCAGTGGTGACAGGCTCTCTGTAGTGGATTGATTCTGAAGCCACCCTGGCACAACACCAAAAGAAGAAGGCAGCAGCAACAAAGCACTGGCACATCAACATCTTCAGGGACAGCCTTCACATGCGACATCTGTGGTCAAGAATGTTTTTTGAACATTGGACTTCACAGTCACAGGAGGTGCTGTAAATTCAGAGGCACAAAAACTTTATTTTAGTCTTCTGAGACTGAAATGCCAATGCAATATATATATATATATAGGAGTATAATGGTTACCATTGTAAAAAATGGTAAAGTCAACTTAAAGTCTTGGACAAGGCTGTTTGCATTTCATTTTACATTAATGCCCATCTCCCCATCATTGACTGTCGGTAAAGAGTATGGCAGATTGGGCTATCAGGCCTTATAAATAGGGAAACAGGTCAAAGAAAAGAAAAAAAATGCTGAATTCAAAACCAAGGGTTGAGGGGTTAGCAACTCTACGCATAAAAACCTACTTGCTACTGAAGCCACAGCATCATCACTGATGTAATTGAGCCTTATGCTCAACAAGGAGTCTACAGGAATATCTCTCTCTCATAAACACATATATAATTTGTTATGGATAGTTATTAATAAGTTAAACATTTTTTACAAGAAGACCAAAGAGATGGAGGTAATAATAGAAAATAATAACTAGTTAAAAGTGATTATTTGAAAACATTAATGAAGTTGTATAATAAGTATTAACAATTCTACTCATTAATAAAAATTGCTTTTGTAAAAGTAAAAGCCAATCCCAGACAAAATAACAAAAATCAAATTAAATCTAAAATACAATATTAACCTCATTTCAACTAAAACATATTTTAAAGTTGGCTGGTTGGTTGGATCTTATGGCATGTCAACCCATGTTGGGTTATTTCATGCTGAAGATTTTGTTAATTCTTGATGGGTATTCAACATTTTTTTTTTTTTCAAACAAAATTTTTTTCTATTTAACCCATAGGTGGGACCCTAATAGGTAATACCACTCTGGGTCAGAGTGGACCTGGGAGTAATGGTAATGAAGGGGTACTCTACATTCCCCAGACCTGGAATCTCACCATCAGATAGAGTTTAATATCATACCTAGGACATTAAGACCCTAAGCCACCACCTTCTAGCATCCATGTGATAAAAGGAATTAGGGGTTTGCCATAAGGGCAATAAAGTGGGGACAATCATATAGGTGCTGGACTAGATGTGACCAGTCGATTGATTGGAGGGGGCCTCTCTGACCGCCCATCTAGTCTAAAGGCCAAAGTGGAGTGTTGCAGGTCATGGACTTCTCAGCCACCAGTGTTCCATCCTCAAGCATCACGGGTTGTCACACATGACCAACAGGTGGCCCCATTGGTGGGGGGGGGGGGTCTTACCCCTCTGCAGAGTTGCAGTTAGCATATTCTAAGGCCTCAGCCAATAGGGTTGCATATTTTAAGGACCAAAAATAAAACGTTTATCAAAAAGGCATTAATGAGAACTTAATTTGTGTAGTTGTGAATTTTTCCAACCAGCCATCATCATTAACCAGAATGTAAAGTGAATGGTGCCAATTATAAAATCTAATGTCAAAGAAAGTAAGAGCAGTTAGCCATATTGTGCGTGCAGACAGAAACAATCAAAACATTTGTTAACAGTGATCATGAAAAGTTACAAAAATCACATCAAAGGAAGGAAAAGGAAGTGATTTATAAGTTATCTACTCAGCCACAGAACTATGACCAATAGGGTAGGTCGATTTTAGAACTGTAACATCTCCCACGTGGCGAAAGTTGCAGAATAACAAAGAATTACCACACAAAATATTTTTCATTAAAACTATGCCTTTATTTGAGGAAATAGATTTAAAATGTTATCTCTGTAACAGCTTAATTAATGAGGTAAAAAGCAGCATATCAGAGGTGTCAGTAATGATGGGGGATATTTTCAATTTTAATTCTAGTTATAATATTTTATTCGTTTTATCTTAGTAAAATAAATTTGTTTTAAATATTGAAATTGCTTAAACATTTTCAAACTTAGGTTTTTCTATTCAACCTATAGACTGGACCTTAACAGGTACTACCACTCTAAGTCAGAGTGGACCTGGGAATAATGGTAATGAAGGAGTACTCTACATTCACCAGAGCTCCAGAATTGGAACTTCACCATCAGATAGAGTTTAATGTCACAGGACAATAATACCCTCAGCTACCAACTTCTAGCATATATATATATGATAAAAAGGGTTGAGGCTTGCCATAAGGGCAATAGGGTTGGGGTAATCATATAGGTGCTAGGGTTTAATGTGAACAGCCCATCTAGCCTAAGTAACACCCAAAGGAATGTTGCATATCATGGACTTCTCAGCAACCACAGTTCCATACTTAAGCATCACAGGTTGCCACCCATGGCAAAAGGTGACCCCATTGGAAGGGTGCAGTCGGTGTATTCTAAAGCCTCATCTGACAGGGCTGAGAAAGAATTGGAGGAAGCTGGAACTGTAGTATGCACCAACACTATCAGATAAGCACTCAGGAATTCAGGCTATTATTCCTGAACACCAAAGACCAGTGGTGTCCACTGCTGAAACCTAAACATGTTCTGAATCATGGCATATACCAAAGACCAATTAGAGGATCCTATGTCCTTCTGGAATTCTTTATTGTGGTCAGATGAGACCAAAATAAAATTATTCATTCAAAATATACTGAGTTACAGATGGACAAAAAAAAAAAAGAATTCTGTATACTAACTAAAGAATACTATTTTGAAATTTGATGAAAGTTGTTGCATTATGTTATATATATTTACCAACTCCTCCACATGAGTCAATTTCTTAAGTGGAGTTTAATAGGCTTGAATTAAGAGTTTTCTTTCTAGACTGATTGCCTAACCAAAGTGAAATAGTTCAGTCTGCTCTACTATTTACCCATAGCTGGAGGGAGAATAGTTGGATGTGTAGAAGTCATTTCAGATGATAATGCCTTCATGTGTTGATTTTTTATTTAAACTTTTTTAAATCAAAAATCCCAAACCACACTGTTCTTTTGAATTCATATTTTGAATTAATAGAATTCATTTTTTTATTTTTTTAGTTCCTTTAATTTCAATGTTAGAATTTTCTAATATTCAAACAGAATATTTTGTGTAAAATTCAGCTGATGTCTTCGAAAACACTGACAAAGTTTGAATGTATTTTTATATGACTTCATTCCAGGAACCTATTTATGCACAGTAGAGAAATCATCAGATACAGCAAATAACAAAAAGCTCAATAGACTACATTTGTTTTCATTACAGACATTAATTGGTCTATCATAAATCTTGCTTTATCTATAACCACTTTAAGATACTATAAACATTTCAATTAAACATTCATTATCAGGTTGTGCTAGCAACATGGATATCCATGACTATCTTTCCAACCGTCCTTATCAGTCATCACCCCTGAGAGGTCTTCTGTGTAGCATCTAGAATCCGCACAGTACTGATTGATGTAGGTTTTTGCTGGTAAGTCTACACTGGTGTGTCCATGTGTAAGTGTCCACAGGAGTTTGTATTTGCTTTTCCAACAGTGTCCAGCATGTATTGTTTGTCTTACTCAGATGGTTTATTAATCATCAGACAATAATTATTTGCATAAAAATCTATTAGTGGATATCCATCTAAAAAAAAATTAAAAAGTTATATGAATTTTATATGTTCAATAACTAGAACACTTAATCTTTAACAAAGAAAGGAGATATAATTACAACTAAGGAAACTTTAACAACAATAATCAAGAAAAATAATTACTTCCTGTCTGTATTATAAAAATGGTTCAGTTATTTAACTGCCTTTTTTTGTCCAATACTATATAAGATAGCTCAAAAATAGGAAATTTCTTAGAATTTTCTTTTCCTTGATTTTATATCCTAATTTGTAATTAATTTTTTTTGCTAATGAATTTTAACTACAACTAAGGGAACTTTAACAACAATAATCAAGGAAAATAATCACTTCCTATGTGTGCTGAAGTCATTGAAGTTTCATTAAAATTTGGGGCTATGATAAAAATGGTTCAGTTTTTTTACTGTTTTTTTTTTGTCCAATACTATATATATATATATATATATATATATATATATATATTGAAAAGTTATTTAAGGTAAGTCAGTGTTGGTAAGAAAAACATAGCATAAAGTACAAGTGATAGTCAAAATTCAAGTATAATAAATTTCTGGTAACACTTTTAAAAAAACCTTTACTTAATTTTAAATAAAACCATTGCATATTTTTCCATCTCAAATTGTTTCTATACCACATATACACATGTACATAACTAACTTTTTTTTTTAGTTTAACAAACTAAACTGAAAATGTTGAAAGTTGTAAAACCTGTTTTTATTTTCTGAGGTTACACAAATAGTCTGATCTTTTTTTTCTCTCTTTTTTGTGTAGCACAATTTCATATGCATCACGTTTCTTTGTTAAAATTAGTATTCTTTTTTTTTCTTGTATTAAAATACTCATGCTTTCATACAAAGAACTTGAATTTACAACAGGCAGTTAAGAGGGAAAAAATTTAATTGCAAAAAAAAAAAAAAGTATATACATATATGTATAGAAAACAGGTAGCTTAAGAAAAAGCATTAGTATGTATAGAATATGTAAGCAGGTTTTGAAAAAGTGATAACAAACTACTTAGAGAAATTGAGTAAAGAATTAAAATAAGTGAGAGTCTGCCATGTTATCTGTTATCACATCAACTGTGGCAGTGCAGAGAGTAAGCAATCCAAAGTTATCTGAAGTGACCAAGATTGGCTCTTGAATCAGTTTACTACATAGGATGTTGGTTAATAGGGAAAAGACAATTGAAAAACAGAAAAGTCACATCAAATTCAGACTACAGTTATCATTCTTTATACATAGCAAATCTTAACTAAAAGTCATAGAACTCTTTCGCTACCAAAAATGAACAATATGTACACATCTGTACAGTTAACTTGATTTTATGAGCAGGTGTACTTTAGATCTTCAGCCAAATGCTCTCCAGCTGAACTATTTCAGTTTATAAGCTTCAGTCTATGACTCTTCAGTTTGAATATTCTATATAAATAAGTTGTTTGAAGTCCTAAATTATCTTAATGTATAATGTATGATATTATTTGATTTACCCTATATTACAAATGTAAATATTAATAGTATTCAAGTTAGATAAAAAAAAAAAAAAAGATTAAAAATTTTATTTAAAAAGATTAAATTTTTTAAAAACTTTAAAAAAAGAAGAAAAAAGGATAGGCCAAATCTGGAATGATACTAAGACATTTTTGGACAGACATAAACATACACACACACACACACACGCTTACCATAAACACATACACAAAGAGTTCAGAGGAAGATATCACCAGGCATACCACAGAACAAACAAGTCCTAGCCACAGGGTAACAGCTCCATGACTTAGCTTTCAGAAATCTTCTGATGAAGGGATCTTTATCCCAAAATACTAAGAAAATAAATCAACGGTAAACGAATAACATCATAGTTACCTCATTTTTCTTTACATTTGCATTGTGATAGCCTTCAAAACCAACCAACAAAAAAAAATAAAATTAGATAATAAATATTTCTTGAATGAATATTCAAAAGCTGAACCAAATAAAACTAGGTTAGCAAAGTAGATTTAATATCATATCCAAAAAATAAAAACATAAAATACATGCAATGAAAACAAAGAAACAGTAGGGATAATCCATATAATGAAAGTAAGATATTTTATTCATGCGGCCAAATTATAAACAAATAAATCAGTCAAAGCACTATTGCATTAAAAGGTCATTACATGTATATATAGATAAAAATACTGATTATTGATTCTTCCATTACTTGATGGTTATAAGATGACAAATTGAAGGCATTTTTTTTTTTTAATAAACTGCAAAACTAATAGCATGAAAAACCGGAAAATAATGTTCTAAGCAAAAGTCAAAACATAAGTCTGGATGAAGCAAGTTGTATTTAATAGCCAGTGACTTTCAAAAAGTTGGTGGAGCGGCCTTTTGTCAGTATCAGCTGGACAGCGAGGGAGTCTATCCCCTTTTTGCTAGCGCTAGACCAGGGATTTTTTTTTTGCTAAGGTGAAGTGCCACATCTACTGTAAGCTCCCCACTTTATCGCACAAATCAGATTATCCTGTCTGTGCTACTCATGCACTGAGTTAGCAGTAACTGGTATCGAACCCAGAACATTGCAATTCATAGGTAGGTGCTCTACCGACTGAACTAAACCGGCCTCTTCAAAGGGGGTAGTTTAGTGACTTTTAGATGAGGTTTACTAGCTCTATTTTTGTATAAAACTCACCCCCTCCAAAAAAAAAAGGCAGTAGCCAGTTGTGGATAGAATATGGTCAAAATTTTCATGTGTAAAAATCCAAGTAAGGACAGGTCAAGTGCAATTTATAACAAGCATTGAAATTGTTTATTAGAAATTTGATGAATTAAATTTGATCAGATTGCAAGCAAGTACCTAATAATTCCACTTCTCTAAAATAAAACACTTTTGGGAAATTCTAAGTCTTCTAACAATAAATCAAACATGAAAATAAAAATAGTTTTTATTATAACAGGAGTTTAAACATATTCTAATTGACAAAATTTACTTTATATGGGAGTACACATTTTTAAATCTACAAATTTACCAAAATAGCAAGAGACAAAACCCAATATATTTATTAACATTATAAATTTAAAAATAGACACATTCTTATGTTTTACAAATATGAGATGTTAAGGACAAAAAAAGAAAAAAGAAAAAAAAAAGAAAGAGAAATTTGACACTGCTGTAATGTTAGGGAATCTGTTTTATTTATTTATTTTTCTGCTAAAATAAAGTGCATTCACTTCAGTTTCTAAAATAAGATATAGATTTAAAAGAAAATATTTTATCAACTTTTACTCAGAGAATAAATACCCAAAACTGAAAGATTGCTATTAGATCCTTAGCATATTTTATATTTGTCAATCTAATTGAAAATAATAGTTACTATTTTACAAAGATTATTTTATATTACTCTATGAGAGATTTTTTGTTTGCTTTGAATTTAACCTCAATCAAATATCAATGCCTTTTAGTAATTAAAAAAAATACTTTGATGATTAACTAATATTTGTTTGGTTTGTTGGATTTTATGGCACATCAACCCTGTTGGGTTATTTTATGCCAAAGACGTTTTGTTCTATTCAATTTTTTTTAACTCACTTTTTTAAACATTTTTTTAAAACTCATTTTTTTCTATTTAACCCATAGATGGTACCCTAACAGATACTACCATTCCGGGTCAAAGTGAACCTGGGAGTAATGGCAATGAAGGGGTAACTAATATTTTTGTAAGTCTGAAAATTTCATTTCAATATAAAATATTTCCTTTTAGTAATAGAAGACATCAATGTTATCAAGAATCAAATAATCTTTGAGCTTTTCATCTCTAATGATTTGACCATTTCTAAAGAACCATTGGCTTATAAATATTCCTTGTAAAAATGGTTCCTTTGAAGTCATGTCTAGATGAGAAGAGTTTATGGTTTGATGGATTGCTTGCAAAGCAAAATGGACAAATCTATGTAAGAAGTAAAAGAAAGATCTGCATTTTTTAATATGTGGTAATGGCTATAAAGAAAGGAGAAATTAAACCCTTGTTAAGAGAGAAAAAAAGTACATAGCAAAATAATATAGTTTTTCCTTTTAGAATAATCATGCAGTAAAAGAAACTAATATAAGTATTTTGTTCAACATATGTGAGAAATAACAAATCAATGCCAATACATCAATTCTGGCACATTTTATGAAATGAGATTCATTTATAATATGAAAGCCTCTAAAAATGTGTACTTACTTATGTCAGGGAATTTCAACAATCTCTAAGTTTTATTTCTTTTACACTTATTTATACATTTTAGAACAGAATGAAAAAAGATTTTACTATTCCCTTAAGCATTTTATGCTATTATTCTATTATATGTTTTTTAAATCAGTATCTATTTTCTTCCACCAATTATCAAAAATTCACCTGACTGGCTTCATAAATAGGAGATATATAAACAATAAATCATCATCTTTTTTTCAAACCCTTTTTTAAACAATATATATATTTACCCAACCCCTCCACCACAGAATGTGACACAAGGCCAATTTTTAAACAGTAAAGCTTATTTGAATTCAGAGTTTTCATTCTCCTAAACTGGTTGCCTAACCAAAGTTAAAGAATTCAGTCTACCTTACTATTTAACCATAACTGGAGGGAAAAGAGATGAATTCATGAATTTACCAAAAGAGTTAGCATGAAATAAAACAGAAACAGCTTTATCCAGGATATGAAACAATATATCATTTCTTTTTAAACCTTAAATACACATTTCAGGCTATAAATTTAAAGACAAGGCAAATTATCTAACCATATTTTAATGTTATTTTGATGAAGACAATACAGAGCAATAAGATTAACATATATATATATATATATATATATATATATATATACACACACACACACACAATATTTTAAGGTTATCTCTAGTTTTCTATCAATGATCTGCTGTCATTTAAATCACTGTTTACCCACTTCTCCAATAGTAAGAAAACTATATTTCAAAAAAATATTTACATACTAAAATTTAACAACTGAGTAATTTTCTACAAACCGGTTTAATTGTAAGAACATTAACTGAGTGACTGTGAAAAAGTGACTTCAATCTTTGATGCTGCTTGATCAATACAATGCAATTTATGTCACATGTGTTTGGAAATGCGTTCCACTTATAAGCTATTAACAATAAGTCAGTACAAAAAAAAAAAAAAAGAAAGAAAGAAAATACTACTTTGTTTATGTTAAAAAAACATGTTAACAGAAATTGGTAGTCATAAAAAGAAATAACTAAATAACATCATGCAGAGACAGGAAATTTATCAGCTACCAATCACAAAGGAAAATATCAATTTAATTGGCTTTCTAAATTAGTTTTATGAATTTATGTAAAAAAAATAAAGAAAATGTATTATGTAATAAAAGAACAGTATAATTATCATGGGAACTAAACATTTGTTCAATCTTGTTATTGCTCATTCATATGTAAACACTATATACACAAAATATGACTAATAACTGAGGAACATGAAAAATATTGCGCGAGAGTTGTTCTTCAATCAGAACCAATTTTTGTGGAAAACTACTTAAATGATAGGAGTTCCATTTTCTGGTATAATGCACTTGTATGCAGTATTAAGAATAAAATTAAATGTACCGACTAACACAAACAGTAATCATTACCTCACAAAAAAGTAAAACTAACAATATATAAGAAATTAATATCCAAATATCAATATGTATTCTAAAATATCTTTAGATAACAAGTAAGAAAAAACAAATCTGAAATAGTAAGAAATAAATAAGAGAAAATTTACAATTATTAAGATAAAATTATATTAGCTTCTAAAGACACCAGTTTGAATAAATGAGTGTTTGATAATGAAAATTCTTCAGAAATTCAGATTGAAATTATCTAAGGAGATGTTTGAACATTAAAAGTTGAAAGAAATGAAACCATTTTGACTCAGAACTTGCACATTATTCATGAAATACATTTGAATGTCACTTTGAAAACAGAGTTATCTTTCCTTCTATCTATCTATACATATATAAAGGCCAGTTGTGTGAATCTGTATGACCGGAGGAAACTTCAAAAATAAAACAATTAACAACAAAGTAAATATATATACACATTAAATATCACCAGGGCTTGGTTTTTGAGCAAAAATAATAGATTTGATTTATATTTGTGAAGATAATCAAAAAATAAAATCTAAATGAATTTAGCATGGAATTTTTTTTTTTCATTTAATATTTTAGATAGTAGACATTTCTTTTCAGAGTAGCTGGATCAATGCAAGGTCTATTTTTTTTTACATAGGGATTTAAATAGGGCATCCCATGAGGATTCAACTCACAATTAAGTAATAATGGAACTGCAGGACTAACTTAAAAAAAATCCCCCTCTACCCAGGCGACGCTGGGTAGCCGCTGCTATTACATATATAAAGGGCAGTTGTGTGTATCTGTATGTCCGGAGGAAACTTCAAAAATAAAACAATTAACGACAAAGTAAATATATATACACATTAAATATCACCAGGGCTTGGTTTTTGAGCAAAAATAATGAAGTTTATATTATCGAATACATTTAAAAATTAAATAGCATTATAAAATAACGTTAAAATTCTACTCAGCCATTTTCGGCATTCCTTGCTAAAAAGTAAACAAATGAATAAAAACGGAAGCTTGATCAATTTTTTCTTTTAATTTTTTTCATATAAAATCTACATTTTTATTGATTCAAAGTTGTAGTAGATATTTCATTGTATAGGATAAACAATCGTTTATTTAATCTATTTTTTTTATTATACAATTTTTATGGACACTTTAAGAATTAATCACTTAATTACACTTTTGACATCGAAATTACAGTGAGTTGATATTTAACTTTTAAACAAATACAAAATTCTTTCTAAAAAGATGTGTTTTTTAGATGGTTTTTTTTTTTTTTTTGCATTTAATATTTTAAATAGGAAACATTAATTTTCCACAGAGGTTTCATGCCTGAGCACTATTTTTTTATTTAAAAATTGAAATTTACATAGTTCGATTTTCCGTTTTTCGTCAATGTAATGTAAACAAACCCTCTTATTTTTCATGTTAGCTGTTGTTTATAAAATAATCGCGTTAATTTATTTATTTTAATATAATAGAAATACAAATAAAATCATGATATTAATGCAGAATAGTGCGCAAGACATAATACCATTAAATTACCTATTACATTTCATGGAAAAACCTGAAAACTTTGAGTAAATGGGTTAGAATTAGGGGCCTTCAGGAGTTTCCGTAATATAATGTTATTTATTCGTAAAATACGATTCTAATGATATTACCTATTGCACGCTATTCTGTATTTATACCAAAATTAGTACTGTAATTTGATATTTAACTTTTAAGCACATTAAAAATTCTATTTAAAAAGTAGGTGTCATTTTTTTTTTTTTCTTTTTGCATTTAGTTTTCTTTTCTTTTCGTAATGTTTTCAAGTCAGTTCATTTTCCGATTTAAAAAATAATATACTATACTTAATATAGTATATTATTTTTAAATTTTTTATCAAATTATTATAGTATAGTATACTATACTAATTTGATATTCGATTGGCTACGCTTTGAAATAATAATGTTTGTTTTTTTTTAAGATTATTTATCATTTTACTTTAATTTGATTACTTTATTTAATTTTTATTTTTATTTTTTTGCTTTGAAATATTAATTTGAAATTTAGCAAATTGTGTCATTTATATTTTATTTAAAAATATAGTTAATCATTGAATTAAAATTTCTTACTCTATTATGTGATGTCATTTCCTCTACTGTGACGAAAAGAATTCCCCGACCTCCCACCAGGCCGGATTAAAATAAGATCTTTTTTACGTGGTGATTTTTATGGGTCATCCTGTGAGGATCAAACTCGCTATTCAATAGTAAAATCTGCAAATGATTGTTAAACCATGTTTTTTTTCTCCTCTACCCAGGCTTAGCCGGGTAGCCGCTTCTGGTATTAAATAAATTAAAAAATCCTGACAGATGAATAACTTCACATAAAATGAGAATCTTTTCTATCTAAATATTTTAATGTTGAAATAGTAGAAATATAATCAGAATAGGAAATAAATTCAAAAATATCTTATTGAATCAATCAATAAATTTTTTTTTTAAATTTAAAAAATAAAATGTAAATAATAAAATAATTTAAAAGCAAAAAGGTAACTAAATTATTCTAAGGGGTTATACATATATGATAAATGCATTTTAAATGGTTTTAGTGAGTGCAGTTGTATTTGTATCAAAATATAAGAGAGCCATTAGTTCTAAAATTAGTTCCATTCCTAGATATTACGGGATTTAAGATGATCTTCAGTGTCTATTACAAATAGCTTATTCCTTTATATATAAGAAGGTATTTATTTAAAACTAATGTAATTGTCAATTCAAAAATGTTTATACTAACATACCTGATAATATCATAATAAATGAAAATTAAATGAAAATGTTAGATTTTTGTTAAGAGCAAACACTAACAAAATAGAAATATTGGTGTTATTTATAAATTAAACATAGATTTATGCTTCCTCCATCAAAAGAAAACAAGGATCATGAACCTACAGCAATTCACTGCAGTTCACTTATGACGACAATACATTAAATATTGTGAAAAATGTTTTTCTCTTTTCAAATGTACTTTTCTACTAATGACATCAATAGTAGAAAGTTTCTATATTAAAATATATGCAAGGTAGTGATTTTATAAATTCAAACTAAAGCAGGTTTTGTTTTTGTTTTTTTAATCTAAAGCTAAAAAAAATTATGTAAACTTTAGTAAAAGTAACAAAATTGTAGACTTTAGTAAAAGTACTAAAACTAAACATTAAAAATTTTCTAACCTCTAGTCTAAAAATATTACTAAAAATTATCAGTAAAAAATATTTAACTTTTAAAGGTAAAATAAAATTTCAAAAATATATAATGCTTCAGTTAGAAGAATAGAAAGCTTAGAATTGCTAAGAACTGAATTTTTAAAATTGTCACGGTAGATTCTGCTTTTCCTCTTTCCAAGGTCAATAAAAAAAATGTACTAGTAGCATTTGTAAAGGTGGTCAATTTGATCAAAAGGGAGAAAAATATGTTTCTCTCTCTCCCCCCTGAAGAAAAGCCAAAGAAAAAGCATTCAGGTCACCTCTAAGGTGGTTTACTCTAGATTTAAAATAAAAAAAATATTTACAAGTTGTATTCAATGGGAATAAAATAAAACATTTCTATTTTCATGATTATTTTACAATGATTTCCTCATACTAAGAAACAAGAAAGATTTATTCAAAATAAATAGTAATATAAAAAAAAAAAAAAAAAAAAAAAAAGAAAGTAAAGAAAAAGAATCTCATGGAATTTCCCAAAACAAACATTTCTTATAAAAGATAATCAGGGAGTCAGACAGAGAAAAGACCAAGTTAATCAAAAGAATTATCTTGCTGCTCTGAAAATCCATCCAGACTAATCTATTTTTCAAACATACTTTCAGAATCACAAATTTATCCAGAAATTCAGAATTTACTCATATTTTGGTAATCTTCAATTATTTTCTGAATTCTTGTGAATGTGAAATCACTGGTTTCTTAAATGATTGTAGACAGGAAATAAAAGAGGACACTTCTATTGTTACCAATTTCTAATCTAAAATCTATATAAAGGTGACAGATAAAACCTTTGTCAATAAATATCCATAAAAAAGAGAACATACAGAAAAAACATTGTTAGAATTTAGAATCTGTTTATCTTTAATAAAGAAATAACTGAAAATCCAAACTAAAACTGGACACTACTAATTTTCTTGCAAAATTTAATATGCATGCAATAATTTTATAACAACTTGTTGCTTTTGATTTAGAGTATACATCAAATGTCTCCAGAAATACAAAATAAGTTACTTGTGAAATTGAAAGCAAAAATTAAACATCATCATAAACTAGTAGGTACTGATTCTTAGAATTGAATTATTTGTATAGATTTGGTACTCAAACTAGAACTATCACTATTATTCAATCTATTTGAGAAAAAAAATGTATATCTATAATGTACTTAAATAGTTGATAGTTGTACCAAAATTGAGAATCTGTAGAAACATGGCAAAAGACCATAGCAAAAAAAAAAAAAAATCTTTTCAACAAAGGATTGTTATCCCACTATTACAATAAGCATTTTATAAATTGCATGATGAACTAAAATTATACAAATCCCAATTTTATAACTTATCTAATAAAAAGTAAAGGTTGACAAAGGGACATTAAAACAGGGTTCTACAAAACTCACAAAAGTTGTTAAAGATAAATTATAGATAGTAAACAAGAAAAATAATTATTCATTTATTAAATAAATATCTTTAAACTGAGTGAATTAATAAACATTAAAAAGTTAGAAAACTTACAGGTTAATTATTAGGAAACATTTTTTAAATTGCCAAGCAATTTATTTATATTGACCCAAAACAAAATATACTTGTTTGTAATTAAACAAAAAAAAAATTCATATCTCAAAAAAGGTGAATGAAAGTGGGAGGGGGGGTACAAATATTTCGAATCAGATCAAGTAAGTTTAAAATCATTTAAAATATAGAGATAATGCAGATTCTTTATTGAAATGATAAAACTAAATATATTATACAATACATATACTGGAAAGAAAATGTCATGTTCAGTATAAACCAAATCTCATTTTGATGAAGAATTATTTGAATTTAACCAGAGAAAATTTTATTTGATAAATATGACTTGTAATAAAGACAATAGAGAGCAAAAGTGAAAGTCCCGTTTTAAATAACTAAAACGTTCCATCTGCAAACATACGACAATAAAAAATGTTTAAGTCCCATTAGGATATATATAATACATATACACCCTGGCAAAGGCCAGGTTACAATCACACACACCTGTAAAGAAAAAAAAAATGAAAACATGTCTCTAATTAGCCAAACTCATAATTAGTTTTATTATATTCAAATTAACTTTGTGTTATTTAAAAAAAAATGTAGCTAATATAACAGAGTACAGAATTAAATATTTAGCCCATAACTAAAGAAAAACATTCATAACAAATGTACAAGCCCAGAGAACATAACTTTTCCAATTTGGCTTCTCCTATTCAAAACAAGTAATGAGGATTTTGTGTATAATTTAATGTTTAGAAATCCCCACAATTGTCGTAATGAATTGTATAAAACATGAGTTTTTCTGTGTGTCTATGTCAATAGAAATGATGGCTATTTCAGTGCAGAAATGGCCAGTAAATAGAAATAAGGAAGTGTTCATCAATGATGTTAAGATGTTGATGTGTGACTGAAGACAGTTGAAGAGTCACAGTCCGATTCCCTTTCGTGGAGAGGAGGAGGAAGAATAGCAAAGAAAAATCTCCAAGTAAGGAAAACAGTCTTGAAAATTTGGAAAAAAATATCAATCAACTTACAGGAAGAAGACTCCATAGATTGTAGGAGGTCAACTTTGCCATTAAATCCAAAGGTAATATGTTGCAGTAGACATCAGCTTTGCTGTATATGTTCACCTATTCCAGAGGGTAGTGAAGTTAGGAGGGGGCAGACATTGGGGTAAGAAGAAAGAAGGAATGTAGCAGCAGCAGTAAAAGAGGAGAGAATGAGAGAAAGTTGAAATTTCCAGTTCTATAAAAGAAAAAGAAAAAAAAAAGAAGAAAATGATGATAATGATGATGTCATGCCATGCACATGTGTGCGAAGATGGCTAGCTAGGGGTAAGTCCCTTCTTCCAGAACAGGAAGGCTAGCAGGCAGCAGATGATGATGGCTCAAGAGAGGAAAGAAAGTAGACTCTAAAAGGATAGAGAGAAGGATGTAGCCTGTATAAAAACACATACATACATACACACACACAATATATATATATATATATATATATATATATATATATATATTACTACTGTTACTATATTAGTTGTGATAGTAGTGATAGTAGTATCCCATTCAGTGGCATATAGCCACTAGCAGTATAAGGTGAAGAACTTGATCTAGCAGTACTAACAATTCTTCAACTAAAATTGTTGCTGCTACTATTCTAGTGGAAGTATCATGGCTACAGTCACAAGACAAGATAAAACAGGAACCTCTCTTCAAATAATGTGACACTACTATTTATGCCAGTGCTATGTGAAATGATAACAATTAGCATTAGTACACTAGACTAGCAAAAAGGATTATTCCCATTTATTGCTTGTTTACAGTAATCTACTTATTCATGTTGGCAAGTGATGCAAACAAAAATTTGTTCATTTTTTTTTCTTCACATAACACACAAAAAAAAAAATCAATGAGGTTGTAAAAGCAATACTTAAAATGTAACAAGTTTATACCAAATATAAATGCCTAATAACAGAAGAAATAAGTTGAAACAGTAAAATCAGAAATAAGTTGAAACAGTAAAACAGTTGAATCTTTAAAAATCAGTATTCTCAAAAGTTAAAACTTTAAAAAGGTACTATTAGAGATTTTAAAAAAAAAATGTTTGCCTAAACAGATAAGTTTTGTACACATCATACAAATTATAAACCATAAAGTTTTATTAACAAAATTTATTTCATTTGGTCATTTGTATTCCTCAATTTTTTTCTTACTAGTTATTTCCAGATTCTTTGATGGTTTACTGTATCGTTTATATCAATGAGCTAATTTATAAAAAAACAGAACAAATCTAAACAATTGTTTCCCTATCAAATTTTGTTTAAAATAATTTTTTGATATTTATCACTAGAATTATCTAAAAGTTGACACATTGTTTATTGCCGTTACATAAAATTATGATAGTGTCAGAAATTACCATCATGAAAAATTGCTCAGAAATAAATTTATAAATAAAAAATATTTCTTATAAACCAGGGTATCTTATTGTAAGATATCATTTTCAAAAATATAATATAGGATTGGAACGAAAGTCTTGTCCGATACAAAATAGTATCTATTTAACCAAATAACCAAATTGGTTAAATAAATATTACTTTGTATTGGACAAGACTTTTGTTCCAAACCTATATATAAATTTGTTAAAATTCATATATCAATGATTTTTTTTTTCAATCATTCAAATTCTCTTAAATGAGATTAACCATTTCAAAAATATCATTGGGTAAAAATAGTTTTCTAATTCTAACAGTTGTTTTCTTTTATAAAATTAGCAACATCCATTTCTTGTACATATTTAATGTCAAAAAGGTTTACTTTTATTAATGAATCCTATTAAAGTTTAACTGAAAAAAAAAAACTTTTAAAAAATGTCTTAATACAAATAAAAATAATCTTGGCATTAGTTCTAAAAATCTAAATAACTAAATGAAGAGAAAAAAAAATACAGGCAACTATCTCATCTATTTAATGTTTTATATAATAAAGAAGAAAAAAAAATTTTTTAAAGTCTGAATTGCTCTTTAGAGATTTTTTGTTAAAAAGATCATGTGATACAAAATCATCTAAAAGTAGAGAAATGTCTTTATTAGTGAGAGTTTTGAATAATAAGAGAACTATTGGATCATAAGAATATAAACATTTCAAATACACATGAATAACATTCAAGTGAAACAAATTCTTGAGGATAAATGTATTCTATATACATTAGCAATAATGTTTACTTTGATTTCTGATTAAATAAAAAGGAACCAAATTTATTATTAATAATACACATTAGCAGTGTAATAATAAACATTTTTTATAAATAAAAGAATAGTTAAAAGATTTTGTTTCAATCAGTTAAAAGTTTTAATGAATTTTGCTACTTAAAAAGATTCCTTGAGTATATTTAACTTTTACATATAATTTCTTTGCTAAATATCTACTCTACCTTAGTAGGTTTGGTATGTGAAAGCAGTAAATTTGGATTTTTACAAAAAACAGCTGTAAACTGAAATGAATCAAATGGAAAAATAAATTCTAACTTCAAATCAAAGTAATTAACTTTCTTTTTCACTATACAGTAATATACTAATAAAACTTATAACAATTTGATATAAAGTATCAAAGTAAAAGTATTAGATAAAAATCTAATTCCAACTGGAATTGAAGGGGGGATAGTGTTTACCAATTTCTTGCTTGGTTTTATAAGCCCACACTTCAGCATTTGGTTTCTTATCTTTGTTCAAGAATAAAATTTGATGAAAGTAATCTGGCTCCTTCACTTATTCCAGACCTATTTTATTATCTTTACCAAAGCCAGAAAGAGATTGTTTTTCATCTCTATTTTCTAACTTGCTAGTGAGTTAGCTATCTCAAAATCTTATATATGGATTTTCATTAAATTTGGCTGGTAAATTGTCTAAGAAATAAGGAATTTTTAAGTCTTTTCTGTGCAAATAAAAAGCTCAAACTGCCAGATCATTTTCATGAGATTTTATTTATACAAAATATAATGTACAATAAAGTTATATTGTTAAGAAAACAGACAAATACCTCATATATATATATATATATATACCTCATATATATATATATATATATATATATATATATATATTTACCAACCCCTCCGCATAAGCAGGATGTGACATAAAGTCAATTCATTAAGCAGAGTTTAACAGGTTTGCATTCAGTGTTTTCCTTCTCCTAGACTAGTTGTCAAACCAAGGTTAAACAGCCCAGTCTACTCTACTGTCTACACACAGCTCGAGGGAGAATAGTTGGATTCATACCTTTCCCAGGGGTATTAGCACTATGTGAATTGCAAACAGCTTCGTCCAGGATTTAAACTCTGCTTGAGTCCATTTCTTACAACTCTAACCATTACACCATGTGCCTCCACTCCAAATACCTCATATATATATGAAAGAAGAAAAAAATGTCAATAAAGATATAGAAAATTATTCTTAATTTTGAAGAGTTGAACTTTTAGTAATATCAAAATTTTATTAAATGCCCTCAAACTGAATATTGTTAACATACATATGGTATCATGATCATTTGAATATTTCTTTGGATGAAGCATTATTAATTTTTACAAATATTTTATTTTTCAATTTTAGCTGCTTTTTATTTATTAGCCATTATTTGAATATACTCTTGTTTCGTCAACTTACAAAAGTTTATCTGTATAGACATTTGTGTGAACCCCCCTCCTCTCACATTAATTCTCAATTTGACTTTCTTCAATTTCTCTCACTTTAAAATTGTTTTTTGTTTGTTTTTCTCTTATCAATAGTGACAAGAGGATCGTTTCCTCTTGAGTGAGTTGATAAATGAATAATATATAACTCAATAAAAAAAAAAAATCAGCTCTCTAAAGCTAATCTAAGAATTTTTTTTCTTTTCTCATTTTGCCTTTTGGGGTTTTTGCTCCCAGTGACATCACTCTGACAGAATGAAAATTCATGTCTTACTGACAGATGAGCTGAATGTCCCTATCAGTGGACAGAATTAGTAAAGTACTATTCCAGGTCAGCAGAACCCACCTAAAAATAACTTTTATCTAAGGCTGTTCTACTAATCTACACCAACTAATGGTCTATAGACTTGAATACTAGTCAGTAGTAACCAAATTGTTCAGTCCATGACCTTCTCTTAAATCAAGCCCTTAAAAATATTATTTTAAGACTTCAATGGTTATATTTATGGCATCAGATATCAAACCAACTCACTAATTTGCCGAAAACCAATGTTTGGTTTGTTGCCTTTATTACAATATTTCAAACCAATATTATTTTCTTTTTCTTTTTTTTTCTGAGGTGGAGCGCCACACCTACCGTCAGTTCTGCACTTTACTGCACAGATCAGATTACCCAATCTGTGCTATTCATGCACCGAGTTGGCAGGGACTGGCATCGAACCCGGAACCTTGTGATTCCTAGGCAGGTGTTCTACCGACTGAGCTAAACCAGCCTTATAAAGCAATAAGATACTAAAAATAATTAATAGTCATGAATAACATCTTATTTCCTTTTATTTCCAATGCCAATATGAAAAAAAAATCCTGAAAGTTTCCAGTTTTAAAATTGATTTTTATGTTATACTAATATTTGTATGTCCCTCTGTACAAAAATGCAAAATCGTTAATTATAAAATAACCAATTTGTATCTGTGTAAGTAATTTTAAAAATATATAATTAAATAAAAAGTTTTTGTCAGCAGACATCTTTCAAAATTTTAATTTTTTTTTTATTCTGAAAATAATTTTCTTGGATAATATAAAATTACATTAATCATACATTGTGTAATAGCTGAATAACTGGTTTTATTAACTCAAGGCCACAACAATGATTGACTAGCAGATGGAATTATTTTTTTCTGGGTCTAAAACAACTACATTTTATCAAATGAAGGCTAAGGACAAAAATATATACATAAATGAGATAACTATATATAAATTGCATACATGATATGTGATCAAAGATATAATACAATAGATGTAATCACCAAGAGATTTACCAATTTCAATATGAACATATGAATTTAAATTTTACAACCAAAAACCTTTTTTTATCTTTTTAATACAATTCTTAATTTCCACTTTTAGCATCAGGTTTTTTACCTCAAAAATTGATACTTAGCCATGAAACTCATTTTTGTAAACTTGAATATTATGAGCATTGAAAAAACAAGAAAACATTTTTATTATTTAAAAGTAACACCAACATTTTTACATTAATATATTATGATATAAAAGGTATTACATTATCCACTTGAATTATATATCTACTTCTGCCAAAAATGATGGAATTAAAACACAGAGGATGTTCACCTTAAGTTTTTTGTTTTTTTTTATTTAGCAGTAAATAAAATAAACTAATAACAGATAAGATGCAAGACATCTTTATTTAATGAACATTCTGGCTTCATAAAATATTCCTTAAACAGACTAGATGAAATTATTTAAAACAATGGTATAATGTTTTTCCATGCAGTGTAGAGGAAAATATTATGGAATAACCCAATATTGAGGAAAATATTATGAAATTCATTGACAAAAAATTAGAATTAATATTTAGTTGCCCCTCCTCGAGTGTTTATGACCGCATTAGTTATTTAAGGTATGGATTTCACTAATTTAAAGCAATATTCTCTATCAAAGTGGTTCCAACTTTTCCGAATGGCAGTTGGTAGCTTTTCTTTGGTGGATCATTGGCATCCATCTGTCTACTAGAGATGATGGCGTAGTGTCCATAAAAACGTGGGACCATGTAGCCTGAGCAAGTTGAGATGGAGGATGAGCTGTCGCCAAAGCAGCAGGTCCCCCTCTCCATATTGCCATTGTGATCCAAAGGAAGGAAAGAAAAAAAACCATAAAAAACAATGAAGTTCAGCATCACATTACCTTATGGACTCCAGCTCCGGATTTGATTTTGGGGGCTTACTCTCCTAGCCTTTCCTTGGATTGCAGTATAGCCACGAGGCAGTGGAGGTTTTATAAGACTTTTCCTTGCCTAGATGGATTGCCGTCCAAGGCTAAGGAGCCCCATCTACCCCATTTGGGGATTTATGTGAGTAGTAAGTACTCCAATCCTATTACTATCAGTGTGGATGACCATTGGCTTCACTGGAGCTCATCTGCCCTTTGACAAATCTTGTTTTTAGTAATGTTGGGTGTCCACACACCCACCTCACCAGACAAGCCGAGGCGGGGGTGCCAGTTTAGTCACCGACAACCTGACCATGGAACAGGTAGTACTAGTTTACATGGTACTGGTAGCAGGTAAGAAAGAAGACCTGTCTTGTCCTGACTCTTTTTGATGGATAAAGCTCTCATATAGACCATTTTTTAAAAATTTAAAAAAAATTTCCACCATAAATTTTCAATTGGACAAGATGCATTATCATTCTGAAAAATTAGTTCATCACCAAACCAATTTTATATTAATGGAATGAAAAAATTATCTAGGATATCAATGTGCATATATGCATCGAGTGTTGAGGTAACGATTGATGTTTCCCCATGTCCTTTAAATGACATGCAATCCCTTATCATGAATGACTTGGGGAATTTACTTGTTTTCTTCAGACAGTCATCTTTAGATGCTTTCATTTGAATGGTACCAGACTAAAGTTCCAGCATTATTTCTTTGGCCAATGCAGATTCTTGATTCACAAAGGAATATCACTTTCATCCAATTGACCACATCATGATTGTTTCTCTTTAGCCCACTTTAATCTCATTTTCTTCAGTTTGTGTATCAGTGCTGTTTTTTCTCTATATGTAAATCCTATTTTACATAGCACTAATAAAATTCTTCAAAGTTGTAGCCATGTCAGTGCTACTGTATGGTTGCACCACTTGGACTAATCAAAAAGAGAAAAAGCTAGATGTGAACTACATAAGGATGCTGCATGCTGTCTTGAACAAAGACACTGCTGGAGAAGCAAGGACGAACTCATAAGCGACATTCTCCTGTGGATACCTACACATGGACACACCAGTGTCGGCCGAACAGCAAAAATTTACATTAATTAGCTCTGTGCAGATTCTGGATGCTGCGTGGAGGACCTCTCATTAGAGACAGTTAGCGAGAGTCATGGATATCTATGCTGTCTACTTGACCTGATTATGATAAACTTAATTGCTAACTTAAATCTAACATTGGCTAACTAAATCAGCTATACTTACTGCTTCAACTATACATATGTACAATAACTTAATTCAGAAAAGTGTCATCTCAATAAATACATCAAAATACACCATGCTAGTATTTTCTGGAATTTACTATCGAGCAACTATAACTTAAAAACTGGTTAAAAGAAAAATAACTAATAATTTACTCCAAGGAATTCACTATATTCAAAATGTAGATATCTATCTTAGGATAGATATGAATAGCAATTGTCTTATAAAAATAAGGTAATAACAGGAAATTATATATGAAATGAATTAGCTATTTGAACAATGGAAATAACATTATATATAAAGGAAATACCCTTTTTAGTATCAGACTTATATTGTAGCAGCACCAAGCTCACTCACTCTCTCTCAAAAAAAATTATATGAATATATATATATATATATATATATATATATATATATATATATATATATATATATATAAATAAATAAATAAATAAGCAGTAGATTCAAGACATTTAATTTACTATTGTGTAAGTTTCATAAATGACATGTATGCACTAGCTATTGCTTTTATTTGGATGATGTGTCTATAAAATATGCACCATCTTAAAATAACCAAGACTCAAACATATATCTAGATGTTTCTATATCTTGAAATCAAACATGTTTCTGTAAATCCGTTCACAAACAAAAGAAATGTAAAAATATTAGCTAAAATCTAACACATGAAATTTATATTTTTGTTCATTTTTCAATCAGAGGAAATTGAAAATGTTATATTTAAGTAGGATTTTACTTAAGAGAAAAAATGTTTACAAAAAAAAAATAAAATAAAATAAAAATAAAAGAATTGATGAAAATGTTTTTGCACAAATATATTTTTTTCCTTTAATCTTATTTAATCTAATCTGTCATATTCTGAAACTACAACAAACTGTAGATGATATTTAATTGTAAACAGTATGGTACAATCAGATTTCTATGATCCTTACTATGGTGCTACTAGAAGCTGTCATCATGTCACACTGTTAGCACAGATATCCATGACAATCTCTCTCCATTCGTCCCTATCACTCATCATTTTCGGGAGGTCCTCTATGCAGCATCCTGAACAATCTAGGTACTTAGGCAAGAATATCTCATCTACAGAAAACGATGTTAATGCATGCATAGGAAAGACATGGTCCGCTATAAATAAATTATCAGTCATATGGAAATCCAAACTCACAGACAAGTTAAAGAGACAATTCTACCAGGCCGTTGTTGTGTCAGTACTGCTGTACAGCTGCACCACCTGGACCTTAACGAAGCGACTAGAGAATAAACTAGATGGGAGCTGCACAAGAATGCAGTGTGTGATCCTGAACAAGACGTGGAAACAACACCCCACGAGAAAACAGCTGTATGGCCACCTGCCACATATCACCCAAACCATCCAAGTAAGGCAGACAAGACATGCAGGACACTGCTGGAGAAGCAAGGACAAACTCATAACTGACGTCCTCCTGTGGAAGCCAGCACATGGGAACACCAGTGTGGGCCGACCAGCAAAGACATACATTGACCAGCTCTGTGCGGACTAGAAGCTGTACAGGCACTAAAATATGATAAATTCCAACATCCAGGCACTGAAAAATGGTAAAATTTAACATTCATACAAATATGTCGAATTTTGATATTTAACCATGAAAATATATTTACTTTCAACATTCTAGATACTTCCATGCTTTTTATTTGTCTGTATTTTTTAGATGAGGCTTGATATGAATAATTTTGATTTTTCGGACTATTGTCCTCATCTTTATTGTGGTAGTTATTAACACAACGTTTCAGCAGTTGTATCCTCCAGTCTTCCTCAGGTGTCTTCAGTGTAACTGAGTGTATGTATATATATATATATATATATATATATATATATATACACACATACACAGCACTATACTCGGAAACACCTGAGGTAGGCCAAAGGATACAGAGGATGAAAAATTGTGTTAACTACAACAATAAAGATGAAGACAAAGTCTGAAAAATCAAAATTATTCCATGCTTTTTGTTCAAAATGTGATATATCATAGAAAATTGCCCAAATGTCATAATCTTTGTGCAATTAATAAAGAAGAAACTTAGGTGAATATTCCAATATAAAAATTGTTTTTACTATATGAAGGTGGGCTGAAAAGTTTATATGATGACATCTGCTGTTGATAACTTTTTTGACCAATAGGATGTAAACACTGCAACACTGATGGAAGAAGTGTGTGGACTGCAAAGGGGAATATGTTGAAAAATAAACCTCATTTGGTCAAATTCCATGAAAGTATCTTGGTCAGTCTATGAACTTTTCAGCCAACCCTCATATAGTACTGGAGATATTTGTGTTTGAAAATCTCAGAAGCTACACTTTGAATGAGAACACAGAAATAAAATTGTGCCAACAGTATGGTCACTCCACAGTCCTCATTTACATGTTTATATCTTTACATCATTTCCATTTTTCAAAATATCAATTCAATTGGACATTAGCCAATTTGATATTACAAGGCTGAAATAGAAAACACATAATATACACACATTATTAAAGTTATTAATTCTTAGTTCTTTTTGTTGTTGTTGTAATCCAACCTATAAGTATTTAGAAAGTAAAACATCTGGGGTAAAAAAGAATTAACTACCTTACATATCTTCTTAATGGAGGACTGAATAACCAACCTGAAAAATACAAAAAGGAAAAACATTAGAAATCTCTTTGAACAGTAAATAACAATACAATATACTTATGTCAATTGTTGGTTGCTTTGTTTTACAGCACATCAACCCTTTTTGGGTCATTTAATGCTGAATCAAGCCATTTTGATATCAGGTTGCTTACAGTACCTGCTATTTCTTAAATGGACACTTATCTTAACAGTATTTAACAGGCTCATCTCTGCTTAACTTTGGTGATCTAGCAGGAACCGGTGCTTTAAACCCGACTTGACTGTAAGCTATGTCAACTGATGACAAGGAATTTACTAAGTATATATATTTACTAACCCCTCTGCATGAGTAGGATGTGACACAAGGTCATTTTCTAGAGCGATGTTTAACAGGTTTGAATTCAGAGTTTTCCTTCTCCTAGACTGGTTGCCTAATCAAGGTTAAAGAATCCAATCTGCCCTACTATCTTATCAATAGCTGGAGGGATAATAGTTGAATTTATACCTTTCCAAAGGGTGTTAGCACTATGCAAAATGCAAACAGCCTCATCCAGAATTTGAACTCGAGTTGCCGAGACCATTTCCTACGACGATAACTATTACACCACATACCTAAGTATATTCATGAATGACTGCAATCAATATGAAATGTTTTGTTCAAGCTCAAATCTGAACCATTTTATGAAAACATCTAACTTTAAAAAAATAAAATCATTAATATCCCCCACTCTAAGAATTAATACTTTTTTTAATTGATTAAAAAAAAATCAATGTATTTACTAAATTGGATACACTGCACATATTAAATCATAATAGAAATTATAGGAGAATAAATTTAATCACAAAACCAGTGTGAGTGTTTTATTTATTAACAGCATTTATGAAACAACATACGAGAAATTAAACACTATTCACTTATGGTTCAACACACCAAGAATGATTCTTAACAACTTAATTTTCATTAATTGTATACTATTGGCTACTTGACATAAAATGTTTGATGAATGAGCTCTTACAGCCATAATAGTAAATGGCTAGTATATACAACAGACTATATTACCTACATAATTACTCATCATATTAACACCTTTCAGTCTTATTTCAAACATATATTGTTATTAGTATATTTATACAGCAACTATGTTAAGAAATAAGTTTCCAAAACCTTTTATAAAAGTAATATAGCCTGTAGAGTGGCCTATTTTCAGTATCAGTCGAACAGCAAGGGAGTCTATCCTTTTTTCACTAGCGCTACACCAGGTAGATTGTTTTTACTGATGTGGGGCGCCACAACTACTGTCTGTTCCCAGATGCTTTATAGCACAAATCAGATTACTTAAGCTGTGCTACTCATGTGCTGAGTTGGAAAGGACCAGTATCAAACCTGGAACCTTGTGATTCCTTGGTGAATGCTCTACCGACTGAGCTAACTGGCCTTTTTAATATATCAGTAATAAATTAGTTGAATAATCTAAATGCAATTGTAAAATAAAGTTACTTAAAGCAGCTCATGTGATTTGCATTTAAAGCATACTTTTCTTTCATATAAAAAAGAGGAACACAAGTATGTTTTGTATATTAATTGAATACCTGATTGAATGAATGGCATAAAAATCAAAAATGTAAAAATAGTCCTCTAAAAGATCATTTTCCCTTGTTATTTGCTTCTAACAAAAAATATTGAAAACTATAACAGATTAAAATAACTAAAATCTAATCAATCAAGTCTCATGAGGTTAAAAAGTACAAAAATATTTACAGATTTGAAATTCTTAATTCAAAATCTTTGCTGTTGGAAAAGGACATATCAGAAAAGGATGTTGCTTTCCATCCATAGAAAATATAAAATATCAGTATAAATGATACTAAAAATCTTTTAGCTGCAGTCATCTCTATGTGTGTACAAGTATGAATGTGAGTGAAGATATAACACTGATAGCATCAGATTAAATTCACTATCAAGTATTATATAATAATAAAAAAAATATAAGATTCAATTCAAAGTAAACAAAAATGAAATATAGACATTTACTGGCAAAAGCCTGAGCTTTGTTGCCAACACAATGGTCAGGAAGAGATTCAAAGAATATATTTAAGCAGCTTGCTCTCTCAGGTGTATTTTGAAAAATATATAAAAATTATAAATTTTATTGTTGTGTGATTTCACAAAATACTATATCACGCTTTTACATTTTTCAGGAAAAAACTTTTTAAATCTTTTATAACAACTTTATGAATACATAGAATAACAGAAATAGAGCAAGTAGGTAAACATCTTAAGAATGTATTTTATTCTCCAAAAAGAAAATCTTGTCTGGGTTTCAAATAAAATATAAAAATGTTAGATATTTTGCTATATTCTTGCTATTTAAAACCTGAAAATACTCCCTTTGCTTCAGCAAAATCAGTAAGTATACACAGCAAAGATTGGCAGATATCAGTTTATCCTTTATTTTTACAGGTTTTTGACATCACTTGAATCCAACGCCTGCTGTATTGATATATTTTGGCAATAATTGTCTTTTTTTTTAATCATTTGCAAATTAACAATAATACTAGAGCGAGTCAAAAGTTTTCAAAATTAGGTATATGCTAGTTTGCGGCACATATATAACATCATCAAAGCAGGAAGGTACCGGCTGATGTTGGTAGTATTGTGCTAGTTGATGTGCTGACATGTTGTGCATTGTTTCATTCCATGTGCAATTAGAAAGCCACTGCACAGATAAATCTGCAAGGTAGAAACTTATACTTTACAAGTTCAAACATTTGAATGAAAAGTGAATGAGCAGTTAATCACAGTACAGTAACTTAGGTGATTTAAGAAATTTCACTTGGGTTTTAAGAATCTCAATGAACTGGCAAGGTCAGGTAGGTCATGCTCCAAGCTATAGAGGCAAATCTGGCAAATAACACTCACAAAGTATCAGGCGAGCTTGGCATCTCACTGTCCAGTGTGGTTCAATACCTTCACAGAATTGAGCTTCACATTACCAAAATATTGCAAAGCTTTTGACTCATCCTAGTATATTCTGAAAACAAACTTTGAATTTGATAAATTATAAAAACACTTTTAATATCCCATTTCTAGTTAGATTTTGGAATAATCATATTTTGAAAAGTGTGAGGGTCATTTTCAGTAATTATATCATTACAATCTTCTTGATAAAATCCATAATTCTTGAGGGTCTATTAATACAAGTAAATTACAAATGGAATACTATCAGATTGATATAAAAGTTCCTAATATTTTTTGCCCAATGTTAAGAAAATCTTAGAAGCATGTAAGTTTACTAGGCTCTTTATAGCTTATGTAAACAATATGTTATTTGCAAGCCTTAATAAAACTCAGAAGCCAAGAAAATGGGAACGACATAAACATGTACAAACAATCGATGTTTAAACTCTTTCTTTCTCTTCTTGCACAACACAAAAAATGTCATTTCCAAACAAGATAGCCATTGATGATAAAAAACTGGATTTATTACAAGAATCTAAAACAAAGAACATTATAGCTAAATACAAGACAGCCATCAGCATCTCAATTGAACAGAATCTACAGAGGGAAAATTCATAATACTTAATGGGATTCAAGAACATACTGCACAATGCTTTATTGAACAATCGATTCATTTGAATGATACATTGGAAGAGAAAAGACCTTTTCTAGACAAGGAAGTTTGTATTATTTGGATTTTTTGGACTATTGTCTTCATCTTTATTGTTATATACACAACGTTTCAGCCTATGTGTTCTCTGGCTTTCTTCAGGTGTTTCTTGTCAAACTCTGGAGCCTTCATGTCATAATTGAGAGTCATAACGAAACTTCAAACCAAACCCTTTATTCAATTCACCAGAGTAGACTGTTATATATAACAACAAAGATGAGGACAATAGTCCAAAAAATAACAAATAATACAAATTATCAAGCCTCATCTCAAAAATTCAGACAAGGAAGTTTGTGATTTTACTGCATGATAACATCTGTATTCCTTTTGCAAATGCAATACAACAAATAACCATGGATCTGTGATGAGAAATTCTTCCACATGTTGCATACCATAAAGACCTATAACCTTTAGAATATTATCAGTTTCACTCCATGTCTAGTAAGTTGTCCTAACAAGTTCAAGATATTGAAAATTTTGAAGAATTTATTCAATCTAAATTGGAATTGTTCTTTTATGATTGAATACTTTGTCTGTAGAACATCAGACTAGGAACCACAAGGTTTCTAGTTCAATACTGGCCCTCACCAACTCAGCGCATCAGTAGCACAGGGATCTGTGCAGTAAAGTGAGGAACTGATGGTAGGTGTGGCACTGTCACAGACACCAAAACAATTTCCTTGGTCTAGCACTAGTGAAAAGGGAATAGACTCCCTCGCTGTCTGGCTGATACCGACTTTAGGCCACCCTGACGACTTTACTACTATGATAACTGAGCACTGATGTTTTTTTTTCCATCTTATTTTTGTTGTTTCTTATCATAACTCTCAGGTTATTTTTTTAAATGCTATGATCATTAAGTAAGCAGCATAAATAGGATATAAAGAATAAGATTCCAATGTCAAACAAAGAACAAACTTCAGCATTGCAATAAAAAGCCACAAAAATACACTGAAACAAAAACTAATCAAAGATTAATAATAATACTTCAATCTCAGAAATTCTGACAATTAAATGATGAGTACAATGAAATAAAGAATCTGAAGATTTACAAAATTATATGCAAAGAATTCCTTAAAAACATTCACTCTAAAATTGTTGTAAATTACTATATATTACTTTGGATAGATATATATATATATATATATATATATATATATATATATATATATATACACACACTATCCAAAGTACCCGGTCCATGACCGGACTAAAATAATTTTAAGAACACCAGAGAGTGAGTGGGTAAGAGAGAGAATAAGAGGAAAATGATTTTATAGAATTAAAAAATTCACTGAGACTGTCTTGAAAGTTAAAAACTCAACTCGTGTCAATGGGAGTGAAGTGGGGGTGAAAATGTCTGTATACAGTATTTTTTAAATTTTTAAAATTATTGAATTATATCACTTAATTAGTAAAAATCAAAACCATATTTTGTGTGTTTCTTAGTTATAAGCATATTAATCCGTATGCAAGATTTCAAATCTGAGTGACGTCTCTTTTCGGAGTTATAAGTCGACACATACATACCAAACTTCCTTTTATGTATATAGATGTGGGGATTACAATTATATTTAATAAAGGAAATGTATCTTATTGCTATCTATTATATGAGATACCTCAAGATGCAGCACAAGGTCAATTTTCAAGCAGAGCAAAATCCAAAATTAGCTTAGCTGGGGGGGGGGGCATCAGGCAATAAACCTGACCTTATCCATTTTAGACAAAGGGATTGGTGCTGCCTGGAGGAATGGTACTCTGAAGCTAAACTCATTGAATCACTTAACAAGCAAGATGGTAATTTTGTTCATAAGTTATTTTGTTTGTTTGTTTTGTTTTACGCCATATCAACCTCAGTGGGTCATTTAATGCTGACAGAGAGCAATGGTGATGAAGGAGTGCTCCACATTCCCCAGACCTCCAGAACTGGAACCTCACCATCCGTTAGAGTTTAACGTCATACCCAGGACATGAAGACCCTCAGCCACCACCTTCTAGCGCCCATATGATAAGAAGGATTGGTGCTTGCCATTAGGGCAATAGGGTTGGGATAATCTTATAGGTACTACTAGGGCTTGACATGACTAGTCGATTGATCAGAAGGGGCCTCTCCAACCACCCGTCTAGCCTAAGTAAGGTCAAGTGTGGGGTGTTGCATGTCATGGACTGCTCATCCACCAGGATTCTGTCCTTAAGCATCATAGGTCGCCACCCAGAGCCAACAGGTGGCCCCATTTTGGGAGGGGGGGTCTTACCCCTCTGCAGAGGTGCAGTCGGTGTATTCTAAAGCCCCAGCCAAGTTATCTCATTAATTTGTTTTATACAGACAGTAATGGAGTATTAAATTGTTCTTTAGAAACAGTCAACAGATTTAGTGATTCCTCAAGTGTTATTAGTCTCTATTTTGCTTAATTCTAATCAAGAATGGTTATTACTAAATACAAATACAAATATATTTAAAGACTATAAAAGTCAATTTGCAAGTAAAGCCATCAAATAATCTAAATCTTTACATAATAAAACAATTGCAATACTGTGAACTTCAGCTTAGATCAAATCTTAATAATTTCCACTTGTTACGTTAAAATTGAGCACTTATTGTCTTTATCTTGAAAAAAAAAAGATAAACAACTCCAAAAATCTGCATTCATTTGAATCTTTTCTCTTAATTTTAAAATCAAATACCTATTCTTGCTATGAACTTTACAATACTTTAAAAATTGCAAGTTCATTCATAAAAGTTGGACTTAATGTGCTGCAACAACATTTTTAGTGAAGCTTAAGTATTTTAATATTTCCTGTTGGATTGGTTACAATATTATTATAGTTATCTTCTTTAAAAAAAACAAAAAAACTTTATTTACAATGGATTTCAGAAGTTTTCTTTGAAAATGTAAGTTATAAGAATTATTAACTATCAAGCATTAAGAGAGTAAATTATACAAATCTAATAAAAAAAAATCTATCCCTGAAGCAATTACTCACATCTATAGTGTCAACTAAACTAATATTTGATTTCATTGTACATTCACCTATGTAAAATTCAATCCAGTTGATAGCAAGTCAGTTGATTTCCTTTCAAGTAAAGGGGTTCACAGTTAAAAGGCAGTTTCTCACCACATTTACCAGAACAAATGACCAATCAATTGAAGAGGAAATAAGTCTATTTAATTTGCTGTTTAAGAAGTTTACTCAGGAATTACTAATGCCAGAAAGATTTTTTTCATTGGGATAGATTCCTTTCTATTCTTAAGCTGAGAAAAGAAAAAGAAAAAAAAAGAAAAAGAAAAACAGACAATTTACTTTATTGAAACAGACAAGAAGTTTTGTACTAACCAATTTGTATCGGTAACTGGTACAGACTCTATGAAGAAGTTGCAAAACTAGATTATGTAGGTTATATTCTATATTCATCACAACCATCCTCCATCGCGGCTATACTTTGATATTTTTAGGGGGAAATAAAAATGTGATTACTTAAAATGATGACTATCCATTGATTCTTTTATAACATTCCAATTTCAACAAAAGAAAGAGAATAACAAAATTAAATAACAGCTTCAAATTGATTTTTTTATTTTTTAGAATTCTATCCATTTTTCTGCCCATGTAACTAAATTCTTTCATGTTTGTAAAATAAGTTTCAGTTTCTATCAGACAAGTCATGCAAGGAATTTTAAAAATTCCTCTTTCCCTTTGAGAATTGAGGGAAGGAATCTATTTCAATACAAGAAACATTTTTCTGATAAAGATTCCCCATAGACAGCAGAGATTTTAAGATATTCATAGCACTTGGAGTATTGTGCATTTTGGAAAAATATAAATAAATTGACTATTACATATGAAATGAATGACCTGTCTAATATTTACATCATCATTTAAGTTATGAAATAGTAAGAGATATTCATGCCATTACAACTCATAGATTTAACTATTATGATATGACTGTTTGATATAAGATTTAAAGTGCATGAATATTCCTATACATAATCAAATGGTCACAGTAGAAAATAGTGCATTTAATTGGTGTATAAAATGATTAAGGGCAGGCAGTTTGTTTAAAAAAATTAAGTTAATGGCCATACAGAGGTATTTTATAATCAGATAATAAACTATTTATATTCCTTCCTGTAATGCTAATTAAAAATCAGTATCTAAACATGAAATGGCAGAAATTTTACTAAGTATGCAATTATTGATAAATAAGCATTACAGTATTTATTTTTTTAAAAATCATTTACTTTTGTTCAATACTATCATTTTGAAATGCATCAACTTAAACAAGTCATACATAATATCAATAATAAAAACACATTCATTTTTTAAATTAATTTCAACAATTATCTATATATCATAAAATGTTAACTAGTAAATATTACCTTCAATGTTGATTTGTACATGAAAATCTTTCCAAAGAGTAACAGTGTTTTATATTATATAATTTTATCAAATAATTATGATTTAATCTAATAAAGTTAAGCTTTTGTTTTTCTCTAGAGATCATTTTAAGCTCTATAGACAGATAAGAGTGTTATAATTTTTATGTAATACATTTAATAATTAAACAAATGAGAATATTGGATTTATAACTATATTACTCAATTATGTGAAACCTTTGCTCCCCTCCCCCATAATTTCAGTAAAATAGTTTAAAGTGATGTAATTTTTATAAAAGAAAATACAAATCCAAGTGTCTGAATTTTTGAAATGAGGCCTAATAATTTGTATTATTTGGATTTATTGGACTATTGTCCTCATCTTTATTGTTATATACATAACATTTTGGCTGATATGCCCACCGGCCTTCTTCAGGTGTTTCTTGTTGAACTCAAGAACCTTCTTGTCGTAATCAGAAGCCTTCACAGAAATTCGAACTGAACCCTTTTATACAATCCACCAGGGTAGACTGTTCTCATTCCTTAACCATGACTAGGTACAAGTGTTAAGCTATGTTAAGTATTCTGTTATTATCACCCTTGGCCAGGATTGAACCTGCAACCTACAGATGATGGTGACTTAGAACTGTATTAAACTCAACCCTTATATCCGTTGCACCATGTGTCCAACTGGAAACGTGTATATAACAATAAATAAAGATGAGGACAATAGTCCAAATAATACAAACTAGACCAAGTATTAGATATTCAAGTAAAAATTGGATATTTTTGATGACTTATTTTCTTTGTCATATTTGTTAACAATCTGCTGATATAAGATTGCAGAAATATAATATTTGCTATCACAACTCATGTTAGCAATCTACAAAACTAGAAAAAAACAAAACAATGGTCAATAGTTAATGCATAAATATATTGTATACAGAATAAAAAAAACTAAGTTTTCTATTAAGCATAAAAATAAAAAATACTACATATCTAGTAGATATTAAAGAAATTGAAATCCTGACCTAAATAGATAAAATATCTGAGATGCAACCATAGTAGTCTTGCAAGATCAATTTGATCATGTAGTGAATTTGATCCTCACAAGGTGTCTCACTACTGTGGCTTTGTACTAGATGAAGCTAAGCTTAATGAATAAATAAAATGATCTTAGAATTTGAAATACTGCATATTATAGATCTCTCTTAAGACATAGAATCCTAATAATTATATTTTTCTTCTTCAACATTCACTTTTAAATTGAATAAATTTTCTCATAATGTGAGTAATTGTTAAGATCATTTGATTATCACCATCAAAACATTTTTTTTAATCATAGAAGAGTAGAAATCTAAATATAGAAATGAACTTACTACCTTCTACTATGTCCAAGTATCTTAAATATGAATTCCAAACTAAATGTTTTTCAGATTTTAAAATAAAAAGAAATACATAATTATTTTTTAATATCTTGTTCCTTAATCTTCGTTATTACTTGGCCAAAAAAGTATAAGAAAGAAAATACAAGATATAAATACTGATGTAAGAAGATTAATATAATTTTAAAAGTAATGAATAATTAATATTTTTCAATGAAAAACAAAGAATTATTAAAAGTTGTGTAATTATAAATAAAACTTAAGACTCAAATTATAGAAAAATAACGTATATTAAACTTGATAAAGACAACAAAAACCAATAAAACATAACAAAGTCTGTCAAAAACTATCGACAAACAATGAAATAGCATTGAACATCAGTTATATAATTATGTTTTATAGAAATACAAATTCAGTCCACATACAATTTTACATGTGATTTAGAAAATATTCTCTACTAATGAAAATAAATGATAAATTTTCTAGTTCAAGAAAATAGACATCTATACATATATATGTATGTTGATGAACTATGTAAATAAAAATATATTAAAAATATAATCTATTTTAAAAAAATTATGAAATTTTGATATTTGAAATCAAAATTAACATAAAAATAGCATTGAAATTCTACTTAAAAATATCCAGCATTTGTAAATCTCAAAGTAAACAAATCAATATGCCAGGTTTTTTTTTAACCCCCCTCTAACCCAGGCAACGCCAGGTAGCCACTTCTAGTTTTTGATATATTAACCCTAAGAAGACCAAGCACCCAGGATCCTGGCTAAAAAAAAAAAAAAAAAAAATAGCTGAAAATGTAAAATGTTTTACTTTGTTATTTAACAGCATGATTGGCTGTATTTTTGCTAGGCAATAGCAATGTAGAAATGGGGATTTCTTAGCTGGAATTCGGGCTGCCCAGGTATATGTACTTCTAGCCAGTGACATAAATACTGGTTGCTCAGGTTCTAAGATAAATAATCAAGTTTTGAGGATTTTACCAGCACAGAAAAAAAAAAAAATTAATAAAAATATAATATTTAAAGATAATATACAAGTTAAAATCTCATAGTTAAAATGTGGGTGGAAAAAAGAAGATAAAATAACCACAAGATAATTACAGGATATTCAAATATATTTCAGAGCAATGGCAACAATTCTGTTGGTCAAAATTGGCCCACAACAGAGACCAAGTAAAAGCTAAGATTATTTGACATTTGATTATGTTTAACAACTATCAAATACTATAGAGAAGGTTATAAATGTCAGGAAAGATTTGAGATTTTGTCTGTCATAATAAAATTTAGCTTACATCTCTCAGTTAAATAAAAGTGTGTATATATATATATATATATATATATATATATATAAGTGTTGTTATGGGTCCAACAGGAGAAAATAAGATATTTTATAAAAAGAAGGTTTTCAAAAAGGATTATGTTTTTAAAAAAAATTATTATTATCTTACATCCTTGCATGCAGTTTGCGCGCAAAAATTGAGAAGAATAACGTAGCGTTCAACTGTTATTATACAACCGTTATAAACAAAAAATTAGTTACAAAAACACGCACAACCTATCAAATATTAGAAATCACACATATACATATTCATATTCTGGCAAAATATGGTTAATTATTGCCTAAAGAAGATAACAGAAGATCTGAAACACGTGTCGCATATGTAAGATAATAATTTTTAAAAAAACAATCCTTTTTGCAAACCTTCTTTTTTATAGAATATATATATATATATATATTAGTCATAAAGAATTAATAACCTGAAAGCTAGAGAAGTGGTAAGTAAACTTAAAAATTGCTCCTTTATTAATCTTAGAGGAATTTGATAAACATATAAGATGTTCTATATATAAAAAAAAAAACACACACACCTCTAAGAAGTAGTTTGCTTCTTCTAAAAAAATCTATACCAAGTTCAATAAACTGCAGTATGTTAATATCAAATGAAGGCAACAGCTTGTTTTAAAAGGTTAGTATTAGTGAATAATTTTTGAAAAGAAATTAATACATGTAACATATGATGTTACTACTGTACAATAGATGTATAATACAAGACATTTAAATAACTTATATTTTTTTAAATGTTTAGTTCGATAAAGAAACAAATCATTTTTGAAAAATTAAATTCACCTTACTTGTTCAAATAAAGCACTAATTGACCAACAAAATTTCTACAGCTGTTTTTAAATGAGATCTAGAACACTTATCTATATATCAATATACTTATTTCTTAATCTTCTGACTGTTATCATCCTGCAACAGCCTCTGGTTAAAAATGTGACTGTCCAAATCATTCAAGATAAAATGCAAAATATAAGTCCTAATCATCTGGTGTCGCTTAATCACCCAATTCTTATGAGTGTTATCACCTCAGCTAAATAATGAATCATTCTGTTCTTATTATAAAGAAAGAAAGGTAAGAAAAAGAACATGCTACACAGAAAAATATAATAACAAAGAAACAAAGAAAGAGAATAGGAGAAAGATAAAGAGAGGTGGCAATAATGTGAATCTGTTTCAATCAAATCTAACGAAAAGAAAGAAAGAAAAAGTGAGAGAAAGTTAAATCAAGATTATTATACTTTTTACATCTTGAACTATTTAGCAATGACTCTTAAGTAAACATATCAAACATTGTAATAATTAAATTATCACACTGAGGTATATCCACAGGTCCTGCTAGTTCTAGAATATTGCTCTATAGAATCAGAATCTTTGGAAAATTTGCTCTTCTTTAAATAGATCAAATTTTGCAAAAATTCTGATTTCTGAAATATCAACTTAGCATCAAATTCACCCTCACTGGTTTGCAAAACTAAAATTAACCAGATAATATAATATTTCAATAACTACCTAAACATGCTGACTAGACTCAATGTAATAATTATAGCAATATATCACACAGAAAAATAAAGTAATAATAAATCAACTAAGAGAAACAGACAAATGCCAATGTAAATTACTTTAGGAATAAAATTTAAAACACAAATTTTAATCTAAAATGTTAATTTATTAATTCTCCACTAACAATGTAAAAGAAAGAATACTTTGCAACAATCTGAAAATAATCTTAGAAACTATTATTTTAAATTAAAAAAGTTATTGAACAAACAAACCTTATGTTAATGATCACCTGTTATTTCAGTTTCATTTAACAACCAAAAAACCTCTGTAGAAAAATAATTCAGTCATCTAATTGACCCAAAATTATTATCATTATTATTACTTCTAGAAATTTAGAGTATTCATCTTTTTTTTATTGATTTTCTAAAATTTATATCAAGTAATTTATATACATTAATAATCATCTAATTCTTACAATGAAATTTATATAATGAAAAATTATTTTAATATTTTTAGAAATATTTAACTGTAAAATCTCACCAACATGTTGCTGTAAGTGGAAACAAACAGAAGATTCATGAGTTTAGTTATAAACTTTTTTCATCAATTTTAAATATAAAGTTTTGAATAAGTTCCAAAATGATAGAACAAAAGGAAACATTTTTTTAAAATTTAACCTATAGATAGGACCCTAATAGGTACTACCACTTCGAGTCATGGTAATGAAGGGGTACTCCACATTCCCCAGAGCTTCAGAATTGGAACCTCGACATCAGATAGAGTTTAACGTCATACCCAGGACATTAAGACCCTAAGCCACTGCCTTCTAACATATATGATAAAAAGGGTTGGAACTTGCAGGGCTTGATGTGACCAGCCGATTGATTGAAGGTGGCCTATTCCGACCATCTTAGCCACCAGGGTTCTATCCTTAAGCATCACAGGTGACCACCTATGACCAACAGGTGGCCCAATTGGGGTGGGTCTTACTCATCTACAGAGGTGCAGTCGGTGTATTCTAAAGCCCCAAGTTTCAGGGTTGTGTTACAGCATGGCTGAGAAGTTTTCACTTACCCACCAGCAGATATTGCATTTACAGAGTATCATTTACTCTGGTCTTTACAGAATTCTGTGAATGAAAGATTAAATAAAATATCATTGAAGACTGAAAAAGGTTCCTAGAGAAATTCTTTAAAATATTCTGGAATTATAGAGTTGTTTGAAAAATATCATAAAATAGTGTAACAAAACTGCAAATATACTGTTCAATAAAGTCAATGTTAAAAATTGAATGGAAAAAAATAAATAAATAAATAATGCCACATTTTTACTTAATAAATCAAATGAACTTTCTAGCCAAACCCAATACATAGCTATGTTAATATGTTACAAAGTAATTAAGTAATAGAATACTTCAATATACAATATTGTGAGCAAATACAGAACTATTATTGTAGTAAATAAAGTCTGTGGAGTGGCCTATTGTCAGTATCAGCCGAACAGCGAGGAAGTCTATCTGCTTTTTGCTAGCGCTAGAACAGGGAGGTGTTTTGCTGATGTATAGCACCACACCTACCATCAGCTCTCAAATGCTTTACCACACAGATCAGATTTCCCAAGCTGTGGTACTGAGTTGGCAAGGGCCAGTATTGAACCCAGAATCATGCAATTCCTAGGCGAATACTCTACCAACTGAGCTAACTGGCCTTATACAATTGAAGGGATTGGATTCTAAGCCTTTTTATAAAATTAAGTCAGAGTAAATTCAGCTTTAAATCTTTAAAATGCCAGAGTCCAAGAGCATTTAAATAGAAAAGGTTAAAAAATATCTAATAATATGATAATTTCAATATCCATGAATACATATATAATTATTTTTCAATAAATTGACTTTAATAATGCACAATTATATATAAAATAAAAGCACAATAAATAAATTAACTAGTGCTTATATTATAAAAATATTAGACAGTTATCTGTAATTTAAACAATGGTATGAATTTTAACTAAACTTTAATATACAGTGGAACCTCAGTTCTCGAACATCTCTGAACTCAAACAATTCAGAGTTTGAACAAAAAATTTGAGTAAAAAAAGCCTCAGAACTGGACTTAGAACACACGGGTCAAGCTGATGAAAACAGAAGTCGTGCAAATGACTGCCGAGACAAACTGAAGACAGCCAAATGGCTGGTCGAATCTACCCAAGCAGCATCAGTTAGTGTCAGTTGCTATCTTGAACAAGTGTCTAATATTGTTTTTGTGCAAATTCTTCACTTCGTTTGTGTTTATTCTATATTTTACGGCTACTTTAACCCTTATTCATGGATCTTAAGAAAAACAGCAGTGATACTACTGGAAAAGGAAAAGAGAAAAGCTGTGAGAACAACAATAGAATTGAAGAAGGAGATAATTGCCAAGTTTCAAGTCTCTGATCTTGCAACCCTATATGGCATGGTGAAATCAATGATTTTGACTTTTCTGAAGAATAAAGAGGCATTCATCTGATGGTCAAGAACATATAAATCCACTTTACACTATTTCTTATGGGGAAATATTGTTTCAGTTTTCAAACAAATTGGTCCTCAAACATAAATTGTTCCAAAATTATGTTCGAGAACCGAGGTTCTGCCCTATGTACACATGGCTATCTAAAGAGAAAACATTCATTATTTGTTATTCAATACCTGTTTACACTGTTATATCAAACAAGTATATCAAAACTGTGAACCTTATTAAATAATGATAGAACTTGATTTTCTAAAGTAGTAAATGTACATCACTTAATGTGCATAATAAAAATTGAATATTGATAATTGAGTATATATAAAATTACAGATGAAGTTCATGAAAATTATTCATATAATTTCTTCTGTTTTACTTTTTTATGTTTAATAAAAAGGGAAAATATATACACTCAAAATATACATTCATGTCTTTTATTACAAGAAAAAAAGCTATTATAATAAATGTTGAATAGTTTGCAGTCACTCAAGGGAATATAGTTTCAGCTATGAAAATTTATGTAAGAAGCGTATAATGTCTAAGATTAGTCATAGCTCACGGTGGAGCTTACAGTGTCAATATACACAATAGAAAATATGAATATCCTAATATGTAAAGTGACACAGATTATATTATTTAATGAATACCCAAGGAATAATTACAGTTTTATGTAAATGAGTAAAAGATACTGTCTATAATTATATATTAGAGAACAAAGGAAAACAGACTGTTATAGACAACAAAAACAGAAGAAAAAAAAAACAATATATATATATATATAATTAATCAAAACATTTCTTGAATAATGTAAATTGAATATTTGTACAATTATTGTATAAGGATTTTGAGTAAAATTTAGATAATTATTTTGAAAAAAAAAAAAAAAAAAAAAAGCGATGTTATATAATTATATGTAGCATAAGATGTCTAACCACAGGGCAAGAAAACAAGAGAAATTATAGTGAAACATGTTCAAAACAAACTGAGATTTAAACATAACATTTTAGAGAACTGGTTAATATTCTTAAAAGTTTGCTCATTTAGTAATGATCAGATAGAAAAAAAGTTTTTAACTCTTAGTGATCCATCATTGCTACCAATGTAAAAAAAAAAAAGAAGTCAGATCTTCAAAAAAATAAATATATAAAATAATTCAAATGTGCAAGTTTAAATTTGATCTTTAAAAAAAACTGTTTACATCAAAATAAATGAAATTTGAAACTACATGATTTTACTGTTACTAGAGTGAGTCAAAAGTTTTGCAATATTTTGGTACGTGCTAGTTTGTGGAGCATATATCACATGACTGAAGCAGTTCTAGCTATGGTTGGTAGTATTGCGTTAGTTGGTGTGCTGACAGGTTGTGCATTACTTCACTGCATGTATGATTTGAAAGTCACACAGATGAATTTGAAATATAGTCTAATTCATGAACTTATGAATTATGAGTTTGAACTGGGCCATGATGACATGGAAGCAACCAAAAATATTTGTTGTGCAAAAGGCAAAGGTGCAGTTGATTACAGTAATCAGATGATTCAAGAAATTTCACTCCAATTACAAGAACCTTGATGATCAGGCAAGGTTAGGTAGGCCTAAAACTGTGGATTCCAAGGCTATGCTCCAACACATAGAGGAAGTAGCATTCAGAGAGTATCAGGCGAGGCTTGGCATGTAACAGTCCAGTGTGGTTCATCACCTTCACGGCTTCGTCCTAAAGCTGCTCATTTGCATCTAATGTTACAAAAATATTGCAAATCTTTTGACTCATCTTAGTAGTACATTCATTTTCAGATAATTGATGCTAAACTTATGATGCAATTTTAAGAATACAGTCAACACTGAATCATCTAAGTGCTATTTCTTCTGGCTAAAAACTTTTCATAGGCCACTGTATATACATTTTGTAGGATTGCTCTTTCAAAAGTTTAAATCATTTAAGTAAAAAGCTGATTTGATAAGCTTATTAAAAATCACGAGTAGAAAAGAAGTTAACAGAAAATTAAAACTAAACAATAGACAAATTATAGTTCAAGAGACACTGAAGAGAGAATCTTTTTCTAACAATGAACCTTGTAAAATTGTTTTCTTTTAAAGTAAACTATTGTTGATTGTCCAGGTCAACACACTGACTTAATACAACAACTGGTTTTGGAAGTTTTACAAAACTTAAAAGAGAAACAAAGTATCTAAAATATCAAGCATCTACATATCTAAATCTAGAATATATTCCTCACAATTTGTCAATCACAGTAAATAATTGCAAAACTTACCAGATCAAAAAGCATATACATAAACAGGTTAGCTTTAAGGCCATAATTTCATTTTATTTATTTATTTTTGCTGTTTAGCACTAATTGAAATTCATAACTTTTATAAAAACCACTTTCTTTTTGAGTGACTAACAAATACATACAATATTTGATGGCATATAAGACCCCTCCATCCCCCCAAATGCCTAAAAAATATCTCCTGGGTCCTATATGCAAAGTTAAGATATCTGATAGGTTAATACAGGCACCAGTACTTGTACCTACCTTAATTCTACAATACTATATTGATAATTGTAAATAGCAAGTAGAGAGGTTTTTATACACCCTCAAATACTGTAATATATTTTTGGCATAATTTCTATTCAGTTAAGTCATGATAAGGAAAAAATCTTATAGAATTCAATCATATCTTTATTTTTAAAGAATACATAACAATGCATCCTTTTTGCAGTTTCTGGCATTAGTAGAAATATCAATAACTTTAAAAAAATATTCACTGACTTTCATTGAAACATAAAATAAAGTTGGGTAGGATATTCATAACTCAAGCTTTACTACTGTTTCATGAAAAAAAAAAAAAAGAAAAAAAAAAAAAAAAGAACTGTGAGGAGTTTTTCCGATATTTTTCAGGATCCAGAAATAATACTATTATATCCGACAATCTAACATTAAACCAACTTAATTCATATTTATAGATTTCTATACGATTTTCTTATAAAAAATATATATTTTAAATCATTTATAAAACTTAATAATTTTTAAGTTAAATATAAACAGTTTTATATTGAACATGGTTAACATGCTTCAGCAAATTTAGATCTTTCATAATCAAACTTATAAGTTTTGCTCTAAAAGAATTATGATAATTGTGAACTAACATTAGTTAAAAAGAGAATAGGGTAATGTTCTTATAAATTTGTCATTGAAAGGAGTAAAAAAAAAATTTTTTTTTTAAAGTTTTACAGAACAAATCTTAATGAAAATTCACAGAATGATTGTCCAAAATTGATTTGATTTGGGAATCTCAAAAAACTTTTTTTCTTTTTTTTTTAAAAAGCTACATTCACAAGGATCAATTCCATTTGGTTCGGTTCATTTAATGCTGAAATTGGATTCATTTGTAAATGTTTGATTGCAATTATAACTATATTTTCAATGTTCCATTATATTCTTTTTTTTTCTTTTTTTTTTATTGTATTATTTATCTATAATCATTTGTTTACACACAATTTTATGGTTTCAAGTATTCCTATTTAATACTAATAATTTATGCACAATTATACATGGTATCAATTGGTTGTTTTGTTTTATGGCATATCAACCCTGTTTTGGATATTTAATGCTGAATTAAGTCATTTTGATAAACAAAGGTTGCTTACAGTACTTGTTATTGCTTAAGTGGTCACTCATTAAGTATTGAACAGGCTCATCACTGCTTAACTTTGGTGATCTAGCAGGAACTGGTGCTTTCAGTGTGACTTGATCGTAATATATGGAATCAAGCATTCCTATCTAATACTAATAATTTATGCACAATTAAATTGTTTAAAATAACTATTACTATTTAATTATAATATGTTTGTACACAGTCATATGGTTTCAAGTATGCCTATCTAACACTAATAATTTGCAAGCAATTATATGGTTTCAAGTAACTAATAATAATAATCCTTACTAAACTATTATAGCTTAAAGTAACTATTCTTAATACAAATAATTTGCACACAGTTATATGGTTTCAAGTATTTCTATCCAATATTAATAATTTTAAAACAGATAGATGGGACCCTAACAGATACCACCACTGCAAGTCATAGTGGACCTGGGTGTAATGGCAATGAAGGGGTGACTCTATATTCCCCAGAGCTCCAGAACTGAAGCCTCACCACAGGATGCAGTTTAGTATCATACCCAGGATACCCCTTTTCAGGTGGGGGTCTTAATCTTCAACAAAGGATGCAGTCAACCTATTCTAAGCCTCACTGACAGGGCAACTGATAATTTACACATTTATATGATTTCAAGTCACTAATAATAATCCTTAGTAAACAATTGTAGCTTCAAGTAACTATTCTTGATACAAATAATTTGCATACAGTTAAATAATTTCAACTATTCCTATCAAACATTAATAATTCTATTTAATAATAATCATTTGTTCACACATAGAACTTCTTATATTCCTATCCAATACTAATCATTTTAAAACAGTTTTTATTTAACCCATAGATGAGGCAATAACAGATACTACCACTTTGGGTCAGAGAAGACCTGGGACAAACGATAATGAAGAGACAAGTCCTATTGGAGTTTTTTTAGTCTATTAAATTAGAATAGTAATGTTGAAATATTGAACATATTTTTTTTTTATTACTAACAAGAAAAAAATCAAGATAACCTTGACACAAAAGGGATAAGATAAAGATATGAAGTCAAAAATCTCTAGAATATTTAATCTTTAAAAAAAAAAACAAGTTAAACTTATATCAGAAGTAATGCAGCAAGTATCAATATCATCATATCTATATATTAATACTCATGTTCCTTAAGAGTACAACCATTATCCTCTTGTAACACCTTCTGGTTAAAAATGAGACTGTCCAAATCATACAAGATGAAATGTGAATCCTGATTATTTGTTGATGCTTATCCACCAAATTCTTATTTCTTATGAGTGTCATCACCTCAGCTAAAAAATGGACCATTCTGTTTTTATTATAAAGAATGAAAGGGAAGAAAAAGGACATGCTAAACAGAAAAAATATAATAAAAAGAAAGAGATGGGGAAAGATATATAGAGAGGGTGAGTATGTAGAAGTGATAACACTAATTTGTTTCAATCGAACAAAAGAAAGAAAGAAAGAATGGGAGAGAGATAAATCAAGATTAATATATTTTTTACATACTGAACTATTTCGCAATAGCTCTTAAGTAAACATATCAAATGTTGTAATAATTAAATTATCATACTGTGGTATATCCACAGGTCCTGCTAGTATCAAATAATGCAGCAAGTATCAATATCATATAATATTTATAATACTGAAAATAATTTTAGAAATTGTTTTTCTTAATTCCAATTATTTCTGTGTTAACATTTTTATTTTGTTTCTAATGAAAGCATTTAGTCATTGACTTCATCCTGCATTGCTTTGCCATCTGATATATGAAAAGAAAGAGGTCAATGTCCAAAAAAAAGATTCATGTACAAACTCCTATTCTTTTGGTAATTTGCTTTACTTCATTTTGTCTCAACACAATTCTTGTACTTAATATCACCAAATCACTATTGGTGGAAGTCTGTCAGAAATTTCTTATTGAATCCAATAGATTTTTTTTTTTACTCATAAGTGACTAAGGTCGATTAACTTTAATCTAATCAACCTAAAGTTACTGGATATGTTTTGAAGATCAGCCAGATATATATATCTAACTCCTTATATGGTCAATAAATGAGTTCATCTCAATTTCTCAACTTATATATTACCACCTCAATTCCTCTATTATCCAACAATAATTCACTTAATAGCTGTTGGGACTGACTGGGTATTATTTTATCAGACTAGAATTATACACGTTCATTAAAAATTATAAAATGAAAAAAAAAAAAAAAAAAAAAAAAATTCCCATAAGATTAGACTGGAATATCCTCTTAAAGGATATATTGTAAAATAAATAAAATTACAGAGAGAAAACATCTAGTCTATCAGAAGATATCAACATTTCTATTCAATTCATACATGAAAAAATAGAACATGCAACTTACCTGACTTACACCAGAAAATATTTACATCTTGTTTATTTTAACAACTAACAATCATATTAAGCATACCTTTGTAATTTAATCACAATATAAACTGCATATTTCAAAATATTTTTCATTAAGCATCAAATTCAAAACCCCAAAATAGAAAACACATTTATTAATAAAAAAACAATCACTAGGTCACTAGTCTCATATGGAATGGTAGTTTTAGACCAATCCAATCCCAAAAGTCTTAATCCGAATTTGAAATAAATATCTCCCTGGATTTCTTAAAGAACGAAAAAAGTAAACATATGCTGCATATTAAATATTTTATTGGAATTTTTTTTTTATGACATCAGTTAATGATTTTAACATCTTGAAATCTACAAAGTTAAATGGAAACATATCATACAAAAGGAAAAAAAAAAGAAGGAAAAAAAATTGAAAGGAAAATATTCCTAAGAAGATAATCTATTTAAGACAAATCTGCATTATTTTTCTGACCCATTGTGTCATATACTATTAAAATGAACATCCTGAACCTGTCAGAATTCAATTAATACAGAATAACATTTAGATATTTATTAAATTCCTACTACATACTTTGACCACATAGCATAAGCAGGTTGTTTTTATGTCTAAGTTAGTGAACAGGTTAGAAGTACTTTTATTATTGGTGGAGCATTTCTTTTAGTAAGAAATATCTTTATAAAAGAAAAAATCACCCAGCTAAAAAAAACAACATTGAAATTAAAGTAAAATCTACCTTATAAAATACTTATCTGTATTAGTTACAAGATATTTTGTGTTCCAAAAATTGAAAGAAATTTCCATGCACTCTCTTTCTCTCATATATATGCGCGTGTGTGTGTTTAACCATGCTTGGTAACTGTATTGCCTGAAGGTGAGAAACTGACAGTTACCAAGCACCGTTGACCCTATGTCTACGCTATCATAACTTAGATATATATGCTCTATCACTGATATTGAACATGCTTTATCAATAAATATAATAAACTATATATATATATAACCTAATAAACAAAGATTTTTAAAAATCTCTCTAACTGAAATTTTCAAAATAGAAAAAGAAATCATTGAAATAAATGAAGATTTTCAAAAGGATACACCTTTATATTTTGATTTTGTCTAATAAATTAACCAAAAAAACAAATTTAAAATTACTTGGGCTTTAATTTATAGAGAAAAAAAAACTTTTATCCTATGTCAGTAATAATTTTCTTTTTAAAATACTAATTTTTTACCTGATAATTTTCTGAATACACATATGTTGAAAAATACTCTAAAATTGCTTAACTTTTTAAAAGTCATAAAAGGCATTATATAGCCACTAAAGATAAAACAAACAAAAAACCTAAATGACATAGAAACTTTATAGGCTGATAAAATCCCAGAGAATTGATATTTTTAACAAGATGATCAAGGTGACCTAAACCATCTGACTCCATCCCATGATGAAAATGGTGAGTAAACAAATATGGATTTAAGAATAATAATCAAATATGCCAAGAGATATTTAAACATTTTTGCTGTCTTAATTTTTCATTGTATTCTCCTTAAGATTTGTATAAGATACAAAATTATGAATTAAACACAATTTTGTTTCTACTGTAAAGTATATAACATTTTTTTTACAGTAAAGCCATTCTTTCCTAACTACCAAGCAGACTGGTATTTGGCAATGGAGGAAAGCACTAACACATTTCCTTCCACAGTGAGAAGCTGACTAAAAGATAAAATTCTCACCATAACAATGCCAAACACACCTCCTCTATTAGTAGTTTACTGGTGATCAATACCAATATCTTGTGCCAAGTGGTCAGTGGCAGTCAGGCAGAAGTAATAGAAGCACTGTATTACCAATCACAATTTCAGCCACTTATTTACAGATTGTCTTCACATGCAGGAAAACCTATCCACCAAGTAATTGCTGCCAGTATTTCTGACACTTACCAATTTCCTATATTTAGGGTTGCCAATAGGTAACTGTACAATACAAGTATGTATATATAAACCAATAGATATCAAACATTAACTATAAATTACTTGGAAGCTAAACAAAGAAATTACCCTTACTAAAGGTTTTTTGTTTTTTTCATTCACCTGATTTTTATATTTCTACTCCTTAGAAATACTTTCACACACAACAATGTTAACATTTTGAAAAGATAGAATTAAAGTTAACATTTATATTCCACCTAGTTTCATGTTTAAGTAAGGATAGAGCAGAAGTAATAGAGTAATCAATAATTTTAACTATAAGTTGATAAATTACTATTGCTTTTATTTTATGATGTTTACTTCCTTGGTTTAGCTCAGTTGGTAGAGCACCCACTTAGGAATAACAAAGATCCTGGTTCGATATCAGTCCCAACTCAGCACATGAGTAGCACAGATTGGGTAATTTGATTAGTTTGTTTGGTTGGTTTTACGGCATATCAACCATGGTGGGTCATTTAATGCCGGCAAAGTTTTGAAAGATTTGTAGCAATAGTTTGGAAGAAAAATTTTTAAACAATTTTTTTTGGAAACAAATTTTCTATCTAACCCATAGATGGGACCCTAACAAGTACTACCACTCTGGGTCAGAGTGGACCTGGGAGCAATGGTGATGAAGGGGTGCTCCAGAACTGGAACCTCACCATCAGATAGAGTTTAATGTCATACCCAGGACATGAAGACCCTCAGCCATTGCCTTCTAGCACCCATATGATAAAAAGGGTTGGGGCTTGCCATTAGGGCAACAAGGTTGGGACAATCATATAGGTACTAGGGCTTGACGTGACCAGCCAATTGATTGGAGGGAACCCTTTCTGACCGCCCGTCTAGCCTAAGTAAGGGCCTAAGTGGGGTGTTGCATATCATAGACTGCTCATCCACCAGGATTCCATACTTAAGCATCACGGGTCGCCATCCACGGCCAACAGGTAGCCTCATTAGGAGGGGGTCTTACTCCTCTGCAGAGGTGCAGTCAGTGTATTTTAAAGCCCCAGCCGACTTGGGTAATTTGATCTGTGCAGTAAAGTGGTGAGCTGATAGGTGTGGCGCTCCACCTCAGCAAAAACAATCTCCCTGGTCTAACATTAGTGAAAAGGGGATAGACCCCTTGCTGTACAGCTGATACCGACAATAAGCCACTCTGCCAACCTTACTTTTTACTTACTTCTTATCATATTGACTGCTCTGTTACTTTTGCCCCATCCTGTATATGTCACTAATATTTATTTATGTTTTGAGAGTAATACAAGCTACAAATTATTACAGGCTGCAAACACCAGATTTAATTGGATCCTTTTAAAATTAACTTCTTTTTTGACATAGCTCTTCATTATATAAGAAAGTTTGGTATGTACGTGTCGACCTATAATTCTGAAAAGAGATGTCACTTACATTTAAAAACTTGCATACACCTTAATATCCTTCTAACTAAGAAACACCAAATTTGGTTATTGATTTTTACAGATTAAGGGATATAATTAATTAATTAAACAAAAATCAAATGATTTTTGGAAAGCATCGTATATTTGCTCCTGCTGTTGGGTGTGTCAGCAGGAGCTGCCTGCTACCTATATCAGCAGTCATTCAAAATGTCCACTAGAGCTATTCCTTCATTTTGACCAGAAAAATAGTAAACATTGCTCTATTTCAACTAAAAAGTCAACATTGTTGAATTCGATTGTTCTGTAATTTAGTATGAACCCATATACTATTATTATTTTCAAATTGCTAACTGGATTGCTAAATCAATTTTTAAGGGAAGTTATGATGGTGAAAAGTAAAAATAAAATTTGTATCAATGCATGTCAAGCAAGACTTACAGTCAAGTTACACTGAAAGTACCAGTTCCTATCACCAAAGTTAAGCAATACTGAACCTGTTTGGCACTAAGATGGGTGACCACTTAAACAGCAAGTAGCCTGACACCTGCATGCCTGACTAAGCAAAGCTTACTAAATAGCAATACTACTTTTTGGTCATTATTTACAAACAAGACAAGATAATTTTACTGGGTAGATTTGCACATATAATTTTCTCAGTACATTCCCAAAACACTAACAATAATATCTTTTTTTTATTTTTAACTATGAGGTCATCATGGTGTTTTTTCTTTTTTTTTTTTTTTTTGAGCATAGATACTCCCACGGCATTGAACACTATAATGGCTTTATTTATGTGATAGTTTTTTAAGCTTCTGTAAATGATCTCCTTCACCCTACACACCGTTCTAATGAGGTTCCTATTTCTATTATTTTAACCTCATTTCAAAAAGGCTCATATTTCCTCCCTTTTCTTTACATATATGTTTGGCCATGCCTGACTTCATAGTATCACATCAGATTATGGTTTTTCAGTACTGAAGTTAAATTAAGTCAGATTATATTTTCTACCATAACTACATTGTATATTATATACAATTTTTGCTCCTATCTCCCTCGTAATGTGAATTTTGTTTTGCTATATACAAAGTGATTGAAAAGTTACTCCCTATTTTAAACTATTTATGATTTTTTATATGCAATTACATTTTTTCCTAATTCTTTAATGTATGTTCCTTAACATATAGCAATTAAATATGTGTTGTTGTTTTCCTTTTCAGATTGATTATTTTGTTTAACAATTCAAAACCCTATAAATATGTCTGGACGTTTAATTCTAAAAGAGCATGCCTTACTAGCTGCACGCTACAAAGTTTGAGAATCAATTGTTCAAGTACAAAGATGGTGGAGGACCATCAAAGGAAGACATTCTCAAATTGATCCACAGACTATCAAGAATTGTCACGCAAAACTCATTGCTACAAGATCTGTAATGGATACTCAAAGAATCAGTCACCCTTCCAATGCCAGTGACCCTGAGGTAGTGAAATTAGTTCCAGAAATGTTTACTCATAGCCCCAAAAAGTCCATTCAACAAGCAACAAGGGAAAGTGGCCTTTCTTTTCACTGTGTGCAACTGTGCTCAAGAAGAATCTTAAATGGTGTGCTTGGAAGTCACATTACTGTCAAGCACACACTGCCAAAATTAAGATTTTGAAAATAGGGAGTTACTTTACAATTACCCAGTATAAAAGGATACTTTCATATTATCTATAACTACTTTGAGAAGAGCCATTAACATTCCAAATATTGTTTGGATAATTAGACTCCTTCTTCATATACTTGATATTGTTAACACAACCTTTTAATACTAATCCATTCTTCAGCCTTCACCAGGTGTATATTCTATGAGAAAAAGAAAATCTCTTAGAAGAGTTTTACAAAGATGATGCACAAGTACTGTTAGATCATGTGAATTAGAAAAAATGGTTTATCATAATAAAAAAGATCTTTTCTGGATTTTTGCAACCTATGGTATGCATCCTACTATTCTCCCTCCAGCTATGGGTAAATAGTAGGGCAGACTATTCTCTTTAATCTTGGTAAGGCAACCAGTCTAGGAGAAGGAAAACTCTAAATTCAAACCGGTTAAATCCCATTTAAGAAAATGACTATGTGTCATATCCTACTTGTGCAAAGGTGTTAGTAAATATATACAATGACTTTATCTACATAGGATGGGTAGTTGGAGGGAAAAAAATCTAACAAACTTGGGATCAAAACAACATAAATGTAGGTTTTTCCCAACATTGACTAAAATGCAAGAATGAGAATACTAGTTTGAACAAGTCATGAAATAAAGATAGTAACTCAGAATTTCAAACATATATATCCTATTGCAACATTTTTTCATAATTCATATTCTGAAATGGGATTCATTAGAGTCAAGAAAAAAAAATGCCATTCAACTGTTAACATATCAGAAGCTATTTGCATCACAAATCAGAAAAGATGTTTACTCCCAAAATCAAGTTTAACATTAAGTAAACATTGCTGGGATGTATTCAGTATTTTATTCTACATTGTTAAGTGACCAAACCATTTAAAGACTATCCAGTGTCACTGATACAGCATAATTACCATTTAGTATAACCTAAATAAGTTTTAGTTCTAGATGTTACTTGTATTTTCTTTGATACTATTGTATTTTACTGTTTCCTATCAATAACTAATTTTAAAGATCAATCAGACAGATGTTTGAGGTCAAACATACAAAAATAAATAAAAGTAAAATTTTTATTATCTTTAAATAGTAATCTAAGAAAATACACAACTGTTGTGACAAATAGGGTACAAAAATGCAAAATAGTGCACAAGAGATAATATCATTAGAATCTAATTTTACATATAAATAGCATTAGATGTCGGAAACTCCTGAAGTACCCTAACCCTTACCCTAGTGTCTCAAAGGTTTTGGGTATTTCCATGAAATGTAATGCTTTTTATACATAATCTAATGATATTATCTCTTGTGCTTAATTCTGCATTAGTACCATAAATAGGAATGATAAATACATCCTAAAAAAGGTTATTATATGAATGCTTTTTGGAAGTAGAGACAAAATGTCCACAGAGAGAAAATAAACTTTTTCTTTAAAAATTTAATGCTTGATTGGTTGATTGATTTGAACATGTCAGCCCATCTAGGGTTATTTTATACCTAAAGGTTAGGGAATCATGTTCATATTTACATTTTTTGTGTAATTGTTTAAGGTTTTGTTTTGTTTTTTGCAAATGGTCCTATCAAATATGAATAATTTTTAAACAGATCTATTTGAACCATACATGGGACCCTAAAAGGTACTACCATTCAGAGTCAGAATGGACCCGGGAATAATAGAACTGGAGCCTCAACATCATATGCATTTTAGTGTCATATCCAGGAAACCCCATTTGGGGGGGGGGGGCTTAATCCTGCAGGGTATACAGTCAGCATATTCTAAACCCTGCCAACAGGGTGATTAAAATTTTAGCAGGAAATCCAATGAAATGACTATTTTCTATATTCTACATATCAAATAGATTTTAGTAAGGTAGTAGATGAGCCATGAATCCATGATAATATTGATGTCTGTTAAGGAAGGAAGGAGAATTCTAATTAGTATTTTATAGTCATCTCCATTAATATCAAGAATTTGATGTTCAGTGCAAATATAGACCTCACAAAATCATCATTCATATCATTACAAATTGACCTTATTCTCTGAGAACATTTTAAGTGCATTGCTGTAATAAAAATCTCATTATGACATACCATTTGGGGGGGGGTGCATACACATACATAATGTGAATTTCAGTAATATATAGATAAGTTATGTCTAATTAAATAGAGGTACATTGTTCTTCTTTATATCATCATCAACTTTATTCAAATGTTTCATTCTAAATCACACTAGAATAAAATTGTTGACAGTGGGGCTTAGACTATATTTCCTGCAGAGGGATAGACACCCCCAGGGGTGGTTCTGGGTATGAGACTAAACTGCATCTAATGGTGAGGCTCCAGTTCTAGAGATCTGGAGAGTGTAGTATCCCTTCATTGACATTATTCCCAGCTCCTCTCTGATCCAAACTGGTAGTAAAGTTCCCATCTATGGGTCAACTAGATCTGTTTAAAAATAGTTCATATATGATAGGATAGTTGTGAAAAAAAAAAAATCAAAGAAACAACTACACAAAAAAAGTGAATATGAGCATACAATAAATGCAATTCCCTAACCTCTAGGTATAAAATAACCCTAAACAGGTTGACATGCTGTTCAATACAAATTGTAGAAGAGTAATAAAAAAACTAAATGAACAGAAGTAGAAAGAAATTGATATACTTCCAAATAATATAGATCTTTTACATTTTAAGTAACACAGTGCTTTATATAATTGATAATTCCCAGTAATCTTAAAACACTAAAATTATTCAAGTCTAATAAATGTAGCAAAGAAGAACTTTTTACTTATATCTGACATGTCATTGCTGTAACCATAGATATCTTTACTGAGCAAATAATAAAGAGGTTATCAAATAAGCTCAAAGAAGAAAAAAAAACTGAAATTAATCAAGCTCTCAAAAATACTTCTATCCTTTATTTTTATCAATAATCAATATCAAGCATGTATGTTCTTTTAAGGAAATTACTATTTCTCATATCTAACGAGTTTAATCAAAGTTCTCACAGTTGTCAGTAATCAATCTCTGACCAATTACAGAGTTAACCTTCTTCCACAAAAGAAAACATTGTAAAAATAATTCACAGAAGCTACTATATTTGGATAAAATAGGCCCCCAGGATCTTTTGCCGATTTCCTATTTTCCTGACCTCCAACCAGGCTAGGATATGCCACAAGATCTTTTTAATGTATAGAACCATGCAACAAGATCTTTTTAATGTACAGAGCCATGAACAAACTGAAGCTCATGTGATGGCTAGTGCAAAAAATATGTAGTTCCCATCGGTAGTCTTCTTTTGGGGCACCTCAAGCACCGGGTAATAAACCCAGCCTTGTACCTTTAAATCAAGGGGACAGGTGTTGCCTGAGGAGTGGGGTAGGGGTCCCTGGAAACATGTGGTTAATTTTCTGTAAATTTGAGGTCTAGAGGCTGAATCCTCTTGACCGGAAATCAGAGTTGAATAATTGAATGATGTTTTGCTGAGTTGAATGTTATATTCCTCTCATTTAACTCATTACTAAACCTCATAGAATAGACTCACAACTTAAGTTTTTCTTCTTCATGGAATAAAAGAAATAAGATAGAAAAATTGTTTATTTAACAGATAATTAAGAGAGCAATTCTCAATATATAAGCCTTATAGTAGCAATATGAAATCCATATATTTTCAAGCATTGAAAGATAAGAATCTTTATAATATCTATTTTTTCTCCATTAAGTATTGCTCAGCACTGTTTACTACTCACAACTTATTTACTTTCAACTGATTTTTTTTAAAATTCTCGGTCATGCAATAATTCGCAGAGATTGTCAGATTATTATATTGAAGCTATGATTCTTAATAGATAGGTTTATCAACTATGAATCACCAAAAAAGAAAATAAGAGTTGAGAATCAAATTCAGAGCAGTCTGGACAAATATAATATGCATTAACCTATGACAACTTTTAGTGTAATTTGCTTAAAATACCTGTTACAGACAAGAACTAGCATGTTAAGATCTTCAGTTTCATCCTGTGTATGTATTTACCCAACTGCTTCACCATACTCAGGATATGACACAAGGTCAATTTTTATGTGGAATAAAGCTAGTTTGAATTCAGAGTTTTCCTTCTCCAAGACTGGTTGTCTAACCAAAGTTAAAGAACCCAGTCTGCCTTACTATTTTCCCATAGCTGATGGATTCACGCTTTTCCCCCCAAGAGCATTAGCACAAAAGGAAATACAAACAACCTTATTCAGGATTTGAACCCTGCTTGCCTATTCCATTTCCTACGACAATAACTATTATGCTAAAAGTGCCTCCAAGATTTTAGTATAGATTTTACACCCATAATTTCTATCCTCTTATTTTTAAAGTTCTTATTTACAAAGCTTAGCTTAGCACAAGACCAAAAATATGGGGCACCCAGTAAAAATCAAACTCACTAACAATAGATATTATTTACTGACATCCCACCATGTCAGTTGAACACAAGGATCAATTAACATGGGTAGCCACACACAAAACAAAGTTCATACGTGGTCAGTGCTAAAAATTGAATGTATTCCTTTGGCATTCCTCTTTTGAGGCACCTCAGGTACTGGGCAATAAACCCAGTGCTGTCCCTTTAAATTGAGGGGGCAGGTGTTGCCTGGGGTGATAGGCCCTGGGATCATGCTGATATTACATATCTTACCGGTCCAATGGTCAAAGCCACTGGACACAGGGCCCGAAAGCCAGGTAAATATATCCCTAACAATAGTCTTCAAGCCTAGTTCATTAGGATTTAAACTTGGATTGCCAATTCTATTTCCTATGATGATAACCATTACATTAAGCACACCTCATCTTGTGAAAAACAATTGAAATTGATAGTACTCCAAAGTGCCCAGTTAGTAAAAGAAAAATGACCACACAATAAAATTTGTACTGGAATATAAACCCATATAGAGTCAAACTAGCAAGTAAGCAACTTAGAGAATTACAACAGGATTCATTCTATGACCGATAATCTATCCCAATATATAGTGACTTCCTGTGGATCTAAAAAAAAAAAATAAAAAATAAAAAAAAAAAACAATTTCAATCTTAAATTATTTCTCTGAATTTTTGAGATGAGGGTTGATAATTTGTATTATTTGGTCTATGACCTCATTTTTATTGTTATCTACACAACATTTTGGACAATTTGCCCTTCGGCCTTCTTCAGTTGTTTCATCTCAGACTCAGGAACCCCCTTGTTGAATTCGAGAGCCTTCATGTCATAATTAGGAGCCTTCACATGGATTGAATAAAGGGTTTGATTCGGAATTCTGTGAAGGCTTCCGATTACAACATGAAGGCTCCCGAGTTCAAAGAGAAGGTTCCCATGTTCAACACGAAACATCTGAAGAAGGCTGGAAGGCACATCACCCGAAACATTGTGTAGATAACAATAATACAAATAATACAAATTAATCTTAAAATTTTCATCATTTGAATGGTTTAAATTAAGTTCAGTTAAAATAATACTTGAAAACTATTATTTTTTTTTCTTCATAAAAACTGCTTCTTTAATGGTCCATTTAACAACAATCAACTTTCAAGAAATCTATTTCATTTTTTTAAAAATATTAATCTCCAATATTTCAAATATAAAACTGGTATACTTTAACCTAATATAAAATTCTATTGCTACATTTGAATAAATACACTGTGGCATTCAATTCACTTTAAAAATAAATAAACAATCAATCATACAAACAGTCAATCTATCCAATTTGTAAACTCTCAGTGAATCTCTCAAGAGAATAAATCTATATACACAGCAAGTTGTAAGAATAAAAGAATCCATTGAACAGATTTAAGAAGACTTAACCAAAGTACATACTATATGTATAGATATGTTGGGGGCACATAGCATAATGGTTAGAGTTGTAGGAAATGGTCTTGTCGACCAGAGTTCAAATCCTGGACGAAGCTGTTTGCATTTTACATTGCACTAATACTCTTGTGGAAAGGTATGTATCCAACTACTCTCCCTCCAGCTATGGGTAACTAATCAGGCAGACTTGGCTCTTTAACCATGGCTAGGTAACCAGTCAAGAAGGAAAACTCTGAATTCAAACCTTTTAAACTCTTAAGAAATTGACCTTCTGTCGCATGCTGCTCGTGCAGAGGAGTTGGTAAATATATGTATAGATATGTTAAATGAAAATTGGAAATCTAAAGAGATTCTGTTTGAAAATTATAACTAGTCTTATTATAACAATGAAGACAAATTTTCATGATTTTAGTTGTTTTTGTTCTCAACTGTAATTATATCATCAGACATAGAAATATTAATAGTAAACACCACTTCTTCAGAGAATACTGAATCTGCTCAATTCAGAGAAAGTCTATTTCACTACTGTGATACACATGATTTCATGTCTCATACAAATTGTGGTGAGAAAGTTCTAGAAGTTTCAAATATAGAATGTTCACAAGCCTTTTCAATTAAAAGATATATAGAGAGCAACTCATTCTTCACAAACATGTTTCAGTCAGATCAAAGCATTTGTAAAACCAGGGGAAAATACTGATTTCTCATAAGCAGTCAACAATGTGTTTGCTGTACAATTTCAAAATGAGCCTCTGTTTAACTGAATCAATGTACTAAAATCAGTCAGACATTCAAAGAAAAAAGAAAAAAAAAACTTAAATATACAACAGGTTCTGAATGGTTCACCTAGTTCTAAAAACATTGTGAATTTGAGTTACTGAACAAACCTCTAAGTGGACAACCATTGGAGCTAGACAAGGAAAATTGTACCAGATCATTGAAGCCAACCTACAGCTGACCAGCTGGGTGATCAAACAATAGTTTAACTGCACTCATCTCACCACTACAAGTAATTTAGAGAGTATCTTGTGGAAGAGGTAAAAAATTAAAAAAGAACTTATTAGGAAAGAGGCCATAGTAATATAAACAATGAAAGGATAATACTGTACAATAATTAGCTAATGGTTTGAAAACTTAATTAAGAATGACAAAAACTATAAAGTACAAACTAAAGAATTTAGCTACTAGCATACACTGCTTTCAGATATCTCTTCATTGCATGGAATCTAATTGGGAAAAAAATAAATAAATAAAAGATTACAATTAATTTTTTTCCCTTATATATTTTACAATGGACATTCTGCTAGCCATGTGTCATGTTAAAAAAAAAAAGTTCATATAAATTTGTCTAAATGCCAAACTCCAAGTGAAGCACTTTTTAGATAAACTTCCTGCTCTTATGAACCATTCCAGTAATTACGACCTCCAGCAGAAAACAAGCGCCTATAAGTGAAGAGAGTGACATTTTCATTCAGAAAAGCCATGGACATAAAAAGGTTCATTGTAACTCAAGCAATTGTCACATCTCATTTTAAAAACACCTAATTCATTCATATTATTTGCATTTACCCTATACATAAACCTGACTCGTATGGCCAGTATTTATCTGTTCTATTTGCCTTTGGAATCAAAACTTTGATTTGACTTGGGTAAAGAGAGCTAAACTTGATCCAAGAAAAATCATAGATTACATTACATAGAGTTATTACCATTTAAGTATTTTCTTGAGAATTTAATAATCAAGAAAATAATCTGAGACCCTATTACTTTTAATCATATTCTTATAATTATTCTCTAAAAGGAACTAAGTCTAAAACTATATGTGATTCTTTTTCACCTTCTCTCAGTTGATAAGAGCATTCACCTAAGAATCACAAGCTTCCAGGTTCAATACCAGCCCCCACCAACTCAGCGCATGAGTAGCATAGCTAAGGTAATCCGATCTGTGCTGTAAAGCATCTAGGAGCTGACAGTAGGTGTGATGCTTCAGCTTTGGTCTAGTGTTAGTATATAGACTCCCTCACTGTTCAGTTGATACCAACAATAGGCCACTCTGCAGACTATTACACTCTTTATGATTTCAGAAACACTTTCATATTTGTTATATTTAAAATCCCCTTTAATGTTACATTAATTGTTTTCAGAATTTTAAATGAATATTGTGAGCTGAGCTTATTTTAAAATATTATGTAAGTAATGAATAGATTCTGAAATTAATACTTGTTATCTGAAGGTTTTTTGTTTGTTTTTTTAAATTTCAATGAATTTACAACATATACTGTGATTTAACATCAAACAGAAAAAAAATACTGCACAATACAAAAATCTATATTCCACATTTGTTACATTCATTCTATTTCTAAGAACTTGATCAGAACTAATTTTTAATTATCAGAATGAAAGTAGAATGAATGTAAAACTACTATTATGTACTACTGAGTCCAGGTTAATCATTGGAGAATGAGAAGAGTTTTGGTAAACCAGTCGAGTTAAAACCTCACCAGTTTACCAAAGCTTTTCTTATTCCCCAATGATACCTGCATCAGAAAAATAAGGTCTAAAAAGTTTGGCTTCAGGTCACCTTTACTGTACTTTTAAACTGGACTAACTTGATTACCTTTTGGTAAAACTTTACAAACATAAAAGTGCAAACATTTTATTATATAGAACATAATGTATATGTGAGGAAACAATTGATCTGAATTGATTTTACAAAAAAGAAAAAAAGATGAATTATAACTATACAGCAGAACAGACACACATGAAAGATGAAAACAGCAAGACATTCTAATTTCTATCAATTTTTTTAGAACAACTTTTTTTCCTTTTTTTTTTTTGAATTGTATCTTTTTCTTAATAAACAATAAAATCATAGGCTTTAAAAAAAAAGACAAACTTCTTTTAAACATAATAAATATCTTATTATAATGGAGATTCAGTGTTTGTCTGTAACCGAAACTATGTCACTACTTACATCACAATTAGGAATTGCATAAGTTTATCAATAAGTATTTAATTTATAGTCAAAATCTTTAATACATAGAATAAATCTTATTTATTAACAATGTATCTATGAAAAGCCGAGTTAGATTTGCCTCAAAACAACCCATGTTATTAGTGCATTTAAAATCCTGCAATGTGTCATATCACTAAGAAATAAAGGTTTACATAATATATGGTGTGGTTAAAAACCAATTAGAATATAATCAAAATAAGTGTAATCTTTTTATATGCGTTCTTATTTGATATTGTTAGTCTTTCTAAGTTAATATATTTCATTACATTAAAACTTAAATATTTATGTCTTGCAGAAGGTGCATATTCTTGCTAGTATATTTTTTACAAAATGAACTGGTTGATATTGATTGTCAAAGTATAAAGACTTAACACTGGAGCTGAATCCTCCATTGACAATTATCTTATCTGGCCAAAGATTAGGTCAACATTAAACAAAGTTGATTTCTAATATGGACAGTTAGTTGGCTAATGCATTATCAAGTCTGTCAGATGAATAGATAGTTAGGTGGCTATTGGTGCTGACAAGAACCCAACTCCTGAGAGACAAGAGGCCAGCCAGCAGAAATTATCATGTTAAGTGGCTTCAAGCAATAAACCTAATTATTATTTTATAAATACTTGGCAAGGTATATGGGACAAAACAGCTCATTTTGTAAAATCATTTTCTTTGTATCACCAACCATACCTGCTTCAGATTTTCTTTTTTAGATAGATGCTTTTTTTCAGTTTAAACATTTAGAAATTTGCAATGTTCACTTATCTCAAATGCATTATAGGGCTTTAGTCATGGATACTTTAATTAATTATGTTTATCAATTTGTCTGAATTTTTGAGATGAGGTTTCATAATTTGTATTATTTAGTTTTTTTTTTGGACTTGTTCTCATCTTTATTGCTATATATGTAACAGAACAATATATATTTTTATCAGTTGGACACATTTGTGTAGCCTTTCCTTTAATACCACTGATATGTATATTGTATATGTTAGATGTTCTTATATGTCCTATTATTTACCCATAGCTGAAGAACAAGATGGATTCATGCTTTTTCTAAGGGCATTGGTACAAAGTGAAATGCAAACAGTCTTTTACAGGATTTGAACTTTCACTCATTGAGACCATTTCTTATGCTACACTACATGCACATCCATATTCTTGGATGTGTAAATGAGTTTATTTGTCTTTTCTTTAATTGTGCTCAGTGTTAGATTATCTTTGATATATTAATACTAATAGTGATTGTAGTGTCCCTGGATAGACAATTGTTATTATCCACAGGTTTATTCACTGTAGAAAAGTGTAACAACTTTCAGGTCTGTTATTAAAGTTAATACAGAAGGGTTGGTTCTACATGCTTTCCCGTTCGAAGTTCACGCTGAAAAGGAAGAAAAACCAGAAATCCCCCAGACTGGTGACAATTTAGGGATAGTCCAACTGTTAAAACGGGTCACTAAGGGAAGCAACACTTAAGAGATCTTAATCTATTAACATGTGTAACATGACAGTGGTCCTTGGAGAGTAGGGACTCATTTAAATATCTTCCTTAGCACAAAGCTTTCCAATATTCCCTTATACAAAATTGAGCTTATAATAATACTCAAATCAATCAACAAATTCAAAATTTATATCAGCCATCATACACCTGTGTGAATTCTCTCCAAACAAACAAGTCATCAAATCAGAGTAAGCTAAATTATATCTGTCACTTGCCTCCCAGTCAAATTCCCTAAAATTTAAAAAGAATCTTTATAAATACCATGACAATTGTTATTCTAAATATTCAAGTATTAGCATAGAGTTTTGTATATCTAAATAGATTTAAATATCACCAAGAGATAAATAATGCAGCACAATAAAGTAAGAGTTAATAGTATTCATTCAATTTGGCATGACCATAGCCAGAGGTGAAGTAATTAAATTAATGGATGTCAATTAGATAGAAGCTAACTGAACAAGTCTGTTTTCCAAGGACCCAAGAGCAAACTAGAATTATGTTCCATGTCATACAAACAGATTTTTAAACATACATCTCACTGAAATTCAGTTATTCCTTCTCACAATAGACTGAGATATTTAAAGATGTCATGTTTGGTTGGTTGGTTGGTTGGTTAGTTAGTTAGTTGGATTTTATGGCATGTCAACCCTTGTTGGGTTATTTTATGATGAAGACATTTTTTTTTGTTTTTTTTATTCATTCTTGATGATAATCAATTTTCTTTTAAACACATTTTTTTTAAACTCATTTTTTTCTATTCAACCCATAGAAGGGACTCTAACAGGTGCTACCACTCTGAGTCAGGGTGGACCCGGGTAATGGTGATAAAGGGATACTCTACATTCCCCCAAGCTTCAGAATTGGAACTTCACCATCAGATAGAGTTTAATGTCATACCCTGTTACCATCTTCTAGCACATATATGATAAAAAGGGTTGGGGCTGGGCAATACGATTGGGACAATCATATAGGTGCTAGGGCTTGACGTGATCACCCAATTGATTGGAGACGGCCTCTCTGACTGGACATCTAGCTTAAGTAGGGGCCAAAGTGGAGTGTTGTATGTGATGGACTGCTCAGCCACCAAGTTTAAAGATGTCATTAAAGAGAAAAAGAATATAGATGTTTACTTCAAAATGTTGTTTATAGAAAGACATTTCTTATATGACAGATGGGCTTAGATAAGATAAAAGAATTCTACACTGTCATCTTTGTTGTTAGATTTTAAATCTGCTGCAGAACTTTATAGACACCCTGTGTATATATATCTTTATGGAAAATCTTTTTTAAATTGTTGAGTCGGTACCTGCAGAATTTTTACCATTTGCCCTTTCCTGCAGAATTATTTCTTAACAATGTTAAGTGACATCAGAGATGCATTGCCATAGTAACAGATATTTAAGGAAGAAGGTTTGAAAAATGAACTTTTTTTTTCAAACAGCATGCTGTAACAATAAGATATGTATTGCAGATCCCTACCTCATAAGGGGCTGTGTTTAGCCAGCCACATAAAATAACAGTTCTGGCATTTAACTACAACACCTGTTCCTTCAACTAAGTCATTTTTAATGTTTTAGACATGTAAAAAAAAACAAAAAAAAAACAACAACAACAATGGTTGTTGTGAACAAAGAATTTTACTCAGGACTTAACAGTATTTTGTTTCTGATATAGATATCTTCATTTTTGTATTTAATATACAGAGTGTCTATATAGCCCTCCAGCAGATTTAAAATGGAACAATAAAGATGCCATTCTTATTGAAATGCAATAATCAGAATGTATATAAAAAATAAAACTACAAGAATTGAACTTTCATGTTTTTACTAAATGATTCTATCATTTGTACAACATGAGTTATTGGGTTTTAAATTTTAGAACTGCTGCATGACTTTATGAACACCCTGTATATCTTCATTCATGTTTATATCTTAAAGTGTCAATGTTGTAATTCTTATCTCATATATTCTTTATCCATTGGGCTACAACAAATTCTAATCTTCATATCAAGTTTTATTTCCAAACATTAGTTAACACTTTCTTTTTACACCTTTAACATGCTAGTCATTTAATTTTGAAAAACTTTAATTTAGTCCACTGGACTTAAACATTAGTGTTAATCTCAATACATAACTTTTAAGAGATTTTACATGAAAAAAAATTATGACCATTATTTCCCTTTCAGTAGGAGGAGTCAAAAGATTTGCAACATTTTGGTATATGCTAGTTTGCAGCGCATATATCTTGTGACTGAAGCAGTTCAAGCCATGGTAGGTACCTGCTCTGTTGATAGTATCATGGTAGTTGGTGGACTGTGCATTGCTTCACTCCATGTGTGAATTCTATTTCTGTTACAGCATTCACCCTAGGTTAGTTGAGCTGGCTCCATCTAACAAATTCACCTGTCATGAAAAGCCGTTTACTCCTGATGATAATGGAGACACTCTTTGGATTTTCACTAGAGACCCTTTGGCTAGGTTGTAGCTCTAATACCACTGGGTGCTAGACGTGTCCACCTTGGGTGGCCCTACAAGGAACTTAAGTTCCCGAGAGAATAGCCCCGACATTACCAAGTTTACATGGCCCACACCTACCATAAGCTGCCCACTTTACCGTACAAATCCCTGTGCTACTCATATGCAGAGTTGGCGAGGACCAGTACCAAACTCAGAACCTTGCAGTTCTTAGTTGAATGCTCAATCAATATATATATATATATATATATATATATCATTAAGGACAAAACATTAGATTTGCTTCATTGTAATAATTCATTTCAACTGCATGATGACAGCATATATATATATATAATTATATATAAATACAAAATATTGAGAAAAGTCTTTATTCCAACAATTTTCTTTCTCTTAAATTAGTACATGATAAATCAGATAATAATAAAAAAAAGAACCTGCAGTTTCTCAGCTTTTAGTCTACTACTCCAACATTGATTCAATCTTTTGAATGAGGTTTCTCAAAACTGAGTTAATCCCCACTTGGGAATTAACTCAAAGAGTAAGTAGAATGAACAACTGGAAAGAAAAAAAAAGATACAAAGTGCAAACAAATTTGCTCATGTTAAACATTATGCAATTTTTAGATGTTTGTTTAAGATTAAAATGTAGATACTGTTGAATTGATACATAAAAAATATTTCTCATCTTAGAAAATTTCTTATTTTTCACTATTAAAGAATAAAACAAAATATTTGTTTTAATTATCCTTGCTTTATCCCTTTGTCAATATATGTATTCAACAGTAAAACAAACCTTTGATCATATTGATTTTATATACATCAATTCTCCAATCTCAATTGTAGCAAGAAAAATACTCAATTATCTTACATTATTATACTGTAAATTATCAGTCTGATCACTTATTAATAAACTTAATCCAACCTTTAATTCAAATTAAGTGTGAATTATTCTTATCAAATTTCTCCTCCTTTAGTTTATATTAGTAATGAGTTGTATGATTATTTCATTATTTCCCAGGTTAAAATCTAGAAATATACCAATAACATAAATTTCATGCTCAATTCCTATACCTTCACACTTTATTGAAAGAAAATATCAGAATCCAGACTCATTTTGCTTAACACTATAACCTGTTAATAATGATTAATAACTAGATATAACCCATGGAATTTCCACAAAATGAATTTAAAAAAATTTTTTTTTTAAATTAAATAAAAAAAACAAAAAACTTCTGTAATTCACAATTTCAATATTACAAATAAAAACATGTAACTTTCTTTTTTTTTTCAATTCATTTCAATTTTACATTGGCAATTTAAGTGATGCAAAACCATTTGGAATGTTTCATTTTTAACATTGGGTGAAATAAAATGGGACAGATAAGAAATTTGTGATTAAGCGACACCAGATAATCTGGTTTTACATTTTTGCATTGCATTTTGGATGATTTGGTCTCATTTTTAACCAGAGTGTTGCAGGATGATAACGGAAGGAAGATTTAGGAACAAGCATATTAATATATAGCCACTCTGGTTACCAAAAAGCAAAAATCCTCAAAATCTTGATCAAAATGAATTTACCATTGTTCAGGTAGCAAACTATGCTGAAAAAGCTGTCAGACAGCGTGAAAGAAAACTTGCCCCACTCTTTAGATTTTACAAACTAACAGTAATAAACAAGTAAAAAGTACTTGGGTAAACAATCATCATGTCACACTAATGGCATAGATTTCCATGATTCTCTCTCGTCACTCATCCTTATTGTTCACCACTACTGGCAAGTTCTCTTCACGACATCCAGTAACTGCACAGAACTGAGCAATGTAAATATTTGCTAGTTGGCCCACTATGTGTCCACAGGAGAATATCACTTATGAGTTCATCCTTACTTCTTCAGCAGTGTCCAGCATGTCTTATTCATCTTACTTGGATGGTTTGTGTGATGGGAGGTAAGTGGGTAAACAATAGAGATGTATTTAGGATAAATCCTCACACATACCAAAAATAGAATAAATTAACTCATAACAGAATATTAAGAACAATTAAATGAAAAAACAAAAACAAAGAAAAAGTATAAAAAAACAAAAAAAAAGTGTTTCCCAGTTAAGGTTTTAATGAAATTTAAACATTAAAGATCTAGGAAATTTATGTTTATAATATAAAACAGGAAATTAAAATAAAGGAACATGAAGAGGGCACTTGCTACAGAATCTGAAGGCTCCTCATTCACATCAATGTACAGTGTGACCCCCCCCCCAAAAAAAACAGAACCCAAATTCTGTTTTTTTTTTGGGGGGGGCACCCTGTATATCTCTAGGTTTCAGCCATTTTCCTTTACCTTTGACCTCTATATAAAGAAACCATCTTCATTGCTTGGGTAGTCATACCAATGACTGTCAAGGTTAGACATTTCTACTAGTTATTTATCATTGCATTTGGATGGAATAAGTTTTAGGGTCATATTTGAAGCATCAGGTGTAAATAAAAGAATTACAAAATTTTTCTGTCATAATAACAAGAGACCACAAAAGAGATATGTATGTATATATAAACAAACAAAAAGGAAGAAAAAACGTATTTCAACTAATCAAACATCAGACAATACTAACTCAGACTGGTTGTTTCTTTTCTTCTTCCAAGCGAAAGTCTTATTCCCTTCTTCCTTTCTATATGTATGACTCCCCATCCCAACCCCACTGCTGTTTTTGGTGAAAAATGAATTCCTGTTCAAAAGGAAAATTCACAAGATGGAAAATGCTATTGACAGTTGTTATTGTCAAATGCTTTTATAGACACAACAATGCCAATTCTGTCAGCCAGTAAAATTGAAACTCAAGACAGTTAAACAAATAAATAACTATAAAACTAATATTTAAGAAAACTTAAGTGTAATATGTTTTGAGAATATTAAATAATGGAAATATAAAATAATTACTATTAAAACAACTCCCTCCTTTTAACTCTAATTAAAAAGACAAAAAAAAAGGAAGAAAAAATACCAGGAAAACATGACAAAAGATCTACAATGATGATTCCTTGCTCAAAGAGATGACTGTCATCTGTATGAGCAATATAAAATACAGATAATTTGTGAAATTGAATGGTAAATTGTAAAACCTAAATGATAGTACTTCAAACTCAAAAGACAATTTCAGAGCAGAAATAGAATATTTACATTGAACAAAATGGCAATTACTGGTTCTAATTGGATTCTTAAATAATTTCCTTATATGATATATATTGGATTTTCTTCAAACTGATTTCTATCATGTTCTTGCTATACTTAAAACTGATTATAATTATGATGCAAGTTGAAAGCATAATGTATAATAAACACTTGATATATCTGATAAAAATAATTGTATAATTTGTGTTGCAAAAGAATTCAAAATACTGACCTTTGATCAAATATTGCCACTTGTGTAATTTTATATAATTAAAGGCAAATTGTCATTTTATTGTTGCTTTTTATACAATCTTAATTTTACAAAATGGGTTTGGCTTCTTTGTTTAATGGCATATCACCCTTTGTGAGTTATTTAATGCGAAAGCCAACCTTGTAGAAGAACAGTAGCGATATTATTTAACCCATAAATGGGGGATGAGGGGGTTCATACCTTTCCCAAGGGTATTAGTCTGAAAGTGAACATAATATTGCGACTGGAGCTCAAACTTGCTTACTACAATGTTGCAGTTCAAGGTGTAATGGCTAACATGCTGTTAGCCTCTATGCCATGGGGAATCACCTCAATTTTACAAAATAAACCGATTCATTTTTAGTTAATGTCATATCAAATATATAAACATGTGAAATTATGCAAATAAACAGTTGGATTGTATTATTTAGTAATGTCTAAACACACAAGAGACACACATGAAAAAAGTTTTTTTTAAATATTGCCTCAAAATATCTGTATAAATCACATTAAGTACACATTAATTTTATTGTCGATATATATCTACCAGCTCCTCCACACAAGTAGGATGCAACACATGGTCAATTTTTTAAGCAAAGTTTTCTTAAGTGGGGTTTAACAGGTTTGAATTCAGAGTTTTCTCTCTCCTAAACTGGTTGCCTAACCAAGGTTAAAGAGCCCAGCTCACCCTACTATTTACCCATAGCTGGAGGGAGAATAACTGAATACATGCCTTTCCCAAGGTTATCAGCGATATGTGAAATGCAAAAATCCTCATTCAGGATTTGAACTCATCTTGTTGTGTCTATTTCCTATCCATTACACCACCATGCCACCAATCTTATCATCTATAACTTTGAGAATAGTCATTAACATTCCAGACTTTGGAAAATGGATCTTTGTGTTCTTCATATTGTTACAAAAATGGTTTGGCTGATATATTCTTCAGCCTTTTTCAACTAAAAAAAGAAAGAAAAACAATTCTTTACAAAAAAAAATTCTTCTGGTATTCTTACAAGACCGTTGTTGTTAAGACTGCCACGGACAACCAGTTCTCCCTGCTAAGATCTATGATTCGCCCCCGAGAGAGACTGCCTCAGTTTCTTGCCTCCCAACTGGCCAAACCACTCCAATCAACAGGGGTGACAGGATGCTTACCAAGAGTCACCACTCACAACTTGGAGGTTGTGAGTTCAATAACTATAGCCTCCTGTTACACCCCCCAAAAAAATAAATAAATTAATAAATAAATAAGGCAACAGAAAAATCATTATTTGTATACCAATATTACCTATAATATATACATTAACCTATCAACTATCTCATGAAGATACACAACTAAATATCGTTTGTAAATAGCAAGTGTTTAATCTTTTAAAATTTTGTTTAGAGAGTACCAATAAATCACTAAAGGATCTTTTTATAAGCTACTATAGGTAAATAGATATGCAAAAAAGCTTAGTATGAAGAAACACTTATAGCTGAATAAATAACCACTTTAAATCATATCAAAGACAACTTGCTAAATAAATAGAAACTCTTGATATTATCTAATCAGAAAATGTCAAAATTGTTGTTGTTAATCCTACAAACTCAAGAGGTTATTGGGACATCTTGCATATGTTAATTGTTCTCATAACTTCAGCATCTTAGAGCCTGGTGCTGTACACATCCTCTGAAAACTATTTTGGGATAAATAACAGCAGCAGTTTATCAGCTTAGTTTATCACTACTAATAAAAATCTTATTTACACTGGTTTTGAAATAATGGCCTAGTTTTAATAAATGAAAAATCCCTAATTCTTTATCACCAATTTATAACTGTTTCTATGTACTGTATTACATGAAAAATACAAAAATACAGATTTTTACTTCAATCTTGTCTATACAGCTGTTAACTATGTTAATTAAAGAGTTAAATGATAATGGTTAGTAGCAAATTGAAATTATAGAGAACTAAAAACACTTTTCTTTTTAATATTGTAGTGATTATTGTTATATGATTATATTTGATAAATTTGGTAGGATTTGTTTCCATCCTATTAAAAAGAGTATTTTCTTGAATTTGCACTTATATCATCATCATCATTTCCTAGTAAAAGATTATCCTTCAATGCTTGCCCTATTGATTTTAGAATTAGAACTGAAGATCTTTTCATGAGCTTGCCATTTTGAAAAATGAAATCAATAATCAATTAGACATATAAAAACAAAATTTTAAATATAGTTTCTTTTTTTCTTTTTTTAACATTTATACCATTGACTTTTTTGCAGGTACATAGGATTTATCCAGCTCTTAACAAGATTAGAATATGACACAAGGTCGTTTTAGTGTGGGTTGCTTTTCTGCAGGTACATGATGAAGGGTACCTAACAACAATCCAGTCACCAGTTGCAGTAACAGAAATTACATTGAACAGATGTTCCTAATAAAGCCATTTTTGAATGTTTCTAGAAATGCCAACATGATTCTCCATGAATTAAAGCAATGGAGGACAATGCCAAACTCCTACTGGAACAGAGAGAACAAGAAGAATTTGTAATGGCTACCTACCATATTAAATTCAAACACTTCTTTCCTTTCATTTGGTGTAAGAAGGGCTGGTGTTTACTACCCCCGAACTCTCCAACCGAGTGAGAGTGCTTAAGCTTGCTTGAGGCCCCCAGAAGGACAGATTTCATATATTTTCTATAAATACTACTTTATAAAGATGGGGGTCATAAGCCCCTAGCAACCTTGGGTGTAAGTAATATACAAAGTAAACAAACTCTAAAAAGAATTAGCTATCATTATCAATGATACATTTGCTTAAATTTAAAATTTGAAAAATATCTAAAAGAGCAAATACTTGAAAAGATGTGAATACTAATGAAATATTCTTAACATGCATTTCATTATTTTTAAGATTAAAAAAAAAAAAAAAAAAAAAAAAAATTGAATTATGAATTGTATTTATCAATAAAGATATTTAATGATATCTTTGGAAATGCAAATTAAGCAAATATACCAAAATATGTACAGTCTTATGACCAAAGTTTTGAGTAAAAAATTTTGTTCCACAAGGACATAAATCTTCTATCGATTGATTATGTCATTTAATCATTGTATCTATAAAAAATATTGAAATTGAATTTTTTAAAATTTTTATTATAAATCTTATATCAAAATTATTTTTAAACAATATTCTAAATATACACAGAAATGTATTTTGTTTAATGTAAATAAATATGTGCTTTTTTTAATGGACACTACCAAACTTATAATTAATATATATTTGCCTATATTATCAAAAAATATCAATAGAAAAAAATATAATACAATAATATGTTTACAGTCAGTGGAATGGTAGTTAATACTTTTTTATTTTACATCTCATAAGATCTCTGATGTTTTTTTTCTTATTTCAGTTATACTGTAGTTTTAATTTTTGTGGGAAAGATTTGAAGTTTATAATCATTTTAATGACTATATTCAAGAGACATTATTTTCATTAAAGAGAGCCAATATAAAACTATTTTTATCAAATTTATTCATGACAATTTTTGCAGTTTAACAAATTTATCATCATTCTTGTTAGCAAGAGAGGGTACCTAATCAATCAATTTCCCACATCTAATATCCACTGTTGAATTTTTAGTTTGATGTAAATTTGGATTTATTAATTGTAAAAATCTTATGATAATGGAAATTTGGTGTCTGTCTGTAACCTAAACTATATCACTGCTTATGTCACAATACCCTCAGGAATTATGTAACTTTATCAATGAGTATTTATAGTCAAAATCATTAATACATAGAATAAATCTTATTTATTAATGATGTCACTATGAAAATCTCAGATTTGTCTCAAAACAGCCCAGATTATTAGTGCGTTTAAATTCCTGCAATGTGTCTTATATATCACTAGAAAATAAAGGTTTACATAATATATAGTGTGGTTAATTTGCATACTGGTTTTAGCAAAACTGGGTTTAATAAATAATTACTTGGTGTTATTGATCTCTAATATTATTGTTTTATTCCCCAATGTATTAAAATCAATCCTATGAATGGTTTTATATAGAAACCAATTAAAATATAACTAAAATAACTGTAATCTTTTCATATGCTTTCTTATTTAATTTCGTTAGTCTTTCTGATTTAATATATTTCATAACATTAAAATTTAAATACTTACGCCCAAAGGGCGCATATTCTTGCTAGTAAATTTAACATTTTAACAAATTTAAAGATTAACCTTTTAATCATGTGCAATTGGACTGTTTCCTTAAAAATACCCACACATATATTACTATATAATTAAGTAATTGTACATCATCATAGATTAACCTATAAAGGGATTATAACACTTAATGAAATAAGCATAATCTATTAACAATTATAAAATCATATTATCAAATACTGAACATATATTTGTATAAGTATGCAAATGGTGTGTGTGTATGTAAACATAAGGGGATTATACCCGCAAGTGTATAATATATTTCTGATCATAAGCTTATTTTCCCTGCAAGTATATTTAATAATGTAAGTATTCAATTTAAACCTTATTTTAAGACCTGAAAAAAAGAAAACCATCCAATCTTAAATGTTACTTAAAACAAATATTCCAAGTTTGTTCTTGTAATCAATGTTTTCAGTCAAATATTTTTTAATGAATGAATAAAAGATTTTTTTTTTTTAACAAAAAAAAAAAAAACAAAAAAAAAAAAACAGCAGAATAAAAATAACTTAAAATTACATCCATTAGAATTTCTAATAATAATAATAATTTAAAAACATTTAAAAAAACAAAACAAAGGGATTATGTGAAAAAGAATATTGATTACTAAATATAACTGACTAGATTAAACCTTACACAAGTCTGTTCATGTTGCTTCTAAAGCCATTAATATATTTTTTCTAGAAGGTTTTCAAAATCCTATCTACATCAACACAGTAAATGCAAAGGCTTCAACTCAGTGAGAAATCAAACACTTTAAATTTATCTTTTTTACACACAGAAAGAATTTATAAAATATTGAAAAATTTATAATTCTATAACATATGGATGGAAATCAAAGGATTACAATTTTTTAAAGTTTATTTAAAAGCAAGTTTTTTTTTTGTAAGAAACAGTAATTTAACAATTGGAGCATGAGACTACATACAATTTGAATAGTTAGGTAGGTAATGTCCTTTACCATAAATTTTACCAGAGATGAAATTCTCCAATTTCAATGCCAAAATAAGTTTAAGAAAAGCACCATGTAATGTGTATCCATGTGTGTAACACTTTTCACAGAACATGCAGATACTACACTCTAATCATAAGCAGAAGTACCAATCCATATATAAATAATACCATCATTTTTAACAGGTATTATACTTAAGTAAATATTGTTCATAAGACATAGATTAGTACATTATAATATATAACATTATCAAATGGTAATAATCTAAAGTGAAGAAACCTAAAGTAAGCAGGCAATTTCTCAATACTTTTCTTAAATGCATCTTACTAAGATAGAATAACAATCTAGATACAAAAAAACAATGCCAAATTAGCAGTTAACTTCAACTTTAAATATTACGACACTTTTTACATTACGCATAACTGGAGAATTTCTTATAAATTGAAAAATAAGAAAATAAAAGTGTACATATTGGAATCCTATCTTGCTATTCAAAAGACTACATAATATTCAGTGATACAATTCTATTTTTAAAAATTTTTTATTAACATTTAAAAGTCAACGATTCTGCAGATTTAATTTTATCTTTCTTTTTAAATTTCTCTTCTTCAGACATAATCATTGAATTGTTATGAATCTAAAAATAATTTTATATATATATATATATATATATATATATATATATATATATATATACATACTTGTGAGAAAGAAAGAGTTACTCATAATCTAACTTAAGTATATTAGACTTTTTTGACATTTAGAAGCAAAATTTATTAAAGCCAAGAGATCTTTAAACCAGAAATAAATATATAGCAGTATCACAGAGATTTTCAACTCACTTGGTAACAACTTCACATTAATACCAGCATCACATTTGCTCAGTCCCAAAAGAGAACATTTAAAAAAAATTCAAATCTAAGAATCTCAGTCATTTAAGATTGCTCAAGAGTTAATGAAAAATGAACAAAAGTTTTAAATATGTTAAAAAAAAGTGTGCATAATTATTAAAATTATGCACATTTTTTTTTCCTTTTGAAAAGCTTTGAAGGAGAATAAAAACAAAACAAAATGGTGGGACTTAAATTTATCATTTCAGCATTTAAAAAAAAAATGATTTCCAAGTATACAGGACAGTGCAGTTGATTAAAGAAAGACAAATATTATTTTCATGCATATTTGACTACAAATGGCTGATGGAAAGTAAAAATTATAGTCCAAAGAAAAAAATTAGAAAAAAGGGGGGGGGGGCTGTAGAAAGAAAGTTATTTTTTTTTCTTTCCTAGAGTTATAACAAACCGAATTTGCTTAGGAAGTACTGGAATAAGTATCTTCCAGTTTAGTGAGCCACCTTTAAGCTATCACTCCAGAAGTGAGTTTCCAGTGTTGTTTTACGGCAGTAATGAGTCATCAACCAGAAAAAAAGAAGTTAACTAAATTACAATCTATTTAACACTGTAAGAAACAAATATTCCAACATTGGTGAAACGTGAAAGCAATTTTTCTCTTCTAATTACATTCCAGTTCCATTCTTGTACAAAATCAATCTAAGTCAACATTAAGAATTTCAGTTTTAATCAAACAAAAAAGTAAATAGGGACCTTTCCAAATAAAATCCAAAAACATTTTATATGTGATAACAGTCTTAAATTCAAAGCTATTCCTGAAGTAGATACCTACTATCATTCAGAAAGTTGTCTGGGTTATATTAAACACTAGCAGGACCTGTGAATATACCACAATATGATAATTTAATTATTACAATGTTTGATATGTTTACTTCAGAGCTATTGCAAAATTGTTCAGTATGTAAAAAGTATAATAATGTTGATTTAACTGTCTCTCTCACTGTTTTCTTTCTTTCCTTCTTTTAATCTTTTCATTATGTTCAATTGAAACGGATTAGGGATATCGCTTCCACACGAGCACCCCCTCTCTATATCATTCCCCTACTCTCTTTCTTTGTTTCTTTCTTATAGTTTTTCAATGTAGCATGTCCTTTTTCTTCCCTTTTTTCATTATAATAAAAAACGGAATGGTCCATTATTTAGCTGAGGTGACAACTCTCATAAGAAATAAGAATTTGTCGGATAAGCAATACCAGCTGATCAGGATTTACATTTTTGCATTACATCTTGGGTGATTTGGACAGTCTCATTTTTATCCAGAGGGTGTTGCAAGATGATAACTGTTGTACTTTTAAGGAACACTAGTATTAATATATAGATTTTTTTTTTAATTATCTTCATTACTACCAAATTGTGTCATCCAATCCATTCTATAGTCTTCTTCAGATATAGAATTCCTGACATAACATTAAGAAAAGATATCAAATAAATATCCACAACAGTCAAAATGTCAGTTTCCACATATACACAACAAATAAAATAAAAATATACATTATCATACACTCTTTTAAAATAAAAATCCATAACAAAAAGAAATGTTCTAAGAGCTTACAAATATCCTTAATAGTGCAAACATCTTTTAGAGAATGTACAAGCAGGAAGCTAAAATTCATATCTTGCAGTGTATACAGTTAGCATTTTAATAACATTTACATACATTATATTAAGAAGCAAACCTCCTATACAATGTCATCAATTGATATTTTGGTTTGTAAATGTAACAAATCTAGAGAAACAGAAAAAAAATTAAAACTGAAAAAATTAAACCCTACCATTATCTGTATCATATTTCTAGTGAAATTTTAATTGTACTCTGTATATTTTGAGGTTTGAAAAACAAACTATCATTTTTATTCAGGTAAATTCTGTAGTAAGATTCTGCAGATCACAAACTTCCTTATATAATAATACATATACATAAAATTCAGAATTTTAAAAAGTACAAGTATAACATAAATATTGATTTGTAAGTATGATAGAAAGTATACTTTAATGTAAACAGTTATAAAGGTGCTTCAAAATACTCACCAGGTACAATAATTCAATTCTGCCTTTCCTCATTTATCTTAATTCCTAATTGTCACATCCAATTTGCAGTGCTGAAATAGTCCAAGACAGATGCTATAGCAAAATCTTATTGAATTAAGTAGGCTTGTTCGACGACTTCAACAAAAATTAATAATTGAATTTTAGTAAAAATGGGTAAGTATAGTGATGTTGTATGTACAATAAAAAAATAGTAGGTTTATATAGGATAAATGCACAAAGTAAAGTAACTTGGACTAAAAGTAATAATTTGTAATAAAAAAAAGTGTTTTAATAGCTGTCTCGTTTATTCAAAACATTTTGATGGGGAGAGAAAGAAACAATGAATGAAAAACAAGTTCTCCTTGTCATAATTAGATTGTCTCTAAGCACTCACATGCACTAACAACACTGGCAAAGGAAAGTGAATCTTTGGAGTTCAACTTTATAAGAATGACAAAAGTTAATTTTTGTTTTTTCTTTTTGTTATCAAATGTCATTAGAAGTATTTAGTTTTAACTTTATTAAAAATGCTTTTAACTACATTGTGACAGCTGTCAGATCAGCATAATGTTTTTTTAAAATTTTGGCAGATCAGTAAAGGTTAATAACAAGCCTATAAAGACATTACTTGAAGAGAGAGAGGGGGAGGGAGAGAGAGAGAGAGAGAGAAAGGGATAACATATACAAAATCAAGCACTGGGGGGGGGGGCGTATTTCATTATGTGATTCATTACACAAATGTAACTAATAATTTTTTTTAAATTAAAATATTCCATTTTTTTTTTTTTTAACAAATTCAGAGAAACCATGAAAAGTGGATACTTTACAATATGTAACAATAGTCTAAAGGGCAAATGAAATAATCCACCATTAATGGTACTAAAGTCTTCATCCAAAAGTGGTGATACTGAAATAGTGGGATTGGAAGGGAGTACTCTATAAGTTCCGTTTAGTTAGGTTTCTTTGTTTTTATGGCATGTCATCCTTCATGGGTTATTTAATGCCAAAACCATCCTTGTAGAAGGACAGTTATGGTACTATTTAACCAATAGCTGGGGGGGGGGGATTTGGGGGTTCATATCTTTCCCAAGGGTATTAGTCTGAAAGTGAACATAATAGCACAACTGGAATTCAAACAATGATATCACAGTCCAGCACATTAGCCATTACACCATGGGGACTCCCTCCAAGTTTCCTTTGGAGAAACAAATACTGATCCCAATTAGAACAAATGAAAAGTGTCCAGAATTTAATTTAGAGAAAAGTTGTAATATTCTATCAGAATAATGCTGGACTGAATATTTCTTTGGTGACAAGGTAAAAATTGTTACAGCTTGGTTGAGAGGTTTTCACTCATTACCCATATTCTTCAGTTATTGCACCTTCTAAATCATCTAAAGTGGAGTAAACAGCTTCTGATTTGAATACGCATAAGAGCACATGCATGTAGTAAAATATTCCTACTAAATTAAAAACATACCTTTTATATTTGAATGAAAAGTATTTTACACAATATATGTAGATTACATATATACAGAAGTGTCCTATTTGGATTGAACCTGCTTCAATATATTCCCCATGAACATGACCCTATAGTTCATTTTGGGAGAGAGAGGAGGATATGAAATATTCCTCAGATTAAAATCATCTGAATTAAAATTTCAGCATTGTTTTTTTTTAAATGTCAATAATAATCTTTTTCTATTATACAAAATAACTTTTTTTTCATGATGCAAAAGAAAACAAAATGAAAATTCAAATCAGATACCATCATAAAACATTAAAATGTAAAAAAAGCTTGAGGTCTTTTTTTTAGATATGCATATGACAGTTTTATTTAGGAGTAACAGATTTTAACACACATTTTGGAAGTGTTACTAATGATGCATAATATATGAACAATACAATTTATCTAATAGTTATAACATTAGAAAGCTTTTTTTCTTTTTTTTTTTTTTTTTTTTTTTTGCAAAAGAATATTTTCCTGTTTATTTGGTTGGTTGGGTTTTATGGCATTGGGTCATTTTATGCCAAAGATATTTTGTTTTATTCATTCTTGATGGGAACTCAATTTTTTTTAAACACATTTTTTAGAACTAATTTTGTTTTATTTGACCCATAGATGAGACCCTAACAGGTACTACAACTCTGGATCAGAGTGAACCTGGGAACAATAGTGATGAAGGGAACTCCACATTCCCCAGACCTCCAGAACTGGAACTTCACCATCAGATAGAGTTTAAAATAATACCCAGGACAATAAGATCCTCAGCCACCACCTTCTAGCACATATATAATAAAAAGGGTTGGGGCTTGCCATAAAGGCAATAGGGTTGGGACATTCATAGGTGTAAGGGCTTGACATGACCAGCCGATTGATCAGAGGGGACCTCTCCAGCCACCCATCTAGCCTAAATAAGGGCCAAAGTAGAGTGTTGCATATCATGGACTGCTCAGCCACCAGGGTTCTATCCTTAAGCATAACGAATCACCACCCATGGCCAACAGGTTGCTCCATTGGGGGGGGGGTCTGTTTATTTGAGTGGGTTAATTCTAGTATTTGGAATGTCTTTTAACATTTGATATTTTACAAGTTCTCTATGTAGTAGGAATGCAATATTCAATTTTATACAAGCATATTTTTAATCAGTGAAAAGAATATTTCCAAAAGCCTGAAAACTACAAGGCACACAGCTTTAATACATGTAACATAGACAAAACAATTATTTCAATGATGTAAGAAACTTCTTTATTTGATTAAACACCTGGCTTAATAAAGACTTTTTTTATAGTAGAGAAAAACCTTGATTCTTATAGGCTTTTTTTTACCAAAGAGAATTGTCCTCGTGAATGAAACTGCTTCAAGAATATTAAGGCATCATGTAGCTATTGATTCTTTGAGTTTCAGCAGAAGAGAAACTTGGAGAATCCCAATGAAGAATAGAATCAATGCTGTCAATATTTACATAAAGTATACACAATGTCTCATGCAGGCACATCTGACATATGTTTATCACCTGCCTTCTTTTTATAACTAAAGACCAACATCTATTCAATAAGTTCATATAATATTGAAATATATTTGATTTCTACTACTACTACTACAATATTAAAAAAGAAGCAATTTAAATAACACTAAAAAACAACATGCTTTGTTAGACATGAATTTAGGTACCTATACTTCTGATCCTAACCTTCAATTTTTTTATTAATACTGAGGATGTGAGAAATGTTTATGAAATTAAAACAAATAATTTTCTATGATCATCTTTCCCCAAAACTACATCTTTCAAAGAAATTCTAGTTATAACAGGATTCCTCATACTTCAATACACATTCAATATTACAGACCTTTTAGCAAAATAAAAACAAAAGCAGATATATAACTCTTTTCTGATTAAATTGAATTTTTTACTTATACAATTTAGAATTATGGGAAAAAAACTATGTTTAGCTTAAATAACCTTAACACAATTGTTGTTTTGAACTTTGTTTAACTCTCTTTAACAAATTTTGTGACAAGCCTAGGATCTAATATTTCTAATATTTGAGTTTTAAATGAATGGACAAAAACAATCTATCTATATATATATAAAGAGCAGTTTGTGTGTATGTATGTATGTATGTCCGGATGAAACTATGAAAATAAAACAATTAACAACAAAGTATATATATTTAACATTAAATATAACTGGTTCTGGCTTTTTGTGCAAAAATTATCAAGATTTGATTTATATTCGAAGATATTTGAAAATCAAAATATGCATAGAAATAGCATTGAAATTCTACTTAAAAATATCCAGCATTTGTAAATCTCAAAAGTAAACAAATCATTACACCAGGCTTGTTTTTTTTACTCCCTTCTAGTACTACAATAAAAGAAAAATTAAATGTAAAGTATTTTTTTAAAGTTACTTGATTATGATAAATGAATAAATAAATGTCTACAGCCACAAATTATTATACATTTTGAACCCAAGTACAAAAAGTTACAAATAAGCATACAAGAAACACCTTTAAGAATATTGTATAAAATGTTTGTTAATACTAATAGTATCTTCTATATATATGATATTGTTAATACTAATAGTCTCATTTTAAAATAGAAATACAAATTAGCCTTTCCCAGTAAAGATCACTGATAAAGAATAAACTTTTTTTTATAAGAGTGGACAACAATATTTAAAAGATTACCTAAAATTTGAATAATTTTTTGTATTAATAAAACAATATTCAAATTCTGATGTTTTCAAATAGAAAGATAAAAGGCGACATTCATGGGTTTCATTTCACCTTTGATCATATCACTATGATAAAGGAAATACGATATATAAAGTGACTTCTGATATCAATACTGAAACAAGACGGTATCACTGAATCAATGGTCACAAATTACAAAGAAAGTTTGTTAAAAGTAACATTTTCTCTTAAGAGTCCTAGGAATAGGGCAGATACCGAAATTAACTAGGAATTCTATGACTCAAATTTTGTGAATTTTCACTTGAAATAGTATAGACTTCATATGACAGGCTAAGTCGAGAATATAAAACTACACTAAAAGGTATACTTTACCTCTCAATGTTTTGTAAGTCAACAGGTCTGTGCCTGATTTATATAATACTGTTCTTTGATACTACTTAATGATTTAGTTTTGCTTCAAGGCAGCTTAACAGATAAATCAATTTTGGATTTGTAAAACAGGGGGATTTAGTTTGAAGTTACAGAACTTTGAAAATAAAAGATTATGTAACCCTGCCAAATAGCAGTATTGATTTAGGATACTTATTTTTATATATAAATCAACAAACTGAATAAGCAAACATTACTTCAGTCCATGTGTCCTGAACATTTTAAGAAAAAAAAAAAGTTAAATGCTGAGAAGGACAAGATCATTAAAACAACAATTGGAATGTAATTTCTAAATGTCTCCAGTAAATTAACCTTAAGTTTCTCATAATGGCTACATACAGAAAAGTCTTCTGACACAGCAACTGGTAGGTTATATATTAAGAGCTATCTTCAGCATTAGACATCTTTAACAACTCACAAAATATATTTACTATTTGTAACTTTTCACAAGTAGTGTTAAAATAATAATAGTAAGACTAGACAATAAAAAAAGCAACCATCTTTTACCAACATCATTCACTTTTGACATGTTTTGAGAATGGATCCATAAATACATTAAAAACATGGTATATTCCAATATCTGTTGAAATTGTTGGTAAATATCAAGCAGTGTTGATCTTCAAGAACAGTGCTACTCCATAGCCGGTCCATGAAGTACTACCTGCCGATCCACAGGTGGCACACAATTTTTAAAAATTTGTATAGTTTTGAAGTATGACAATCGTACATATAAACTAAAATTGGAAATATATCTCTAAAAATATCAACTTTGTTCATTTTCTGCTCTTACCATGATAGCTTTTTACCATCTTTTTGCCTACATTTTGTTATATAAAAACCTAATTTCCTTTTTGTAAGTTTCAGCACTGCCACTTTGCTCTCCCAAGAGAAGAGCAGCTATCGAGTGCAAGTCCTCACCACTTACTGAAACAAACCTAACATACATGGCACTCTCTTCTATCGAGCCAAGACTTGACAAATAAAAAGCAGTCTCACAGTTTCCATTGACTGTACACAGGGAGGATAGTTTATATTGATGATAGATTTCTGTATTAAATAAAGCAAATTTCAACATAACTGCATAATTAATTTTTATTCGAAGTTTAACAAATTCTTTAATTTTATACATCTGTCCATGCATCAATCAAAAAAATGTCAACCAGTCAGCAACTTCCAAAAGTTTGAGAAGCACTGCACTAGAAGACCTTCAGTGCCAAGTAGATTTAAACAATCATACAAGCATAGAAATATATACAGAACTAAAAACTAATGAAAATACATATAATTATTTTTTTGTATAAAAATCAATACCACCTAAATTATGCAATGTACTGGTATACCAATGTATATTTACATCAAATGGAAATCATTCTTAAAAACAAGCTAAACATTCAAGAACCAAATTACAAATTAAAAATAAATAAATACAAATAAAACCATATTTTTAAAAAATGTTTTTTTTATATTAATCCACTTTAATCTAAGATATATATAAGTATTTTCTATATTTGTAAAGTTTTGTGGTAAAAAAAAAAAAAAGAAAGTTTATAATCTCAAACACTTAAGCAAGAAAAAAAAAAAAAAGCAACAATGCTTTTTTGCACTGACCATTTCCTGATAGCTGTACTATAATACATTTTAAAATCCAACAGGTTTATCTCCCTTTATTAACCTTGCCCAGAATAGAAAATGTATCTAGCATTTGTTTGTAAGCAGTATAAAGTTACAAACAGCTAGCTATTTTGATATACTGATTCTTATAAAGCTTTAAGAATAACATTACACAGCTCAGTTGGGGGCAGGGCAGGACAGATCTCAAAGAAAACAGATAAGGGTGAAGAATTTTGTAGATATCTGCTATCTAAAGACTTTTCTCTATTCCCAAAGTTTAAATCATTTTAAAATTTATTGGGAGTGACTTAAACTTGATACAATTGAACTTGGTATAATTTAAAACACTTACAAATATCAAGTCTTCTAATACTTAATTAACATGGACTAATCATATACCTCCTCAGTCAATGAAACTATAATGAAAATACTGCTAATAAGCCACTCAATTTATAATAGACATAAAGCATGTCAGCTTTAAACAAACTTTAGATAAACCAAATTCACACGAACTGAGTTTAATCAAACTTTTACAATATAACAAGAACCATAAACTCAATAAAATCACCCATTATGTATCAATGTATTTAGCTCAGTCAGTAGAGCATCTGCCTAAGAACCACAAGGTTCCAGGTTCGATAATGATCCTCGCCAACTGAGCACAAGAGTAGCACAGCTTGAGTCTGTGCAGTAAAATGGGGAGCTGATGATGGGTGGGGCGCTCCACCTCAGATGCAAAAACTATCTCTCTGGTCTAGTGCTAGTGAAAAGGGGATAGACTCACTCGCTATCCAGCTGATACCGACAGTAGGCCACTTTACTGACTTACATAGATGATCATTTGTAGTGACATGTATATCATTTGAAAAGTATAAAAATTTTATTAGCATTTTATCTTTAATATATTATTTGTTAAATATTAAGTAAAAAATTCATTTCTACTACATTTTTAGGCCTTTTAAGCAATTTATGATTTGTATAAAGTCAAACTGGACCCAAATTGAGTCGAAGCCAAAAAGAATATAAATTCTATATTTGGAGATCAGCATTAATGAACAGTAAGACTTTGCTTAAAAAAAAATTGCAAATAAAAATTTCAGTTTACAAAAAGAAACTGGAAAGAGGATGGCTTAAACCATCAATCAATGAAGCTTTGGTAAAAAACAAAAATTAAAAAAAGAAATATCCAAAAACTTCAGTCAAAAAACTTGCTATCTCCAATGTATCAATTGGAACCATTTCAAATAACTTAATAATAATAATAATTAATAAGAAAGAAAAAAACATAATAAGTGGTTTCCATTCAAATTGAAAGAATAAAAAAATAAAAATAAAAGACAGGGAGATCTACGTTTACTTTATATGTTCATTGGTAGGTGTTAAATCATTATTTGTGACTAGCAAAGAATATGCGCCCTCCGGGCATAAGTATTTAAGTTTTAATGTAATGAATTATATTAAATTAGAAAGACTAACGAAATTAAATAAGAACACATACAAAGATTACACTCATTTTAATTTTATTTTAATTGGTTTCTATACAAAATCATTCATAGGATTGATTTTAATATGTTAGAGAATAAAACAATAATATTAGTGATCAATAACACCAAGTAATTATTTATTAAACCCAGTCTTGTTAAAACCAGTATGCAAATTATCCACACCATATATCATGTAAACCTTTATTTCTTAGTGATATATAACATACATTGCAGGATTTTGAATGCACTAATAACATGGGCTGTTTTGAGGCAAATCTAACCAAGATTTTCATAGAGACATCAATAATAATGAATAAGATTTATTCTATGTATTAAAGATTTTGACTATAAATTAAATACTCATTGATAAACTTGCACAATTCTTGAGGGTATTGTGACGTAGGCAGTGACGTAGTTTTGGTTAAAGACAAACAGACACCGAATCTCCATTATGAAAGTAAAAAGTAAAGTCGTCAGGTTGGCCTAAAGTCGGTATCAGCCCAACAGCAAGGGAGCCTATCCCTTTTCACTAGTGCTAGACCAAGGAGATTTTTTTTGGCATCTGAGATGGAGCGCCACACATCAGCTCCTCACTTTACTGCACAGATACCTGTGCTACTCATACGCTGAGTTGATGAGGGCCGGTATCGAACCCAGAACCTTGTGGTTCCTAGTGCGACACTCCATTATAATAAAATAAAAAGGGAATTTTGTAAAATAACTGGACAATATTTGCTCAATAGCTGGATGTGGATAAAAAGTCAAAATATCAACAAAAAAATGGGTGATAATTCCTGGAAAGTTATGAAAAGTATTTAGTGAACCACGAGTGTGTTGTTTTTTTGGTCTGTGTTTCAAAATGATCAGACAATGCATATAAACCAGGCTTATAGATAATAGATTTAAAACTCAACCTATACTAAATTTGGTAAATAGAAAAGAATCATAGTAAAAAATAAAAATAAATTAAAACTGAATCAGATGATGATTTCATTGCATTTAACATATTCATTCAACCTTACTCTTATTGGATTAACATTTTACTAAGAACCTATACCACTTCCTTATGAATAAGAAGTTCTCTAATAAGGTCAACTGAAGCTTTCAATGAATTTATAAGTTCTCTGAATGGTAAATTCTTTAAGGGAACTGATGAATTGCTGCCAAATTATAATAGAAGTATAAGAAGCCCAGGAGAAATATTTCAATTGAGTAAATACATTTTTATGAATGTTTTTCAATAATGTATTTTGTTTAATTACATCATCAACTTTATGTTAAACAATGTAACACTTTATATAGAATTAAATATAAACTAAGTCTTTCTAAAAAACAATTCCCAAACCTAAAATAGCATAAAATGTCATCAATAAAAAAAAACATTTGGAAAAACAAACATTGTAAAAGTGCTACATATAAACACAATGAAAAAAATTATCATCTTTCCAAATCTATTTTTATATTTATTAATTTTAATCATATTTTAAAAACAAATTCCATGGAGTTTTTAACAGCACAAATAAATTTTTAAGAGTAAGAACAATATAGGTAATAATACTATATATGGTTCTTGCATACTGGAGACCTGTATGTAAAATAATGGTTGGTTGGATTTTAGAGCATGTCAACCTTTGTTAGGTTACTTTATGCCGAAGATGTTTTGTTTTATTCATTCTTGATGGGTATTCAAATTTTGAAAAAATTTAAACTCAATTTTGTTTTTAAACAATTCTTTAAACTCATTTTTTCTATTTAACTCATAGATGGGACCCTAACAAATACTACCACTCCAGGTCAGAGTAGACCTGGAAGTAATGGCAATGAAGGGGGACTCCACACTCCCCAGAGCTCCAAAATTGGAACTTTACCATTAGATACAGTTTAACGTCATACCTAAGACACTAAGACCCTCAGGTACCACTTTCTGTAAAATAATGGATATAAAAATAAAATCAAGCCTATTGAATAAGTAAGTTATTGGGGTGGCCTAAAGTCAGTATCAACCAGACAGACCAAAGAGATTATTTTACCACCAGAGACAGATCCCTGTGCTATTCATATGTTGAATTGGTGAGGGCCAATATTGATCCAGGAACTTTGAGGTTCCTAGTTGGATGCTCTACCAACTGACTTAACCAGCCCTACTAGCCTATTGAATAGTAACTACAATTTTTTTAAACTTTAATCTTCAGATCATTTTATGGAAGTCAAATTTTTTTTTTTTTTTTTTAAATTTAAAAATAAAACTAATTTAATATTTTACATAACTACTAGAAACGAACACCTTACACATAGCTACTAGTGCAGCTATTTGATTGGCTGCATTGTTTAATAAAATTTCAAATCTCAGGCATCTCAATCTCATGAGATTTGTTCCTTTCACAATTGTCTGTCCCACATACAAAAGAGCACTCCACATGTATGTTTTATGGCTTTATTATTTTATGTAGAAAAAAAAGCATAGAAATTTATCCACTCATGAAATCTGTTTTGTCTGAAGTAATCATTTTTCTGGTCAGCTCTTTATTTTGCTATTGCTTAAATGTTTGTTGGTCATATAATAACAGTTGATACAATTATTCATCCACTTCATTTATGCTTACTTTCTGAAACTAAGTCTGCATTTTCCCCAAGAAAAGTTAACCTACAGGTTTTTCACCAACATTTATGTGGCTTTTACTTGGATTTTTTAAACAGAATCATTTTTATATATACTAGCAAGAATATGTGCCCTCTGGGCATAAGTATTTAAGTTTTAATGTAAAGAATTATATTAAATTAGAAAGACTATTGAAATTGAATACAAATGTATATAAGAAGATTACACTTATTTTAATTACATTTTAATTGGTTTCAATATAAAACCATTCATAAGATTGATCTTAATATGTTGGAGAATAAAACAATAATATTAGAGATCAATAACACCAAGTAATTATTTATTAAACCCGGTTTTGTGAAAACCAGTATCCAAGTTAACCACACCATATATTATGTAAACCTTTATTTCTTAGTGATATACAAGACATATTGCAGGATTTTGAACACACTAATAACCTGGGCTGTTTTGAGGCAAATCTAACAGATTTTCATAGACATTGTTAATAAATAAGATTTATTCTATGTATTAATTAATTTGACTATAAATTAAATACTCATTGATAAACTTAGACAATTCCTGAGGGTATTGTGACATAAGCAGTGATGTAGCTACAGACAGACAGACACCAAATCTCCATTATAATAAGATTTAATAATTGTTTTCCTAGAAATAGGATGCCAAATTACATCACATATTGATATATTTATTAAAGCATCTTGGGAGATTTCTGAAATGAAAATACTTTAAAGAACCAAACTTATACAAGAAACAATGACTGAGACATTTAAAAAAATACATGAAGAGGTAAAAGTACCAAATCCAAATAAGGGAAACATATTTTTTAAAGCAAGAATAACCAAAAAATCCTTTAATGACATTTATGCCATCAAGCATTGAAACAGTGTTGACTTAATATTAAGTATTCTTTAAAATATATCCAAATTGTAATTCAATTTCACAAATGAGTGACATGGAAAATTAGATATAGTAAGATTAAAGTAATTCAGTAAAACTACTAATAGTTATCAATCCAACTTATAAATGTTTTGAACTAGAATATATTAATTTCTTCTTCCTAAGTAGTTTGATTTAAAAATTCATTCAGCAAAGCATCTTATTTCTGTTTTAAAGCCTTTTTTTTCATTTGGGTAGTAGCTAGAATATCATGTCACATATGGAGAGAAATTTTCAAGTTCTATAAGACTAGACAGATTAAATCATACAGCTTGTATATTATACTGAAGATATAAGACACACGTTTGCTGATACCAAAAAGAAATCTTAGAACTATACCCTATTTCAAGACACAAACCAAAGGATAACAACCTCTTCACTAAAGGAATAAAGAAGAAAAAAAAAACAATTTTTACTTCATTTAAGTTTGCTATAAATCTTTACTACTGCTATCACCATCACTACAAGAGGAATCAAAAAGTAGGTGTTGTAGGTCAAGATGGATGAGGACTTGAAGAGATTAAGAGAGTTTTGATAGCAGTAAAAAAAAAATCCAAACTGGAAAAAAAATACATTAAAAGAAAACCTATGATAAGGATACTTTGACAACAGATAAGATTATTTAATGCTTAAGAAAAAATAGAGTAAAGAAAAACATGAAGTGATTCCCTACTGTATTGTCACTTTACAAAATTGGATTTATCATGACCATAAATAAACTTCTGACTAAGACTTTTCAATCAAAATTATTTTATACAGAGAAAAATAAAAACTCAAATAAGGACTTTTTTTTTTAAATTTCAGAATGTAAAAACCATCCAAAAGAGATCTAGGTAAATTCATAAGGTAAAAAATAACAAAATTTACTATAAATAAAAAAAAATAGCTTACATTTTCATATGAGCTATAAAAACATAATATTGACTAATGCTGAATGAAATTAAAGGTTAGTCACTATACTAGAGAAAAGCATCAAGTTAAAATAACAGTGATTCAGGATAGAAAAGATGAGCATGATGGATAGTAAACAGCAAGTTCTAATCTTTAGGATTTAAATATCCCACTTAATATTTCTTAATTAAAGATGTGTGGAATGTAAAAAGCAAATAAAATAAAATAAAATCTGACACAAAATGTAATATTGATTTTTTTTCTGTTCCATATAAATTAGATTCAGATCAAAATGATGTCATACATTCCTGCTCACTTCAATTAACACAAATCAAAAAGGAACCTTTCAGGAAATATAGAGATTAAATTCAAGAAATCCCTTTTTGTATGATGGTATTTAGAAAAGTATTATGAAATATTTAAAAATTTAATTAAGAATTGAAATAAAATCAGTTTTTAAAAAAGAAAAGATTAAGGAAAGAGGCTGAGGAAAATTGCTTACACAAAAAGGGGAAAGTTGTGAGAATTAAGGTTGTTGTTAGAGAGATGAGCAGCAGTTTAAGGAATCAATACATAATGCCATGTAGTCAGCTATATACTGCCTAGTTGTATAGAAATTCATGTTTTAACTATTTTCTTCAAGTACTGGTAAGAGCTCTTATGTGGTCTAGAAGGATATACAAAATTGATTTTATTTCTTTTTAAATGTGCATTCAGAACATAAACCCAATTTGATCAATCATTTCCTTTAGAAATTATTAAGACAATATTATACTTAACAATAAAGAAAAACTTACTATAAACTTACAGAATTTGGGTTAATCATCTATATTCCAGGTTAAAAGCACAGTATGGGTAACCCTAAGCCAAACTATTTTAGACCTTATTTTTCCAATGCAGGTATTGTTGGGGAATGAGAAAAGTTTTGATAAACAAGCAAAAGCCAGGCCCATTTACCAAAACTTTTCTTATTCTCCAATGATACCTTCATCAGAAAAATAAGGTCTATAAAAGTTTAGCTTCGGGTTACCCTTTCCACACTTAACCTAAATTTTAACTCTCTTTACAAGCTGAATGTGCTGCTAATGTTTTCAAAGCAATATCATGTACTTTCTACTCCCTAGAATCAAAATCTAATAAATTGACAGGCATTTTAACATCATCACACAAGATGGTTTATTCCAAAATGATCAGTATTCAATTTCAAAAAAAAAAAAAAAAAAAAAGAAATGAAATGTTTCCTTGAAATACATTTTCTATTGTTTACCATTCTTTTTGGGTCCAATTTAGCTCAGTCGGCAGAGCACCCACCTAGGAATTGCAAGGTTTTGGGTTCAATACCAGTCCTCACCAACTCAGCACATGAGTAACACAGATTGGGTAAACTGATCTGTGTGGTAAAGTGGGGAGCTGACGGTAGGTGTGGCGATCCACCTCAGCAAAAACAATCTCCCTGGTCTAGCGCTAGCGGAAAGGGTATAGACTCCCTAGCTGTCCGGCTGATACCAACAATAGGCCGCTCCGCCAACTTTACTTACCATTCTTCTAATGGCTTCCTCAATAATGATATCAATTTGGAAAGAACAGAAATGTCCTCCCATTTAAAGATACTTAGAGTTCAAGAATTTAGCATATCATACTTTCATATCCATGGGATAATGACAAGCTCTAAATATAATTGGTCAGGTTCAATGTTTACAATCAGATTAATTTTTTTTAGAAAAAAAAAAAAAGCACTTGTCTAGCATTGTCAGATTTTATCAAATTTAATCATTACTCATTGATAATATAAAATATATCACAAAAAACGCTAAAAATATCTAATTACCAATATTGTTTCAGTATGACTCAGTGAGTGAGTGAATTTAGCCTTAGTAAATTAGTAAGTATATTACCACACATAACTTATTTCAAATTAGGATAAATGTCTTCACTTGGGTAGTGATGTTAAAATTACAATACTTAAGTGATAAAAATAATTATGCTTACATCTCTTTAAGTCCATGAGTTTCTTCTCTCAATTATCTGAATCTTCCCAAGAAGTCGATATCAGATGAAAGACGTTTAAAAGATGACAGAAATTGATTCTATTAATAATTATATGTACTAGCCAACTTCAGGTTATCATTTGATTACAATCAGAGCAGAAATGTTGATGTTCAGTTTGAATTACTTCATAAGTCTGAAAACAACTTATAAATATCATTATAAAAATTTGACCAATTTTTCCTCTTTTACTACTTATGCAATACTATATCTTTTTCAAATAAATAATATTTTAACTGCCAAACAGAAAAAAAAGCATAACATTTAATTTATCTTCCTTTAGGGCTGATTTAACTGGGTTGGTAAAGTATCTGTCTAAGAACCGCAAGGTTCTACGTTCGATACCAGCCCTCACCAACTCAGCATATGAGTAGCACAGCTTGGATCTGTGCAATAAAGTGAGGAGCAGATGGTAGGTGTGGTACTCCACCTCAGACGCAAAAGCAATTTCCCTGGTCTAGCACTAGTGAAAAGGGTATAGACTCTCTTGCTGTCTGCCTGATACCAACAATAGACCACTATCAACTACTACTACTACTTATTCAAGCTAGAAAACTAATCTAAAGACTATATGTCCTATCAAATCTTCTATGCACCGAGCTAATACTCAGAAGAAAACTTTTTAATTTCTATAAATTCATAAAATTAGCTTTAACAATATGGAGCTAATTTCCTTCCTGATAAATAAAATGCTATAATAAATATATATATTTTTTTTAAGGATAATATATTGTAATGAAGCATTTCAAGCATGTACCGGAAATGTATTTATGTTAAAGTATAACTAAACAACTTAATTAAGACTAATGAGTTTTCCAGTAGAAGTTTTATCCAGCAGATTTTAAAGACTTTTAGAAAATCATCTACTTCATCATTAAGTTAAATGTTAAAATACAATTTTCTAAAACTCTAGGTCTATATGATATACAGCAGTTTGTGATATCCAATGTCTGACATAAAACTGTCTAGTCTTTCCTTGTAAAGATTTTTTTTAAATCAAAACATTACAAATCATCAAGTATTATTAATGCTAATATAACTTCTTAAGATGCATCGTAATTCTTGCTTTTATCTACAATGAATACAATAAACAAAACTGAGGGGAAAATGTAGTAAAACAGAAAAGAAGCCTTATGAATTTTAGTCTGTAAAAGTTCAATGCAAAACTTTTGTTACTTAGACTATTATTATTCAAATTTTTTTTATTATAGGTATTCAAGATAGGCATGTTCATTTGATTGTTCTTAATGGCAAGTCAACCTGGCTGGTGTAATTTTATGTCTAGGGGTTAGGGAATCATATTCATTGTATAATGTGTATTTACATTTTTTATGTAGTTGTTTGGGTTTTTTTTTTGTCACACACAGTTCTACTGATTACAAAATTTTTTTTAAGCAATCTATTTGATCCACAGATTGGACACTAACAAGTACTACTACTTCAATTCAGAGTGGACCTGAGAGTAATGGAAATGAATTGGTACCCCACACTCCCCAGAACTGGTGCTTTACCATCCTATTCTATAATTACAGTATAAAAATCCATTTTTCAGTAAAACAGCTCACATACATGTAAAATGGCTTCAGTAATTTATCAACCCTTCACATACTAAATTCTACCAATATGTTGAATATTTTTTTTACAAAAAAAAAAAGAAAAAAAAAGAAAAAAGAACAGTATATTTTCTAAATAATCTAAATTTGCATATAGGAAAGAAGAATATTATTAAATAAGATTTTATGTTTGTTGGATTTTACACCATGTCAACCCTCGGGTTATTTTATGCTGAAGACATTTTTGTCTCATTCACAACCATACCATACACAGAAGTGTGCATGGTATGGTTGTTATTTGTGCAGCTATTTAATAGTATTTCAGATGATACTTCTGTTGGTAATTGGGTATTTGGTATAGTTGTAAGTGTTTGGTAGTTGTTATCTGCTGAAATCAGCATTTCTGTTGAGGGTTTGAACATCCAAGAATGTGTATGTGGGTATCTATTTGTGAGTCATGTTTTGTTCTACATCTTTGATTGGAGGCCAATTTCTTTTTCAAGAAGTTGATTATGTTATTAGATTCTGTTGTTTTAAATAGTCCTCTTATGATTTTTATGTTGTAGAATTTTCTTTGAGTGTGAACAAGATTTCTGCATTCCATCAAAATGTTTTTCACTGTATATGGTGTTCCACATGAACATTTTGGTAGAGGTTCTCATTTTAGTATGAAGGAGGGAGTCAATTTGGTGTGGTTTATGCATAGCCAAGTCAGGGTTGTAGAGGATAGAGTATGAATCTGAGTGGTTGATGAATCTTTTGCAGTTGCTTTTCAAGACAATGTTGAGTGCCAGATCTATTGCACAAATTTCAACAGTGACCTTCTTTTGGAAGGTATTTCTGACAATTGTGTTATTGAGAACTACTCCACATCTAGTTCTGTTGCTGTCTTTTGAGCCATCAGTGTAAATGTGGGAGGAGTATTTTTCTCAGATGTTGGAGAGTTTCTCTTGATAGGTTAAGGGTTGAGTGGTTTTTGTCAAGGATTACAACTGGTTATTTAAGTAACCAGGGAGGAAAGCTTAGTTGTATGGTAACATGGATGTTTGTGAGTAAGATTTGTATTTTTTTCAATATGTGTTCTATGCAAAGACCAAAAGCTTTTATTGCCTTTTTTTTGGTTAAATAAAGGTTGTTGTTTTGGATTGAAGATGCAATCATGAGCTGAATTAGTTGGTAGAGATTTTATTTTAGTGTAATATTGTAGGCCTAATTTTTCAAATCCAATTTGCAGAGGTGGTTCATGAGCTTTGATGTATTGGCTCGCCACTGGGGATGTTCCGAAGGCACTAGGATGAGTTTCAATCCTTCATGATGAATTGTGTTAAGGGATTTCTAATAAGATTTCCTGGCTGATCAATATATGTACCAGCCATAGTCAATTTTTGAGCAAATTAGAGTTCTATACAGTTTTAATAAGATTTCCTGGTCAGTGTGGGCTATTATACAGAGTTGCAGTACTTTGCTACATTTTTCTTTTAGGTATAGTAAGTGAGAGATGAAAGTTTTTTGTCAAAGGAATTTGTATTGATTGATGACCGCTATTTCTGTTCCGTCTGGCTTTAGTGTGGTGTTGTTATGCATTTTCCTTAATTAGCAAAAATGCACACATCAGATTTTAGTCTTGGAGATCTTAAAGGTGTTTGTGATTGCCCATTGGTTAATTTTGTTGATGCATTGTTGCAGCTGATACTCTGCTGTGTGCATGTATTTTGATCTGGATGTGATACAGATGTCATCAAAATACAAATAGTAATCAATTCTAGGATTCAGGCATTTGGTAATGTTGTTGATTTTTAAGTTGAAGAAGGTCACTAACAGTATACTCCCCTCGGAGATTCCTTCTTCTTGATTTTGAAAGTTAGGGTTGATCGGATTCACTCTGAATTTCCAATTTATGAAATTGGGCAGTCTGCCTCTGTCCCAAGTTGTGTAGGTCCTTCATTATACCTACCATACTTCCAGGTGGTCTCTTACCCTTTCTCCAGGTCAAAAAATATTGCAATCTGCTGTGAATTTTGGGTGTTTGCTTCTCTTATGGAGGTTTCTAATCTGACTACATGATCCATTGTAGATCATTGGTTGTATTGGGAATTTGTCATAAGGTTGTTGGATTCAATAAACCATACTAACCTTTTGTTGACCATACACTCGATAGTCTTGCAAAGACAGTTTGTTAGTGGAATGGAGTTGTTTTTCCCTGGTCTGGGTATGAGGATTATTCAATAAGATCTTAATCTACAAATCTATTTCTGACCAATTCTTAAGCCATGTTTTCATGAGAAGGGAATATTTAATGGCATTAAGTCAAAAGTTATAAAAATACAAAAGGTTCTATTATCTATATTTTCATTGGGATGATATATATTTTGTTTTCTTGTAAAGGCAAATAAATGTTAAAAACATTTAATAAGTAAACATTACACATTTATAAACATATACATTGACTTGATCTACTGGTAGATCAATATCTGCAAAGGTAAGTGTCTAAACTATTGACTAAAGGGTACCATAATTATGGTTAATACACTATACACTAATACATACAAAGTTATGTACACTGCAGATTTAAAAAGAAACAAAGTACAGCTTTCAAATTTCAAAAAACAAAATTGTATCCAACATTACAATACCTTAACTATTCTATACAATTTTCAAGTTTATGACTACAAAAGCTTTTAATTTAACAATATCAAAACATTCCTGTATAATTTGTTTTAATAAGTATGTCAACATTCTCCAGAGTGAAACAATATATACAAATTCAAATGGTGAAAAATTAGTAAGAGCAATATATACAATGTGGATATTATGTTCAAGTTCCCATTATTAAACAACATCTTGTGCTCAAAACAGTTTACAGTAAAGCATGATGAACTAATATAAGAGTGCACATATACAGTAGTATTAGACAATAATTAAAAAAACACTGAAAAAACTGAACCATTTTTTATTATTGCTAAAAATTTTAATGAAAATTCAATGGCTTAGACACACATAGGAAGTGAATATTTCCCTTGATTATTGTTATCAAAGTTCCCTTAGTTGTCGCAAAAAGTCATTAAAAAGAAAATTTTCAAATCTATCAAAAAATAAAATATTTCTTAGAATTTTCTTTTCCTTGATTTAACATCCTAATTTGTGATTAGTCCTTTGCTAATAGCAAGTAAGTAGTTGTATGAGTTTTAAAAAGGTCAAATTGTGGCATACAATGATTATAGACTGTCACTTTGTAATATTAGAAAGAAATTGAATCATCATTCATCATAAAAAAAACTGGAAATTATCATAAAAAGAAGGTTGTGGCTGCAAGAGAAAATAAAATAGATACCTAACCAAATATTAAGTGGTCATAAATTGTCTTGTCATAAACTACTTCAATTGTCATCAATTGTTTTAATAAATTGATTTAATAAATGTCAACTGTTTTGTTTTTTTTTTGTTGTTGTTTTTTTGTCCAGTACTGTAGGTAGACATATTAGCTTTTCAAAAAAAGAACCTTTTCATAAAAAGCAATAAGAAACAGGTTGAAGATTTTTTTTTTTTAAATGGAGAAAAAGTGAAAGACAAATAAAAAAAAATAAAAAAACAACTGCTAAAATTTTTGCTTTCTTTATTAACAATGTCTTTATGGTTTATTTAGCTTAATAGTTTATTAGAAGAAAGTTATCTCTTATAAAAATTTTTTTTTAAATAAAAAATGGCAGAGTATTGTCAGTATCAGCCACACAGCGAGGGAGTCTATCCCCTTTTTGCTGAGGTGGAGCGCCACACCTACCGTCAACTCCCCACTTTACCACACAGATCAGATTACCAATCTGTGCTATTCATACACTGAGTTGGCACGGACTGGTCTCAAACTCAGAACATTCCAATTCCAAGGTGGGTGCTTTATCGACTGAGCTAACTCTGACCCATAAATAATATAACCAAGTAATAATCTCTTTAGCATTTTTTTAATGACACAACAAAGATTGTTTTATAACTAATAGTTTTATAGACATCTTGTGTAACAAATCAAAATTAGTAGTTTCTGAGAAAATATTTTCTGACCACTTACTGCTGTAGCCTTAGAGGAAAATTTGCCTGACTAGACAGCATTACCTATATGCCAGACATTTCCCTTAGGCAGCTGTCTTATTCATGCTTATTCATTGAAATATCATTTGTTATCAAAATCTCTTCTTGCAGATGGATTTTTATGATGTTTATATGAAAGGAAATATATTGTTAACAATAGATGTTCAATGGACTAACGTATCTGACAAATAAACAATATTAAACATTCATGAAACTGTATTTCTAGAACAAATAAGAAGAAGAAGAAAAATACTTTTATGTCACCTTTTTTAAAGTCATTTTCCATTCAAATTTCTTGAATAATTTCTTTTTACATCCATCACATTTGACCCAGGCTATTTTCCTAACGTCTACCACACTCACGACAGATGTTAACCATTGTGAATCTACTTAAAAGTAATTGGTGTGATGTAATTTGCATGATAATACCACCTACTGCTAGGTACCCTATTCTAAAAGTAGAATTCAATGTAACTCTTTTTCACTAGAGGAGCAGTAATATCAGCCAGAAAAATAGTAGCTATTAAATTTTGATTGGTAACCTAAAGAAAACTAATTTAAATTTCTACTGAACAGCTGTGAGTAGCTAGTAAGTGACTACTGAAGTTGTCATTTACTAAGCTGAGCCTTGTTTGGCACAGGGCCAGAAGTATGGGACACTAGGGGAGAATCAAAGTCACTAATAATGGTCTGCTAGCCTAGCTAGCTAACCATTACACTATGCTAGGCACCCAAGTGATTACTAAAGATGATGACTAATGTATCTTCCACCCACACATACTTTTATCTAGAGCAAACTTATCTAGAATATACACATTGATTTTTGTTTACTAATCTTAGAGCCCTGTCGGCTGGGGCTTTAGAATACATTGACTGCACTTCTGAAGAGGGGTAAGACCCCCTCATAATGGGACCAACTGTTGGCTGTGGGTAGCAACCCATGATGCTTAAGGATGGAATCCTGATGGCTGAGCAGTCCAAGACATGCAACACTCCACTTTGGCACTTAAGCTAGAAAAGTGGTCAGAGGCCTGTTCTGATCAATTGGCTAGCCATGTCAAGCCCTAGCACCTATATGATTGTCCCAATCCTATTGCCCTTATGGCAGCCCCCAACCCTTTTCATCATATATGATCTAGAAGGCCGTGGCTGAGGTTCTTCATGTCCTGGGAATGATATTAAACTGATGGTGAGGTTCCAGTTCTGGGGAATGTGGAGCAACCCTTCATCACTACTGCTTCCAGGTCCACTCTGACCTGGAGCGGTAGTGCCTGTCAAGTCAGCATGCAGCATCCTTGTGTAGTTCCCATCTAGCTTTTTTTCCAAGCGTTTCATTAAAGTGGTGTAACATAAATCTATCATTTAAATCCAATAATCTCATAAATAATTATTTCCCTTGCCCAGATTCTGGTTTCATGTTTATCAATTCAAAAAGTAAATGTTACATTTTATTGTTTTACTAGCAGTGGGGATGGCCACAATGCTCTTTCCCATGGAGGTCTTAGTTTATCATGAACTACAGATGTTTGTTTTTTTTTCTTTTTTTTAGGTGCCTTTGTTAATTTCTTGATTGTTTGTTTTTTTGTTTTTTAATGCAATTCTACTGGTTTACATTTTGCCAGGTTGTTTGTTGATAGCTAATCTTCATAAAAGATATTTCTAGTATTCATTTATTTTCTTTTAATTTGAATAATCAGAAATAATTCTAAGTCAAAATTAAAATTCTGAAATTCACAAGATTTTAAGAAGCATTTCAAATAATGATTTTTTTTATATTTCTCAGCATTGTTAAAGTTTCTAGGACATCAAGTGAAAGGTAAGATAATGTATTTGTTGTTTTGTCATCAACAATCACATCCTGCAAATGAACGTATTCTTCTGTGCATAATTTTTTTATATAGTTTCTTCAAAGAAAATATATTTGAGATTTTCCTCCAATCTTTCTTTTAAACAATGCTATAAAGAATTGTGATTATAAGATCAAAATTGATACAACTTTGTTTTTTGTTGTTTTTAATAAGGAGTCAAAGAATTTTTTTTAAAACGTTCAGATAGATAAGAAAAATTAACTAATTAAAATCTAATGTTAATCTCCCTTCATTTTCAATAAGACAATCAAGTCAATTTGAAGACTTTTGCTCCCTAAAGGTTTTTTGGGGGGTAAGTATGAAAAAAAATTCCTCTCCCACCTCAGAACATGCATAGAAGTCAGTTACATATGTGCACAAAATTTAGTGATAATTGGTTGAGCCATTTTCATGTCTCTAACACATGGATGCACACAGTTCATTTTTGAACAGCAGAATACTACCTTCTGTACAATTCCAACAATAAAAGCAGGATAATTTTTTAATATTCATTCCTAAAATATCAGCTTAGACTAACACATCTAATCAAAAGAAAACAAAAAAATAGAATATGTGAGTATTGTAGTTTCCCTACAGTAATTTAACATATCCTTGTTAGTAACCAGTTAAAAGTATTAGAAAGCTGTACTTTTTGCTGCTGATAAAACTGGCCTTACATGCTCTGCTATCAGACCAATTTCACTTTTTTAAGTTAAAAATACATTGAAAAAAATGTTGAAAATCAATGCAAAGTAGATTTTCACAATGATTTATTGGAACATTATTTTCTAATCAAAGCCAAAAATTTAGGAGTAATATTTCATTTTAGACATCCTTTCCTTTTTTCTTGAAAATTATTGCAGAAACTAAATTTTAAAAATCTTAAGATTATAGGCTTTTTATTGGAATTATAATTATTTCATATTTAATGGATGAAAATATATTTTACTTTGAATGAAGAAATTTAAGTTGAATGATATCTATGGTCAGTCATGGGCGATCTGAATTTGATTGAAAGTTAATAAAATACTAAAAGTTTCTTGAAGACTATTTTGAAATGACCCTTTTGGAAACGAGTTTTGTATATTGCCTGTCCACATGAAACAAATGCATTATGCTGATTTGAAAGCAGATGGATTAATAGTGAACAGATAGCAAAATTCAGCCAGTTGTGTGGGAGACTACTTAAGATCACTAAGAATACAAGACATGTCAATATAAATAGAAGAGAGAGACAGATGAAATTGTATGTATCAACTGAATGCTATGTAGACAATTGTAAGATAATCGGGAAGATAAATGGAGATAAATCCTGGAGATTACTAAATAATTATCTAAAATCTATTAAGTGGGTTCAATAGAGAGACTACAGCATGAGAAATAAATTTATCATCTAAAATTTTACTCAAGAAAAGTAGATTTCCAGGACACAAAGTTAAACTAGACAAGAAAGTTTAAGAAAAAATGAAATTAATAATTATTTTTATAATTAGAGATGTTATATGATATACAAGATTTTTGACACTTTAATAGCAAAAAAAAAAAAAAGAAAAGAAAAAAAAAAAAAGCATATTTGAAAATGTTAAAAAAAATATTTGAAAATACTTAGAAAAAAAAAAATCCAATTAAAACCAGTACAATTTTTAGTGGTTTACCTATCTTATTTTATCTTGTTTTAGATTCACTTTGAATAAAATCCTTAGAGCACCTGCCTAGGAATCACAAGGTTCCTGGTTCGATACCAGTCCCTACCTACTCAGCACATGAGTAGAACAGATTGGGTAATCTAATCTGTGCATTAAAGTAAGTAGCTGACGGTAGGTGTGGCACTCCACATCAGCAAAAACAATCTCCCTGGTCTAGCATTAGCAAAAAGGGGATAGATTCCCTCACTGTCCAGCTGATACCGAAAATAGGCCACTCTGCCAACTTTACTTTTAATTAACTTTATAATCCAAGACGGTTTTTGATAATCAGCATTTAACTTAGTTCTCATCTGAGAAATAGGATTGACAAGATTCTTTTTAATTTAGTAGGGAATTTTCCGGTTAAAATGGAATAGCTATTTTGCTGTCTAACAATACGAGCAGATTTTATATATTTCTACCAACTCTGTTTACAATAACCACAACTGACATTTCAAATGTTTATGGAAAAGTTTAGTTACATTCAAATAATTAATACTAAGTTTATCTTAATCTGATATTAATCACCTTGTGCTAGACTAAACTGAACTTAATAGCTTATATGGGGTGCATGATGTAATGGTTAGAGTCTTAGGAAATGGACTCATCAACCCGAGTTCAAATCCTAGACAAGGCTGTTTGCATTTCACATAGCAGTAACACCCTTGGGAAAGGTATGCATCCAACTACTCTCCCTCCAGCTAGGGGTAAATAATAGGGCATACTAAGTTCTTTAACCTTGGTTAGGCAACCAGTCTAGGAGAAGGAAAACTCTGAATTCAAAACCTGTTAAACTGCATTTAAGAAATTGACCTTGTGTCACATCCTGCTTGCATGGCGAGGTTGGTAAATATATATAAACACACATATATATATATATATATATATATATATATATATATGAGGATCAGCTGAAAAGTTCATAGGCTGACCAAGATGGAATGTGACTAAATGAGGTTTATTTTTCAACAGCCACCCTTGCAGTCCACACACTTTTTCCATTGGTGTTACAATGCTTGGATCTCAGTGGTCAAAAAAGTCATCAACAGCAAATATGAAATCATCATATGAACTTTTCAGCCCACCCTGGTACAATCGATCCTGTTTTAATTCTTCTAACAGAAATTAAATAACTTTTTTATCAAATACATACAAATAAAATCATGTTTGACAATAATATGCTTCTAAATTATAAGCATATGTTTCAATATGTCTACATATGTAAGACCATCTTGAAATCTTTTTTATTCACTGATATACTCTGGCTGCTGTCCTTGTCATGATCATAGTCACAACATTCCTGTCTATGTAGTTGTGGCATAGGGAATATAAAAGCAAGACCAGCTGCACTAGGTAAAACTAGAGAAACATCAGGAAACTATAATCCAGAAAGAGACAATGAAATCAGGCATGGCTAATCATATATAGTGAGAAAAGATTAGTGAGATCAATCTCTGTAGATTGAAGTTAGCATAATAGACAAAGAACAATATTGAAAAATAAGTCGATTGAAATGTTAGTCAAATAACCTCCTTAGTCAGCCTAGCAGCATAGAAATATCACATGAGAGCCTTTAATTAAGAAAGAAAGGACATTAGACTTGAAACGATTTCACCACTTAATAAGTTCTGGTTCAGTTAAAGAGACAAACAAAATGGCATTTGGTTTAAGGCTCTAAGTTACCACCACTAAATTATCCTACAGGAGAATGGTATAATGGATATAAACATCGGTTAAAGTATATCTAGTTACCTAGCAGTTAAGAATTCAATACCTAGGTACGGTAGGGGATGTCTCCATGGCGTAATAGCTAACCTACTGGACTGTGATATTGTAATAAGTAAGTTAGAACTCTAGTCGCACTATTACGTTTACTTCCAGACTAATACCCTTGGGAAATGTAAGAACCACCTTATCTCGTCAGATATGGGTTAAAAAGTAACACTACTGTTCTTCTACAATTACGGCTTTGGCATTAAACAACCCATGAAGGTTGATATGCCATTAAACAAAGAGCAAGTTAAGAACTACAGTTGCGCTATTATGTTTACTTTTGGACTAATACCCTTGGGAAAGGTAAGAGCCCTTTATCTCCCCACCTTTGGGTTAAATGGTACCACTACTGTTCTTCTACAAGGATGGCTTTGGCATTAAATAACCCATGAATGTTGATATGCCATTAAAGAAAGAAACCAAATCAAACCAATTCTGGGGTTGGGTAGTGCATGAAAAATCATATTCTCTGGTTCAGTGGAATATATAAGCAACATCTCAAGTATGAACTAATTGATACGAAATATCCTCAAATAAATGGACAAAAGTCTAATATCATGGATTGAATAATGGGTTAGTTTGAAATTCCCAGAAGATTGTCACTGATTACAACAGACACCTGAAGAAGGCCAGGAGGTACTAAGAGCTGAAACTTAACTATAATAACAGCTTAGATGAGGACAACAGTCCAAGTAAGTACATCAATGAATAATAATGATAATTCCTCATTTCAGAGATTCAGATAAAATTAATAAGTCAGTAATCTAATGATGAAAAAAGGATTTATTTTTTGACACATCAAATATTTTTCAGCATAATCTCCTTTGTCAATGCACTTAACACTTCTTCATCAATCTGATCAAGTAAACATTATACAGTGAGGTTTAGCTAATAACTGTACAGTTTTATACCATTAGAAAATATATTGAAATAGGAAGAGAGTTAAACATTATATATTAAAAGAAAAAGAAAAGAAAAACATACAAAGATTGTTTTCTATTGAGAACCCTTAAGAGTTCATCTAAATCTAAAAATAGAGCCTTTTATATCACCTGGAATGTGCTCAGAATGACTGTTGATGACCTTCACTGTAAAGATTGGTATCTAACAGAAAGTGTTTAGCAAATACCATTCCAATAGATAGAGTGGCACTTCTTACCATGTCCCCACTATAAAGATATTGGATTCCAAGAAGATGGCTACCAATGAGAAACAAAAGAGAATAAGAAAAGCAAATCAAAACAGAAACACAATAAATCTTTATGCCAACCTATAAGAACATACAGCATATACAAAGATTCATATTTACTTATAATAAATATTATACTGGGAAGCTTTCCATTATATGATCTCATAATTCCTAAAACCAGTTCTTCAAGAATGGAAGAAAAAATTAAAAGTTCTTAGTGACATAGTTATGTATACATACATATACATACACACAAACAATATATATTTTTTTTAAATTAAGGCAGGGTAATAACTCACAATTCTAAGTTTCATGAGTTATTACCCTGCTTTACATTTTTTTGTAATTAATAAGTTGGCGGAGTGGCCTATTGTCAGTACCAGCCAGACAGCGAGGGAGTCTATCCCCTTTTCGCTAGTGCTAGACCAGGGAGATTGTTTTTGCTGAGGTGGAGTGCCACAGCTCCCCACTTTACTGCACAGATCAGATTACCCAATTTATGTTACTCATGCGCCAAGTTGGTGGGGACTGGTATCAAACCAAGAACCTTGCAATTCCTACTAACTGAGCTAAACCGACCCCAATAATATGTTGTGATATTGCTCTGTATTTTTGTGTATTGAGCACTGTAAATATTTGGGGATTTAGAGGAGCATTTGGCATTAAATTCTAACCATTATATATACAGTGATGCTGACAGCTTTTTAATTTAGTGCAGCCTGGGATGCATGTATTTGATTTGAATGAGTCCCCAGGAAATTTGATGGGTCCCAACTAAAGTTTAATAAATTATAGCGTTTTTATTGATGAACAACTAAAGCCATCTAACCCCTACCTTGTACTCCATACAGTGTAATTCATTTCCAAGAAACTATTGAAATGTATTTACAGTTAGCTGGAAATGGTGGGGAAAGAAAAAAAGCACTGGGATGCATGGATACAAACCTCTCAGCATCTCTCTCATATATATATAATATATATATATATATACACACACACGAATCATGCAAAAGTTATAATCCTCATCGAAAAAGAAGAGCCACTTCTTATAAAAGTAGAAAAACTAATTCAGATTTCTGTCTTAATTTATATGCAGGTGAGGCCCATACAAAGGTGATTGATAAATCTAAAAATGTATATAACAGAGGCCTGAGTAGTCATGAAGTATCTGGGTAAAGATTACAACTTTTTGAATGATCCATGTGTGTGTGTGTGTGTGTGTGTGTTAAAAATAATTAAATCAAATCCAGCTTTTAACTGAAGTGTCAGGAAATTTTGCTGAAATATTTTTTGTTGTCATTAAGAAAGTTAAGAAACTTGGAAATAACCAACGCAAACTATAATTGTTTGCATTAAGATATGTCAGAGTACTGACAGTAGTTGGTTTTAGGGTGATAACTTAGTAGTTTAAGTACTGAACTACATATTATAAATTATTCAATAGAAAATATGACCTTACCATTTCAAACATAAACCTACAAGGAAGAAAAATGTTTCAAATAGACAGAAAGTTTCCCCTCACCAATTCATGTTTGATTTGGCATAATGATTAGTATTGGTTACTAAATTAAACAAACTCTTCTGATAGCGATTACCTTTCTGACCAAAATTGTTCTTTATTCTTTTTTCTATACTTTAAGTAGTTAATTCAAAATAATAGTAACATTCATGGTACAGAAGATCTACTTAAATGTAGCTAAGTGTAGTTGAAGTGTTTTCAAGAAACCAAGCCATTCACAATTTTTTTAGTAAAATGGCCAATACAGAAAATTTAAACCTAAAATTTAGCCAAATCCTTCGAGTCCACGATTAGCATTTTCATGCATTAAGGGGTCAGTTTTTAGCCACGTCGGTAGAGCTGCCCGCCCAGGAATCATAAGGTTCCTGGTTCAATACTGGCACCCGCCAACTCAGCACAAATTGGGTAATCTGACTTGTGCTGTAAAGTGGAGGAGCTGACGGTGGGTATGGCGCTCCATCTCAGCAAAAGAAACCTCCCTGGTCTAGAGCTAGCAAAAAGGGGATAGACTCCTTCACTGTCTTTATGTGCCAACTTTATGCATTCATATTAACCTCCCTCCACAAAAAAGTACAATCTGTCTTTTAATATTACTAAATAGTATTATAATGAAATAGCTTCTTATTCTTTCTTTTAGTTCAACATACTTGTCTGTATTTCTGATCAAATTTACTGACTGAGATCATCCAGATTAAAATACCTTGAACTGAGAGTTGAGATCTGGTAAAATAATCTTTGTTCTGATTTTTCACAACCTTTTATTTTCCTTCCTTCTAAGTTAAGAACCATAATCCTTGTTTTACCAGATGGCATTCTCCAATGTGACTTTCATTTAGTCATAACACCCAAAAGATAAACAAAAGTTAACTATTTCAGATCATTTTATAATTATAGAAGTAACCATTCAAGGTATTTGTATTTATAGTCTACAGAACTTCAGATGTTAGTTTTGATGAAAAGACACACAGGCAAACAGATAAAGATTTAACATTGTATCAGGATATCAAATGTAAACATATTTACATTTATTAATAATAATTGTTTTTCTTTGACATACAATAAATAATGCAAAAGTTTTTGATTTTAATAGATAAACAACCACTTGACAGCTGTTATTTTATAGTATATTTCTAGTCATAACAAATATTATTTACATATAAGAACAGTATAAGTATAAAGTAGTAAAACATAGAAAATATAATTTAGGAACTTTTAAAGATAAAGCCATATAAACTTAATACAAAAATGAGTAAAACTAAACCTTATAACCAACAAAGATGTTCTAAAGATACTATAGAGAGTAAATTCTGTGCCCAGGAAAAAGTCACAATTTTGGCTAGGAAAAAGATTCTGTTTTCTTGTGACTTTTTTTTACCTGGATTCACACATTCAAGTCAATAAATATTATTAAAGTACCTAAAAAGAAATTTCTTACTCAGGGTTTTTTTTTTTACATAAACAATATTCTTATATCAATTCAAGAAAATTAAAATATTTTGTTATTAATTATAACAAAATATATCTATATAGTAAGGATAGTTTAAAATAAACTTTAATTTCAAATTTTTGCAGTGGACTTTCAAATTTTAACAAAACTATATGACAATAACACAATGAGATGATAAAATGAATACTTTTATATATATTATAATCATATTATAAGTATCATGAAGATAAGCTTCAATTGATAATGGGAAAAATATATGAATTCAAGTTTTGACTTGCACTAAAAAAAATGTTGTTTTTTTTCAAAAAGTACCAATAAGACAATTTTCTACAAAGAAAATATCCAACTATTAACTGTAAGTAGTACACAAGTATTATAGATAGGGAAGCAAAGATAAACAAATCAAGTTATATAATTAGGAGATATCAGAATGAATCGTTGAGTATTAAGAAAAAAATGATCTTGTAAAATATTTGCCAGCAAACAGAGTAAATAAATAAAAGGTGTTGTTCCTTAGATGCATCCTAAACAACTTGAAAATGTCAGGATGTTCATAAAAATAATTGTGCTAGCTAATAATAATGCGTGAAAATAAGTTGAATTCTCAAATTTTTTCTTATAATTATCAAAATTTAATGAATCCATAAAAAAATTATTTCAGTTCAAAGTATTTTATTAATGTTTAGTACTGAATTCTTGCAAGTATTTAACGATATGGCTCTACTACACAGAAGAAAACAATTCCAAATACAAGAAAGTCATGTGAGGTGAAAATAAAAAGGCTGAAGAAGAGAACATTGATGCTAGTTTTGTCATCAGTGTTGACAAAAATGCTTTCTAGCTGACTCCTTTTGTATTCCTCATCTAAACATAATAGTTTCTGTTACGACAGACAATTCTAAGGAGCTGTTTACAAGTATTATTATAAGCAGCAGAAGCTAAACTGGTTTGGTTTATAAGAATCTTAAATTAAGTGGAAAAAACTGTCAGAGGTCAGTTTTGTTTAATGAACTGGTATTTTTTTCAAAATAACATTAGAAAGTTTAAAAAGTAAATCTCATTTCAATTCAAAGTTTCATTAGCTTATACTTAAAAAATTTCTTAGAATAATAAACTATCTCATTGCTTTTTAAAGCTTGACATTTCTAAGAGCTAAATCCCTACAATAAGACTGCAGGTTTGAATCCCATAGAGAAAAATAATTTCTTCTTCTTATCCTTTAAATACATGTACATATAAATTACCCAGATAAGCTAAAACTATATATATATAAGGTCATAAGCACTTTCATTTATCCTTTATTCTCTAAAATTACAAATACACAATTTCTTATTTTTATTACTAAAGTGTATTAATTAGAGGTAGGAAAATATTGTTTAATATTATTAAATATATTAATAGTATTTCTTTATATTAAGTTTATAAAAGAGAAACTTGAAAATACAGTAGTTGATATATCTATTGAATTGGTGTGTTCAACACACTGGGTTGCCAGCTAATAACTGTTAGTTTTCTTTTTCTTTTTCTTTTTTTTTTTTTCTTGTGAGAGGAAAAGTAGGTGGCAGCTAAAAGATAACCTGAAAATTCATGTAAAGAAAAAAAAAAATCTTATGATGACTGCTTTACCAGGTTTATTTGTGATAAAATTAGAAAAAAACTGACTACAAGAGAAAGAGTAGGTAAATTAAAAAATATACATGGCTACACTTAGTACAAGGGGACTATCGACACCTAAACACCAATATCACCACAAATGAAATAGAATAACTAATAATTTCTACATGCCAATATAAACTAAAACGAAAATACAGATGGTACACAAAGTATTCCATGAAGAAAGACACGGTAGTAAAAAGGAAAAATGAATGCACAACAATAGGATTGTTTTGTAGTTGTAAAAAAAATAAAATTGAAGTAGAATAAATGGAAAGCCAGAAGGGTACAAATGACAAATATTAATGACAAACTGAGTTATGTTGAACTTAAAATTCATAAGAATAGGCGCTAAAGATACACGAAGAAGACCAATTCTTTTAATACTGAAACTTACTACAATTAAGTATTTTATTCTATTCAGAATATTGAAGTGTCAATCTAGGAAGTAAAATGTTCATAAGATTGCAGAATTCCTATTTACAACTAACTAAAGATTTAAATAACTTAAGTTCTTTGGGGATTTTATAAATTAAATTACAATTTTATCGTTATTATCAAAATTAACAACATTATTATTGGGAAGAGACGAATGTATAAGAGATGAAAAGGAAGAGGAGTGTATTATTAAAAGAAACCATAGAAGAAGGAAACGATAGAAAGGAAAGTGAAAGTGGGATATCAACAGATGATTTACTAAAATTAACATTATAATAATTATAAATAAATTAGCTAGTTGGTTTAGTTAAAACGCTAAAATAGTATAATAAAAATATCCGTTAAAAAGCAGTAATAATTACAAATAATGAAATTTTGAATATCTAATTTTGGCCCAGTGGATTTTACGTTCTTTGAGAATGACTGAAAAATAAAAAACATACGAGTCCATATTAAAAGCGCAGTAAGGGTAACCCGAATCCGAACTTTTTTAGACCTTATTTTTCAGATGCAGGTATCATTGGGGACCAAGAAAAGTTTTAGTAAACGGGCCCGGCGTTGGCCTGTTAACCAAAACTTTTCTCGTTCCCCAATGATACCTGCATCTGAAAAATAAGGTCTAAAAAAGTTCGGATTCGGGTTACCCTTACCGAGCTTTTAACATGGACTATACCTAAAAGTTTTAACGTGCTATGTTAAAACTTTCAAGATATGTTAAACAATAAACATGGTATACATTACCTAATGTCCATGGTTAAGGTCTAGAAATATCAAATAAGTTAACCATCAAGGTTCAAAGTAGATCTTTCTTTTTAAATGGTTTCGAACAATCGCCCACATTAAGAAGTAATAAGTAGTAAAAAAAATGTTAAAAAAAGGCTAATTAAAAATGATATTCCCAAGAATTACATAGAAAAATGAAAGAAAAGAAAGACGCAGAAGAATTTGTGACATCAACTTACATAAGACTTGGGTACCTAAAACTTAGAGGCGGAAGACCGAATCATATTGCACATTTTCAGTTACAGCACCCACTTTCAATTATGTCACAGACAAAGAAAGAAAGAAAGAAAGGAACCATCATCACCCCAACAATGACACACGTGTCTATCATTTTTTCGCGCTTTAAGAAGATAGACATATTTCAATAAAATTTATTATTTCTAGTGTACAGATAAAATTTTACAAAAAGGGAGACTTTACAAGAGCATAACCGTTTATAAAAGGAAAAGGCATCTACGTTGTTGCAGATGTCACAAAACATAGCCAATACTAAAAACAATAAAAGAACCAAATGGATGCTTTTAGATGAGCCATGGCACCCACCTCCCGAAAGCAATAATGGTGTGTGTGGAGCAAAAGTAAAAGTACGGTACGAGTGACCCTTATCGAAAACATTAGCATTTTAGCTTAGTAACAACATAACATAGGTACTACTATTTATTTATAAAAAGTTAACAGAAAAACAATGGTATAAGTGTGTGTGGGGGGTTATAATCTTTAAATACTTGTGTGGATGGGAGAAGCATTTTACCAACGATATGCAGCTGTTGTTAGCCACAAACTACACCAGCTGCAATTAGCGGAACAAGAAGAACAGTAATAGACCAACACATTTTTTACAACTGAAAGATAATTTCAGTTTTATTGAGTTTGTTCTTGAATTTTATTTAACTACTCAGAAAGTTCATTTCACTTAGGTTTTGTTAAAACGTAAAATTAGCTAATAATGCGATGAAATTTTTAAAAAAAAAAAATTTAAAAAAAAAAAAAGAAGATATTCAGAAATGCAGTGGGACAATTACAATAAGCTGAAAACTGCTTTTGGGCCAAAACACTCATTCAACAGTTCACATGTAATGCTTGTGATACAAATCATCACAAGATTATAAAAGGTGAAAATTAAACTGAATATCTAGTTAGGGTGGAAATAAATTTCAAATAAATTTTTTCTCCCTTTTTTTGGTTTTTGTTTTGGTCTTTCAATGATCACGAAAGCTCCGAAACCACGTTTGAATTCTTGGGAAATCGTGTGAAGATTACTTATTTTAAGGTAATTTCAAATATGAACAGAACCCGAGGTTACTGTGGCCTGAACGTCGTGTACAGTGTACACAATAAAGATGAGAACAGTCCGATCAAAATTATTCACAACAAAAGGGATTTTACATTAAGGATCCAGTGAGATTCACTATGTTGTGGGTTTAATTATTTTTTTATTTTTTTCTTGTGGGTGCAAGATTATATTTGAATAAAATAATTATACGTATATATTAAAAAAAATTTTTTTTTAAAAAGACATAGGTCTGTCTCTACAAAAACAAATATGTTTTACCTTAAGAGTTAAAATTCCTGTAATATACTAAATAAGAAAGATACGTTCTTTCTTCTCATACCTTTAAAACAATATTGCCGACAGGAATAAAATGAATATATTGTCTATAATTTGTAAAATACTTTTTTTTTTCTTAAAGAAAATTCCTGTTAAAAAATACAAAGTATTTTAAATATTCTTATTTTATAACGTATGTTTTCGCAGGTTCAAATGGGTTTAAGTGTTCTGGTTTCGTTTTCTTTTACGTAAAAAAAAGTAATAATAATAAAATGGTTTTTCTTTAGATTTTTTAACCGCTTTCGACAAGGTTTCAAGTTACTTCCAGTCTACACCTGATGGTAATTTCATTTTTATTGTGTCGGACTTTCTTTTTTTTTTCTTTTTTTTTTTTAATCACTAAAAATAAAATGAAAACAATTATTTTACATATACAAGAAAACGAAAACTGGAATTACCGGTTTGGTAATTCAAGAAAATTAGTTTTCTTCTTTTTTTTTTAAGAAAGAAATTGAATTGACGCTTTTAAATTTTTTATCAACAAAGATAAATAAATTTTTTAAAATCAAAAAAAAAAAAACGAAAAAAAAGATATTAATTCAATTTATTTTGCTTTTTTCGTGATTATAAATTAAAATTTAGTAAGTTATTGTTTTAAATTTTTTTATTTAAATTCTCTTATAATAAATAAAATTGTGTCCGTATAATTCATTTTTATAAACAACAAAACTGAGGACATTTGACAATTCTATAGTCGGTCTTCAAAGTTTTTTTTTAATTTTTCTGTCTAAAATAGTCGTATATCAAAGGTTTTTTTTCTTTTGTTTTTTTTTTCAATATTTTTTTTTATCTAAAATTAAAACAATAATTTTGGATTTTCACTATTGATCAATAAAATATCTTAGTCTTTAAAAACTGTTCATTTATTAGCAACGTATATGTGGTGTGCGTGTGTGCGTGAAAAAGTCAATTCAAATTGCATTCACTGAAAGTTTTAAATAGAAACAAACCAAAGTAATGAAAAAAAAAATATGCTAAAGGTAAAAATAAAAATTGTATAGTTGGTGGCTGCTGCCCCCCTCCTATCGTTTTCCGTGCGTATAAAAACTAAATAAGGTAAACATAAACGAAAACTGCTAACTAGAGAGACTACTCCACGGCATTATCATTGAACAAAACAAAAAAACACAATACCGGCAGATTTATAAGAGATTTTTGAAAATAGAAGACTAAAAAGAAAAGAAACTTCAAGATTTCACCATTAAAAACAAATCTTACCTTGAGTAATCGAACATAGTAAATTAAATAAAAAGAAAAATACGATCGAGAAAGGTGTTAAAAAGGATTGCGCTGTTTTAGTAGTTGCCGAAAAATGTGTTACTTGTGAATGTAAAGGAAGGAAGGAAGGATCAATTCTTTTTCTTATTCTTAACCGGGTGCAAAATTGCAAGAGTGTCGATAAAGTTTCTAGATATTTTAGATTTATAAATTGATTTAGATTATGATTTACAGATAAATCTTACCTTTCGCTCAAAATTAGTATTCATCCTTCATTAATCAAGAGCTTTTTTTTTCAGTTTAGCGTCGCAGCACATCTAAATATCCGGCCATCTTTTTTGTTGTCCTAGCTAAAAATCCTACTGCTAAGTGAAGACCCAACTATCATTGAAAATAATCTAAAGAAACATTTGCAGTTCCATTGGTGTATAAAATCCATATAAAAATATATTTCCGAAATTATATAATTATCTTCCAGGAAAAAGAAATATATTTTTTTTACATTTGCGATAAGTTTTTCGTGATAGTATTTGTGATTGTTGTAAGCGACATTGAAAAAAAAAACAACTGAGTCACTTCAAAGAGATCACCTGCAGACGACACATAAATGACATATGAGATTTAGATCACATTTCTCATACGTCATTAAAAAGCTTTAAAAAGAAGGAAAACGGTAAAGCTTAAATACTGAAAATTCTTAATTGGACTGCCAAAACTAAAGCTTCGACATGCATCCAGGTTTACCTATTTGCCTGGTATTTCTAGGTTGTTGTAGCAATGTCGTATTTTTGGAACTTTTGATCAGGTGAGAGAATCTTTCACTGTATTTTTTTTTTTTTACCTACATTTTGTTTTTAGAAAAAAAGATGGGGAAATTCCTTCTTTATTTACCAAGTTTCTGGATTTTCCCTAATTCATCTATATTCTCTGTTTCGAATAATAAATGAATAAAATCATTATCAATTTGCTTATTTATTTCAGTGGGGGGATTTAAAGCTTTCCGTTACATATCATCCAGGGTTTCACATGTGACCTTAAACAAAACATTACCGTTTTAAATTCAGCTGCACATGAACATAGGGGCACCAAATATAGACTATAAATACTATGGAATTCAATTTGTCGACTCCCGCATACCTTCTGTAAACATCAGTATAATATATATATTATATCGATGGAGACCATAATAACAATCGAAACCAGCATAAGGGTTCGCATTTATTAACGTTTCTTATATGTTCCTTATTCTAAAATATATAATTCCTACTATGCTGGACCTTTCGATTTTTTTAAAAGATGAGATTTGCATTAATTTACTTACTTTAAATTATTATTTTTAAGTAATAATAAAGTATACTTGTATGTACCAAGTTACAAAAAAACTTTTACATATGGTGCTTGATTCACTTTTTTGTACGTACTAAAACTTTACGTACACCAAAATGCTTGTAAGTGAAGTGCTCTCTCACAGTTTCATTTTTCATTCCGTTTTCACTAATTTATTTAAATTAATTTAAATTTGGTTTATGTCATCTAAAATCTTTATTTCCAAGGAGTGCATTTTTCTTTAATCATCAAAAAATGAAAAAAAAGGGCTCGGAATTTTCAGGAAAGTATTCTGAAAAACTGAAAAATAATATTCAACAATTTTTTTGCATATAACTAAAACTAGGGACGATCAATTCAAGCGCACATTTTCACTAAAAAAAAAACGAAATAAAATTAATTAATTACTCTAAAACAAAAACATTGTTTAATCTTTTAATTTTTCATTGTTTTTGTTTGATTTTTTTCTTTGTGTTTTTTTTTTTGAATTTTTTTTTATTAAAATGAGTATTGGAAAATTTAATTGCTATTTTTTCTTTTACTGTATTCATTCACTAATTAACTACTATAATTCATGCAGAAGGTCTAAGTGGGGGGAAAAAATAGAAATAAAAAATATAATGAAGAAATCCGAAAAAAAGATCGAATCTTTTAGCAGATAAACTTTCTTTAAACAAAATTTTGACCTTACATTTCCAAATTCGAAAAAAGCATTGATATTAATAATGGACGGTTGATTTATTTAAATATCGAGTTGAGTAATTCTTTTAATAATTTTTGATAAAGTAATTTAAAGTAGTAGAAAATGTTGATATAAAATTTAAAGCATTTTCTTTTTAATTTGTCCGTCAACAAAACAAAATAAACAAAACCCACATGATCTGATTGACCGTGAAACTGTAGCTTCCTCTAACTCATCAAGGGCAGGGAACTAATGAGGCTGCTGTTGCTGAGATTTTTATGTTTATTTTTATATTGGTTTATTTTCTTTATATTTTTTTTTTTTTTAATTGTGTGATCATCATAAACCAAATTCCAATTAAACTAACAAAAAAATCTTATGAAATAGTTTTATTATATTAAACATACCATAAAAAATATCATCTTGTATGTTAAAATTTATTGTAAAAATACTAAAATCAATTTTCTGAAATTTATCTAAAATTGCAAATTTAGATTATCTTTTAATGTAAATGACAAAATTGATTAAAAATATGTTGTATCCTACACATTTATTTTTAAAAAACTTTAATTAAAACTACCAAAATATAGCCAAAGCAATTCTAAAAGATATTTCTTTCGATGATTTTTTTAAAACATTGTGTGCTATTAACAAATAATATATTTCCTTGTAAGAAAGAAATTACCTAATTAATTTTTTTTCTTTCAAGTTTACAACTTTTAGTCTTCATCAAAATTTGTTTTTGTTTTGTTGTTTTTTTTTTATATCTTTGGTATTAATCTAAATTTTAAAGATGAGGCTTGATAATTTGTATTATTTGATTTTTCGGACTATTGTCCTCATCTTTATCGTTATATGCACAGCATTTTGGCTGATGTGCTCTCCGGCCTTCGTCAGGTGTTTCTTGTCGAACTCAGGAACCTCTTTGTTGAATTCAGGAGCCTTCATGTCATAATCGGGAGCCATCACAGAAATTTGAACCAAACCTTTTATTCAATCCACAGGGGTAGACTATTCTCATTCCATTAACCATGACCAGGTACAAGTGTTACGCTATACTAAGTATTCTATCTTATTATCGCCCTTGGCCAGGATTGAAACAGCAACCTAGAGATAATTGTCACTTAGAACTGTATTAACACTTATATCCATTGCACCATGTGTCCAACTGGACTCCTGATTACAACATGAAGGCTCCTGATATCGAAGAGAAGGTTCCCAAGTTCAACAAAGAAACACCTGAAGAAGGCCAGAGGGCATATCAGCCAAAACATTGTGAATATATCAATAAAGATAAGGACAATAGTCAAAAAAATCCAAATAATACATCTTTGGTATTAGTTTTTTTAATTTTACAACCTATTGACATTTATTCATTCTCAAACATATGAAGAAATATTATCTGAATTATATATTCATAGATTTCAGAAGAATAGACTCTGCACAGATCACTTACAATCATTATTGAATAGTCCTTAATGTGGAATACATCACTCTACATTAACTTTGATTCTATAAAAGCATTTGATAGCCTGGATAGAAATAAGAAGACATTTTGAGATTCCAGAGAAAATCTATGAAGACCTGGAATGCAACTGTCAGAGATTCTTAAGGTTATCAATACTGGGATTCTTAAGAAATGCTTGCTTTCTTCATTTATCTTTCTGTTTGCAATGGATTAGATCATGAAGCAAACAATATGGCAGGAGGAACAGAATATGATGGACATTGCACAGTTGGATGATCTTGACTTTGCTACTGATTTGGCAATATTTTCTCCTAACCATGCCCAGGTACAACAGAAAACATGAAGGAAAACAAAGGTATTGAAAGCAAATACAACAAATACCATTGTAGAAGAATGATAGTTGGTACGATATGCCACCTAGTGCCTACTGGCAGACACAAGTGATAAATACCTTTTGTGTTCCCTCTAGCATCAAATAGGAGACCCATAATATGTAAGGAATGTAATCCCTACACCATCATCACCATTAGAGATATTGTTAGGACCAGCTTGGAAGGTAAAAGATTTAAAGTCGACCACCTAGTTAAGAATCTTCAATTCAAATATTAAGCAGCCCTGTCGGCTGGGGCTTTAGAATACACCGACTGCAGAGAGGTAAAATCCCCCCAATGGAGCCATCTGTTGACCGTGGGTGGCAACCCATGATGCTTAAGGATAGAACCCTAGTGGCTGAACAGTCCATAACATGCAACACTCCACTTTGGCCCTTACTTAGGCTAGACGAGTGGTTGGAGAGGCTTCCTCTGATCAATTGGGTGGTCACATCAAGCCCTAGCATCTATATGGTATCATATGTGCTAGAAGGCGATGGCTGAGGGTCTTAGTGTCCTGGGTATGATGTTAAACTCTATTGGATGGTGAAGTTCCAATTCTGGAGCTCTGAGGAATGTGTAGTATTCCTTCATTACCATTACTCCAAGGTCCACTCTGACCCAGAGTGGTAGTACCTGTTAGGGTCCCATCTATGGGTTAAATAGGAAAAAAATGATTTTATAAATGTGTTTTTTTTTTTTTTTTTAATTGAGTACTCAGGAAGAATGAATCAAACAAAATGTCTTTGGCATAAAATAACCCAATGGATTGACATGCTGTAAAATCCAACCAACCAATCGAATATTAAGTCTGTCCACCTGTACAGATCAGAATCTTGGAGACTGACATCAGTAATAACTAAAACAATTCAGACCTTCATAAACAAATGTCTGCTCCATATGTTTCAGCCTAAGATGGACTGACTACATAAGCAATTCAGAATTATAACAAAGAATCAATCAGATATGAATTGAGATCAAGAGAAGGAAATGTCAGTGGATTGGATGTGCATTGAGAAAACCCTTTGACAATTCACAAGAGGAAATCAAGGAGAGAAAGGTCTAGGTCGACATGGAGGAGAGAAATTCTGTAAGATGCTAAGTGATTGGGAAGGACATGGTCACAATTGAGGGGATTTTCTTATGACAAGTTGAAATGGAAAGATGACGTTGATGGCTTCTAATCTCATAGGAGTTAAAAGGCAGAAAAGAAGAAATGTTCATACTAAAACTTTCAAAGCAATTTTCCATTATTTTTTTTAATTCTTATTTAAAAGTATGGAGAAGACACACGCACACGTATATATGTATATATATTAGTTGGAGGCACATGGTGTCATAGGAAATGGACTCCTTGACCTGAGTTCAAATCATAGACAAGGCTGTTTGCATTTCACATAGCGCTAATACCTTTGGAAAGGTATTCATCCAACTACTCTCCCTCTAGATATGGGTAAATAATAGGGCAGACTGGGCACTTTAACCTTGGCTAGGTAATCAATCTGGGAGATGGACAAATCTGAATTCAAACTTGTTAAACTCCGCTTAAGAAATTGACCTTGTGTCTCATCTTGCTTGTGTAAAGGGGTTGGTGTATATATATATATATATATATATAGATAGATAGATATAGATAATATAGTTTGCTATATTTATAAGTAAAGAGTGCTCAATATCATTGATAAAGCATCTTTGTCTAAGTTAGTGTAGAGTGTAAATTGCATAGGCAAGCAACTGTCAATAACCGTTCCGTTGACTTCATGAAAAGTATTATTAAGTGTTCTTGAATAACCTGCAATTTTAAAACAGATCTAATAAAAATAAAAAAATAATCTAGTAGGCTAAGCCCACTAGATTATTTTACATATATTACATACTCATCATTTTTTGCATTGTTATTAAATATTGTCCTAAATTTGATACACCACAAACATATATCTGAGGTTAACTAACAAAAAAAAATACTGCATATTTTTCTTTGACAATTTTATTTTATTGTTTTAACTGAAACCTAAAAAACTAGCATGTTTAATATATCAATGTAGTTATCCTAATAATGATACTAATAATATTATCATCTAATAAATGCTAATGATAATAATGATCTAATAATATGATCTAATAAATGATAATGCTGATAATCTGATAATGATAATGATCTAGTAAATGATGATGATAATAATAATATGATCTAGTAAATGATGATGATAATAATAATATGATCTAGTAAATGATGATGATGATAATAATAATATGATCTAGTAAATGATGATGATACTAATTATGATAATATGATCTTGTAAATGATGATGATAATAATAATAATATGTTCTAATAATAATAATCTGAAATACTATTTCTTTTATAAAAATAGATATGATAATCATTTGAAATTCACCCATTTGATTAGTAAAGTGTATCTCATAATAAAATCAACATTTTTACAGTTGAATACTTTACTCCAAAAAGAGATTGCATATAACTCTTGTTGAAACCTAATGATATTAACAATCTTGTAGTTTTCTCAGATGTTCACAAAGCCTGAATGTTTTGCTCTTTTCTCAAATTTCATGGTTGATTTATTAGTGAAGAAATGTGTTTTAGCTGCTCACAGATTGGAAAAGTGTGTGTGTGGAGGGGGTTGTTTTGCTTGTTTGTTGTTGTTTTTTTTTTGTTTTTTTTGGGGGGTAAATATGTTGGGGGGGGTTCATCTGAATCCTAATAACAATCTTTGAATTGTCAGAAAAGAACACATTTTAATGTCTTCTTGGACTTGCCCAAAGAATGGCAACATTCTTGACAGCATTTAATACAGATGATTGACAAAGTTTTGGAAGAATTAAAAGATTGAATAATGAATGTTCAGAAACTTCGTCGACTTGTTTAAAACTAGTCTGGATTTTGAAATGGATCTTGGTGTATCTTGAAGTTGGTGTTTCTTATAAAAAGATATAGTCAATTATGAGACACTCTTTACAAGACAGACTATTCAGGGAAAATAGATTTCAATGATTTAAAGTTAATTTTCTTTCTCATATGTGAGTTATAAATGTACAATGCCTACTTGGCTTACACATAAATCAAACAGCTGTGACTATGTATTCATGAAAAAATTAATTTCCTTTATAACCATCTATACATATATAAAGGTGTGTATATATGTATGTATGTATGTATGTATGTCCGGATCAAACTATGAAAATAAAATAAAAATTAACGACAAAGGAAATATATATACACATTAAATATCCCTGCTTCTTGCTTTTAGTGCAAAAAATATGAAGATTTGATTTATATTCGAAGATATTTAAAAATTAAAATATATATAGAAATAGCATTGAAATTCTATTTAGAAATGTCCAACATTTGTAAATCTCAAAAATGAACAAATCAATATACCATTTTTTTCCCCAAACCCCTCTACCCAGGTGACACTGTAGCTGCTTCTAGTATTATATAAAGGAAACTACTAGTATATTGTTAGCATGCTTATATGATTTTATATGTTAGTTGTTATGATGAAAATGCTTTTACTATAACTTTGATATAAACCACATGAGGAATATTGTTGCATGAGCATATCCAAAGTAAAGTAATTTGAGAGTGGAGTGAAGGAAGTGATCGCTGAGTACTGAAAGCAGAAGTTCCAATTGGTCTGACACATCACAAGGTTCATAGACATCAGGTGGATCTGTGCAGTTGTCGCACTTATATGATTGTCCCAACCCTATTGCCTTTATGGCAACCCTAACCCTTTTTATCATATATGTGATAGAAGGCAGTGGCTGAGGGTCTTGGTGTCTTTGGTATGACGTTAAACTCTAACTGATCGTGAAGTTCCAATTCTGGAGCTCTGGGGAATGTGGAGTACCTCTTCATCACCATTACTCTCAGGTCCACTCTGACTCGGAGTAGTAGTACCTGTTAGAGTCCCATCTATGGGTTAAATAGAAAAAAATGTGTTTTAAAAAAATTGAGTACCCATCAAGAATGAATATAACAAAAACGTCTCGGCATAAAATAACCCAACAAGGGGTTGACATGCCATAAAACCCAAACAAACAACCAACCTGTGCATTTGTCAAGTGGTATCCAAGAGACCAGAAACAACCAATTAGAAGTCCTTGATGACGGAAAGACAAAAATTGTCAAATGATTCAGACCAACGTAGAGAAGAAGGGTGAGAACAAGAACAAAATGGAAGTGCATTGAAGCCAGCGATGTGAAAAGCATTGGACGGCCTGGCCAATAAAGAAATTGACCAAAAAGATCCTAGAAACAATTAGTTTTCACATTAATATAAAGAGATATATGTCCTTTTGTCACCTCTTTTCATTAATGAATTTTTATGAAATATTTTCATTGGTTAAAATTAAAACTATTGGAAAACTAACAAGCTGTTTTGTTTTTTGTTTTTTTATAAAGGTTAATTCAATCAGACTATATACTTCTTCAATAAGTTCTTACTATTTCACTTAGTAAGTTTATGAAGTTTATCAATAAGAAATATAAGCACAAATGAACTATTTTAATCATAGTTGAACCCAAACAGAAAATCTACTATATTATTATCTATAATTTAGTTTGTAAAATATTCTTACCTTTTGTTTTCTTTGTTGATTTCAATCTGTATATCCTGCTAGTCATTCATAATATGATGTAATGGCAAATTAACAGCTATTCACATCAACATCCTGTTGAGGAAGAAAGCTAAAAGCTATTCCAGTACTCATGGACAAAAGGAAGTGGAAATAAGCAATATCAGATGCTGATTATAGAACCTGAATTGCAGGTCAAACTATGACAATGAAAGGAAATCCATAGGAAGACCTTGTATGTGTGCATGCGTGTTAAGAGATTATTCAGTGGGTGTGAGTATGTGTCTTTACTGTCATCGAATATGTATTCCACAGAGGAAGTGTGTGGGCATGGGTTGGTGTCTGATATTCAGAAGTTCTCCAAAGAGAATTTCCTTTTTTTTTTTTTTTTTTTTTTTTATCAAAGTCAGGTGATTATATTAAATTAACAAGTGATGTTTTCTATTCCTATATCAGTAAAAATCCAGAGAATCTTACATGTTGATATATTGTGACAAACTATTTATGTATAAAATACAGTAGGACTTTATATGTTCATCTGTCATGCAACCTAGTCTCACTACAGAGCAATGAGAAAATTTGTTCTTATAACATTAGACATTACTTGACCTACAGTAAAAAATATATACAATGATTCTGATAGCTTTTTGATTTAGTGCATCCTGGGATGCACATATTTGCTTTGAATAAGTCCCCGGGAAATTTGATGGGTCCCAACTAAAGTTTCTTAATAAATTGAAGTGTTTTTATTTATGATCTGGGGAAACAACAAAAGCCGTCTAACTCCTACCTTGTAACCTATCCTGTGTAATTTGTTTCTAAGAGACTATTGAAATGTATTTACATTTAGCTTGAAATGGTGAGGGAAGTAAAAAGAAAAACACTGGGACACATGGATATGATTTTACTGCATCCTTTTAGATTTTTATGCATCTGGGACGCAGGACGCATACCTATCAGCATCTCTGTATATAAATATGTTATTTAGTTTGTTTTTTTAATCATTTTGATCTATGGGTACTACACAAGGATGCTGCATGCTGTTTTAAACAAATCCTGAAAGCAGTACTCTACAAAACAGCAACTGTATGGCCATTTACATCCCATCTAACAAACGATCCAAGTAAAACGATCAAGACCTGTTAGGCACTGCTGGAGAAGTAAGGATGATCTCATAAGTGATGTTCTCCTATGGACTCCTACAAGTGGACACAATTGCCTAACCAGTGATGCTGATAGATTTTTAATGTAGTGCGTCCTGGGACGCATATATTTTATTTGAATGGGTCTCCAGGAAATTTGATGGGTCCCAACTAAAGTTTCTTAATAAATTATATAGTTTTTATTTATGAACAACTAAAGCTGTCTAACCCTTACCTTGTACCCCATACAGTGTAATTCATTTCCAAGAAAATATTAAAGTGTATTTACAATGGTGGGAGGAGAAAAAAACATTGGGACGCATGGATACGATTTTTCTGCATCTTTTTAGATTTTTCTGCGTCAGTGACGCAGGATGTATACCTATCAACATCTCTGCTAACCAAGGCTAAAAGAACCCAATCTGCCCTTTTATTTACCCATAACTGTGGGGTAAAGAGATTGATTCATGCCTTTCTCAAGGGCATAAGCACAAAGTGAAACAGTTTTGTTCAAAATTTGAACTCTGTTTACCAATTCTATTTCCTACGATAATAACCATTAAACTAAGCGCACCTCCAAGATTGTTTATGATAAATGAAATTATTTCTCTATTTGAAAAAAAAATTGAAATTGTTATGTTAAATATAGTTTTTTCTTTTTTTATCCATCAAGTCTGTTTTTCCATTATACTTTATTTAATGGTAAAGAACAGAGATTTTGATTTTGGGGTTGTCAGAGGAGAAAATTATCTATATATTAATACTCGTGTTTCTTAATTGTACAACCATTATCATCTTGCAACACCTGGTTAAAAATGAGACCGTCCAAATCACCCAAGATGAAATGCAAAAATGTAAATCCTGATTATCCACCAAATTCTTATTTCACCTCAGCTAAATAATGGACTCTTCTGTTTTTATTATGAAGAAAGAAAGGGGAGAAAAGGGACATGCTACACAGAAAAGACATAAGAAGAAAGAAAGAGAGTAGGAGAAAGATAGAGAGGGTGAGCATGTGGAAGTGATAACGCTAATCTGTTTCAATCAAACATAATGAATTGATGAAAAGAAGGAAAGAAAAAAAAAAAAGAGTGAGTGAGTTAAATCAAGATTATTATACTTTTTACATGTTGAATTATTGTAATAGCTCTTAAGTAAACATATCAAACATTGTAATAATTAAATTATCATACTGTGGTATATCCACAGGTCTTTCTAGTGTTCCATTATTAATATAAATAAGCGGCTCTTCACTCTCAATCTTTAATTATATTTATCTGCTCTTTTCTCTATATGATTATCATTATGTTAAATGGGGACAAAACAAAATTTGCTCCAAATTTTTTATAAAGCTATTAAGTCTGGATAAGGACTGGTAATTTTGTTAATATTATATTAACAGATTTAATAACTGTGATTGAAAAAAACCCGGTTGTGAAAAGAAAGCAAAGAACAAAAGTAGGGAAGGAGATTCGAACAATATAGTTTGTGTACCATTTTTAACAGAGATTATAATTTCTATCATTTTAACTCAATTTTTAAACCTCATAGCAAAATCCAATTAATGTTTATGTACGTCGCAAAAATTCTCAGTTGAATTTAACATTTTTTATTGTGAAATGCCATAAGAATATACTGCTATAATTATTTAATTCAGAAACGAAATATTCAGCCTGTATGATTTTCCAGTGTACTGAATATTAGTAATTAGTTAAGGGAGGGAAAAGAAAGAGTATGAAGAAAAGATGGACTGATTTGACATGTTGGCTGGCTGGTTAGTTGAATTTTATAGCATATCAACCTTTGACTTATTTTATGTGAAGACATTTTTGTTTTATTCATTCTTGTTGGATATTAAAATTTTTTAACACATTTTTTTTTTTTTTGAAAACATATTTTTTTATCTATTTAACCCATAGATGGGACCCTACCAGGTACTACCACTCCAGGTCAGAGTAGACCTGGGAGTAATGGCAATGAAGAGGAACTCCACTTTCCCTAATGCTCACCTCTAGATGCAATTTAACATCATACCCAGGACACTTGGACACTTATTTTGATGTTAGGCATATTCTAAGCCATTTATCTGATACTCATTGAATTTGTGAAAAATATTATCTTCATTTAATACAAAAAGTTCATTTATACCATATATATATATATATATATATATATATATATATATATATATATATATTAATCTCCCTGGTCTAGCACTAGCGAAAAGGGGATAGACTCCCTCACTGTCCAGCTGATATCAACAATAGGCCACTCCACCAACCTTTTTAACTTCGTTTTCCACTTATCAATCCGATTCCTTAACCCCTCGGCCATCAGCAGCTACCATTAAGAAGCAGACTTTTAACTGATAAATACATACATATGTTACGATCACTAGAGAGCTCAAATCCATAAATAACAGAGAGCCTTGCTTATATATATGTATAAGATATATATATATATATATATATATATATATATATATATATATATTAACCTTAACTACAAACTAGCAGCCCACTAAGATTAAATTTCAGGAAGAATTAAAGAAATATCAGTCTAGCTATATAAAGTAACCAAAAATATCCACACAATCCCCCTGATGAAGGTGTTAGAGTAACATCGAAACCGCGATCGGGAAATAACTTCTTCTACGACTATTAATGCTCTATATTCACAATATATTGAGCCCTATTGGATTAACTACTTACGCTATGTTCACATAGTAGTACCCATAAATGAATATATATATATATATATATATATATATATATATATATTGTAGTTTGCTATATTTATAAATAAAGAGTGCTTAATATCAATCATAGAACATATGTATCTAAGTTAGGATAGTGTAGACATAGTCAACAGTGTGTGGTCACTATCAGTTTCTTGCCTGTATGATCATCAGACCAGATTTGGAGAAACTGACAGTCACCAAGTACTGTTGATGTTCTGTCTATGCTATCCTAACTTATATATATATATACTCAAACATAATGAGAAAGAGTAGGAGCAACTCTTGGATTCAAATGATTTCACAACCATAAATCAAAAGTTAGCCTATACACATCACTATCACCAAGTTGTGCTGAACACAGATTTCCATCCGCCCTGTCGGTGGGGCGTTAGAATGCACCGACTGCACCTCTGCAGAGGGTTAAGACTCCCCCAATGGGGCCACCTGTTGGCCATGGGTGGCGACCCGTGATGCTTAAGGATAGAGCCCAGGTGGATGAGCAGTTCATGACATGCAATACTCCACTTTGGCCCTATCTTGGGCTAGACGGGCGGTCGGAGAGGCCCCCTCTGATCAATCGGCTGGTCACGTCAAGCCCTAGCACCTATAGGATTTTCCCAACCCTATTGCCCTTATGGCAAGCCCCAACCCCTTTTTATCATATGGGTGCTAGAAGGCGGTGGCTGCGGGTCTACATGTCCTGGGAATGACGTTAAACTCTATCTGATGGTGAGGTTCCAGTTTTGGAGGTTTGGGGAATATGGAGCACCCTTTCATCACCATTGCTCCCTGGTCCACTCTGACCCGGAGTGGTAGTACTTGTTAGGGTCCTATCTATGGGTTAAATAGAAAAATATATTTATAAAAAAATTGTATTATCCATTAAGAATTGATTTATTTCAAAACTTTATCGGCATTAAATGACCCACTGAGGTTGATATGCCACAAAACAAACCAAACCAAATGGATTTCCATGACTCTCTCTTTCGTCACTCGTCTCTATCAGTCATTGCTTTTGGCAGGTACTCCTCACTGCATCTAGTACAGAGATGATCAAAGTAAGTTTGGTGCTCTTCCAATATGTGATCTACCAAAGGTTTGTGATCTACTATTGATGGCATGTGATCTACTAGGAAAAAAGAAGACAGGGTTAGGGTTAGTTTAATGGGAAAATAATGGGTAGATCACATATCGGAATGTAAACAACTCGGTAGATCACATATTGGATTAGAAACCATTCAGTAGATCACATATTGGAAGAGCAACGTAAGTTTTTTACTGGTGGGCCTACTCTGGTGTGTCTATCTGTAGGTGTCCACAACCTTGAGTATATATGGTAATTAGATAAAATGTTACAATGATTAGTTTTCATTACATTGAAGAAAATGCTATTATTGTCTACAGTATTGAATTTAAATAAATTTGTTAACTGGTTTTTGTTTGACTTTTCTCAAATTATTTAGTCAAAATCTTTATATTTTAAGAAGCAGTTGAAACAAAACCTATTTTCTGCTATTAAATGAAATAAATAAATGAAATGAAGATTCAAGAATGGCTATCTTATTATAATAGAGATTTGGTGTCTTTGTAACTGAAACTACTGTCAGGAAATGCAGAAGTTTATCAATTAGTGTTATTTTAAATATATAAAAATATATTTGTTATCTTCATATTCATGAAATTAAGTTTTTTTTACTTTTTCAGCATATATTTTGATATCTTAATCTAAATATACTATTTCATTTCATTCTTCTTAGTGTATAGATGCATGTTTGTAAGCATGTATTAATCTATATAAATATATATATATATATATAAAGGTATGTATGTCTGGATGAAACTATGAAAATAAAACAATTTATGACAAAGTAAATATATATATATATTTATATATTAAATATCACCAGTTCTTACTTTTTGTGTAACAATTATAAAGCTCTAATTTATATTCTAAGATATCTAAAAATTAAAATATATATAGAAATAGCATTGAAATTCTACTTAAAATGTCCAGCATTTGTAAACCTCAAAAGTAAAATCAATGAAATGAAGATTCAAGAATGGCTATCTTATTATAATAGAGATTTGGTGTCTTTGTAACTGAAACTACTGTCAGGAAATGCATAAGTTTATCAATGAGTATTTCATTTATAGTCAAAATTATTAATACATAGAATGAATCTTATTTATTAATGATGTCTCTATGAAAATCTGAGTTAGATTTGCTTCAAAACAGCCCATATTATTAGTGCATTTAAAATCCTACAATGTGTCTTATATATCACTAAGAAATAAAAGTTTACATAATATATGGTATGGTTAATTTGCATACTGATTTTAACAAAACCAGGTTTAATAAATAATTACTTGGTGTTATTGATCTCTAATATTATTGTTTTATTCTCCAACATATTAAAATCAATCCTATGAATGATTTTATATTGAAATCAATTAAAATATAATTAAAATATGTGTAATCTTTTTATATGCAATCTTACTTAATTTTGTAAATCTTTCTAATTTAATATATTTCATTACATTAAAACTTAGATACTTACTCCCAGAGGGCACATATTTTTGCTAGTAAATATAATTATTTTTGTAAAATCTTACTAAAATTCAAATGAAAATGGTAACAAAATATTTATATGGGCTAAAGTAGAAAAGTTCCTATTATTTAAGTCACATCGCTTTTGATATTAAATAACTACAATATTTTATGGACTTTTGATCTCTGTTTCAAATGCTTCCATTCTAATGAGTTTTTGAATTCAACTGTTACTGTAATAAAAACTTTTTTGATCAAATAAATATAAAACACATTATTATTGGATACATAAAGATATGAACCGAGTATAAACCTGTTGAAACTGCAAAAATGAGAATATGAATCTATAGAAATTAACAGCTTATCGTCCAATTATAGAAATATGAAGCTCATATTCCTTCAAGCTTTTGCATGTGATTGTTTTGACCACTTGCACATCTGCCTTTGTTCAATACCATAACAATAAGTATCACTTCAAATGTATTATATAGCTATCAGCAAACAATGAAATGCTCTCTCCTCCACATCTCTTCATTTTCTATGCTTTCGATATAGAATTCTTGCTCTCCACTCCTTTTTCATCTGCAATAAGAGGATCTGGTTGTATAATAGGAAAACATTTGCATGTACATTTGATATAAAAGATTTTTGCAACAATCTCAAGAGTTCTCTTGAATGTAACCCAAAGTAGAGATGTCTTGATTGTGCAAAAATTGCAGCGCTTTCTACAAAACACTCAGAAACTTGAGATATAAAGTTTGTGCAAAACATAGTTGTTGGCCTAAAATAACAGTAGCATCATTATTATCATTTTTATTTATTTATTTATTTTTTGTATTTTGGAAGGCATGAAGAAACATAAAAAAAATAATGAATTTAATATGGTTAAACTGACCAATCAACATATCTTATTTATGTTACGTTGTCTTGTTTTTCTTTTTTTTGCTTTCTTTCTTTATTTAGTACTAGAAGAAGCTACCCAGTGCCGATTGGGGGGGGGGGGGGCAAAAAACCCTGGTGTATTGATTTTACTTTTGAGGTTTACAAATGCTGGACATTTTAAGTAGAATTTCAATGCTATTTCTATATATATTTTTAATATATTTTTAGATATCTTAGAATATAAATTAGAGCTTTATAATTTTTACACAAAAAGTAAGAACTGGTGATATTTAATGTGTATATATATTTACTTTATCATTAATTGTTTTATTTTCATAGTTTCATCCAGACATACATACATACCTTTATATATATATATATATATATATATAGATAGATAGATAGATTAATACATACTTACAGACATGCATCTATACACTAAGAAGAATGAAATGAAATAGTATATTTAGATTAAGATATTAAAATATATGCTGAAAAAGTAAAAAAAACTTCATTTCACAAATATGAAGATAACAAATATATTTTTATATATTTAAAATAATACTAAAAAATGGGAATGATAGTTTTTAGCAAATTTGTAACAGCATTATAAAACAATTTTAAAAATTAACTACCATTTATATTTCATTATCTCTCTGATGAAATAAAACAGAAATTCTTCCAAACTGCAACCATGTCAGTACTATTCTATGGTTACACCTGTTGGACTTTAACGAAATGCCTGGAGAAAAAGCTAGATTGGAACTACACAAGGATGATGCATGCTGTTTTGAACAAATCCTGGAAGCAGTACCTTACAAAACAGCAGCTGTACAGCCACTTACCTCTCATCTCAAAAACCATCCAAATAAGACGAGCTATCTCACATAATCTATGTTCAAAGTCAATATCCATGAAAAAAAAATCGGGTTTCTAGGAGTTTCCATTTGACTTTGATAGAAAAATACACAAGCATAGAAACTTTGGCATAGTAATAGTTACCTTGAACCTTTTTCCTTATTTCCTAAGTGTTGTAAAGAAGGATGTTTCCCCACAAGAAAGTTGGACTCGTCCAATGAAAAACATAAAAGATACAGACTACACAAGAGTATTCATCAGTAGCTAGTCTTGCTAACAGAGTAGCTATTACTGCTTGTTTAAAGAACTGTGTGTTTGATTCTATTTCTATTATATTCCCCTGTACCAAAAAGTAATAAACCTATTTTTGTTAACCTTTTCTGGATTCAATGTTTGTTGATAAACTCAGTCACAACACCATCTCAACTGTGATATCTGAAAACTCTACAGTATACATCTTAAGTATCCTGGGTAAAAAATACTGAGAAAAATCAAAACAGTGAAGGAAGGCAGACTAAATAATACCTGGCTACTGCAGACTTTACAGATAATAAAAGAAATGAAAAGACTTATTCAGACGCTGTAGGTATTTATTTAATAAACACATTCAGCACAGGTAGGATGTGACACAAGATGGGGCATCAAGTGAGGATTGAACTCAATATTCAATAGTAATAGATTGTGCAAGTGTAGCTTTCTAACCATTTGTTCAGAAACTGTATACTGATTCAGAAACCAGAACTCCACTTAACCTTGTTTACACGAATGTGACTAGTTCAAATAGCTCATAAAGTAAAAGTAAAAGTAAAGTCATCAGAGTGGCCTAAAGTTGGTATATATATTTACCAACCCCTCCGCACAAGCAGGATGCGACACAAGGTCAATTTCTTAAGCGGAGTTTAACAGGTTTGAATTCAAAGTTTTCCTTCTCCTAGACCGGTTGCCTAACCAAGGTTAAAGAGCCCAGTCTGCCCTACTATTTACCCATAGCTGGAGGAAGAGTAGGATTCATACCTTTCCCAAGAGTATTAGCGCTAAGTGAAATGCAATTACCACGTCCAGGATTTGAACTCGGAGCGACAAGTCCATTTCCCATGACTTTAACCATTACTCCACACGCTAAAGTTGGTATAAGCCAGACAATGAGGCAGTCTCCTTTTCCCTAGCACTAGACCAATTTTTTGATTGTTTTTGGCATGTGAGGTAGAGCACCACGCCTACCATCAGCTCCTTTATTGCACAGATCCCTGTGCTACTCATACACTGAGTTGGCAAGGGCTGGTATCAAACCTGTTTATACCTCATAAACCCATTAAAGTAATAAGTAATATAATTAACTACATTTTTTTTAATGAAAACACTAAGAGTACTTTTAATTTAAGTGATTTTTATTTTCAAGCATGTTGTCTACTCTAAATCAGGTTTAATGTTTTATTATAAATTAGGTTATATGGTGTTTAAAGAGAATAACTCTCTCCCCATTTTTTTTTTCTTTAGCTGCACATGTTTGACCTTTACAACCAAATGGGTTAACGAACTGATGGCTTTATCAGATAAGCTAGAGAAGAATAATTAATACTAGTAATATGACACAGCCGAAAGGAACCCGAATTGTTGGATGACCTTGACTTCATAATCAGAGTCAGATGATCAATACAACCATATCATCAGTGTATTACTGATTTTACATGAAAAGCTACATTGATCTTGATGATTGATTGATTTTTTTTTTTTTTTTTTTCTAATTGACAGTTTCAAGAATGATAAGTATAAAACAAAAGAAATGCTGAAGTAAAGAGAGGAAATATCTTGACACATCTTATCATTAATAAAGTAGTATTATATGCAACTCAGGGTTGGTTTAGCTCAGTCGGTAGAGCGTCTTACAAGGAACTGCGAAGGTTCCGGGTTCGATATCGTCCCTCGCCAACTCGGCGTACAAGAAGCACAAGGATCTTTGCGGTAAAGTGAGGAGCTGATTTGATTTTATTTGATTAATATGTACATGTCGACTTATAACTCAGAAAAGAGATGTCATTGAGCATTAAAATCGTGTATGCACTTTAATATCTTTATAATAAGGAAAAGTAAAACATTTGATTTTTTTATTTTTACAGATTAAATGATATAATTCAATAATTAAAAATTAATCAATTAGTGGAACTCATCACAGTTCTTCATAAGTACTAAAACATGCAAGAATGCATGGAACGGGTACTTCTACTAGTTATTATATAATCCACTCAAATTTTTAGTGTAATTCTTGCTTTTTTTATTTTGTTGATAAAAGTTTTCATAAATTCTATTTCTGGATGACAAAGAGGATCAGGTTATTTTCCAATACCCGCAATTAAGATCTGAGTGCCACATATTTTTTTTAAGTGCTTATATTAAATAAGTAAGTAAAGTCGACGGGGCGGCCTAATGTCGGTATCAGCCAGTCAGCGAGGGAGTCTATCTCCTTTTCAATAATTTTTCTTAATTATTGAATTATTTCGCTTAATTATAAAAATCAAAAACCAAATTTTGTGTGTTTCTTAGTTATAAGCATATCAATTAGTATGCAAGATTTCAAATCTGACTGACCTCTCGTTTGTGCGTTATAAGTCGACACGTACGTACCAAACTTTATTTTATATATGTATATGTATATATATATATATATATATATATATATATATATATATATATATATATATATAAAGTCGTCGGGGGTGGCCTAAAGTCGGTATCAGCCAGTCAGCGAGGGAGTCTATCCCCTTTTCAATAGCGTTAGACCAAGGAGATTGTTTTTTAGCATCTGAGGTGGAGCGCCACACCTACCATCAGCTCCTTACTTTACCGCACAGATCCCTGTGCTACTCATACGCTGAATTGGCGAGGACCGGTATCGAACTAGGAACCTTGTGGTTTCTAGCCGAACGCTCTACCGACTGAGCTAACCCGGCCCCTTATATTAAATAGGTTATATATAATAATATTTATCATTTGTTTTACTCTTTTATTGAATCGAGTGTAAAACTGCAATTCTTAGTATCTAGATACATGTCCTGATTTTGACATGTCTAGATGATGCCAGTGAAAATGGACAATGAAAGCTACAATAGTTATCATTAGATTTTGTTGTATAATGAAAAGAGAAGAGGGTAACTGAATAAGAAAGCAAGAAAACATTAGATTTTAGATAGAGTAAAGATTGGTGCTTGTATATACATATATGTAATTAAAAGTTGAGGAATATAAGCAGATAAAACACAAACAACATTATTCAATTAATATTTTGCCTCAGTGTATTAACAAGGCTCCGTCAGAATTCTATTTGAGACAAGAAACTGCTACATGTATATATATATTGAAAAGGTGGGAGGAGGGTGGGAGAAAGGATGTGTTTTATCTGCTTTTATTCCTCAACTTTTAATTACATTTCGTTGGATTTTACCCAATCTGTTATTTCCTCATATATATATATATATATTTACCAACCCCTCCACATGAGCAGGATGTGACACAAGGTCAATTTCTTAAGCAAAGTTTAACAGGTTTGAATTCAGAGTTTTCCATCTCTTAGACTGGTTACCTAGGCAAGGTTAAACAGCCCAGTCTGTCCTACTATTTTACCCATAGCTCGAGGTAGAGTAGTTGGATGCATACCTTTCCCAAGAGTATTAACACTATGGGAAATGCTTAGAGCCTCGTCCAGGATTTGAACTTGGGCTGACACTTCTTTTCTTTCTTTTTTCTTTCTTTCTTTCTTTTTTCTTTCCTTCTTTCTTTCTTTTTTCCTTTTTTCTTTCTTTCTTCCCAGAATGTTATTATTGTTCTCATTTCTTTCTTTTTTTCTTTTTCTACTTTCTATCTTTACTTTTTCCCTTCTTACTTTATAACCATAATTTTCATTCTTTCTTTCTTTCTTTCTCCCTTTCCAGAATGTTCTTACTTTTCTCATTTCTTTCTTTCTTTCTTTAATAGAGAGCAATGTAATACTTACATTAAACAACCAGATAAGAGTAAGTTTTAGTCATTTGCTTAATTATGTTTACAGAAGAATTAACTCTCAAAAGTATATCTTCAACTTGCTAGAATTCACCCATCAGCCATATTTCTTTTGTCTTTCCCTCTGGCCTATTGTCAGTATCAGCCTGACAGCAGTGTCTAGCGCTATCATGGAGATTGTTTTTGCTGAGGTGGAGCGCCACACCTACCGTCAGCTCCCCCACTTTACAGATCAGATTACCTAATCTGTGCTACTCATGCACTGAATTGGTATCAAACCTGGAACTACTATGTCTAGTTATGGTGATCTCAGATATATAATATTTGAGACTTAAATGTAATAATGACAGAAATATACTCTTATCTGGATTGTGAATGTAATTATTACATTTACATCTATTAGTATTAGGGGCCGGGTTAGCTCAGTCGGTAGAGCGTTCGGCTAGAAATCACAAGGTTCCTGGTTCGATACCGGTCCTCGCCAACTCAGCGTATGAGTAGCGCAGGGATCTGTGCGGTAAAGTAAGGAGCTGATGGTAGGTGTGGCGCTCCACCTCAGATGCTAAAAAACAATCTCCTTGGTCTAGCGCTATTGAAAAGGGGATAGACTCCCTCGCTGACTGGCTGATACCGACTTTAGGCTGCCCCGTCGACTTTACTTTACTTTTACATATATTAGAAAATTTATGTGCATGACATAATGGTTATTGTCGTAGGAAATGGACTCAACAACAAGAGTTCAAGTCCTAGATGAGGTTGTTTGCATGTCACATAGCACTAATACCCTTGGGAAAGGTATGCATCCAACTATTCTCCCTCCAACTATGGGTAAATAGTAAGAAAGACTCGACTCTTTAACCTTGGTTAAGCAGTCAGTCTAGGAGAAGGAAACTCTGAATTCAAACGTTATAGCTGTTAAACATCCTGCTTGAGCAGAGGGGTTGGTATATATATATATATATATATATATATATATATATATATTATATATACACACACAGATACTGATAGGTACACGTCCTGTGTCTCTGATGCACAAAAATCTAAATGGAGGCAGTAAAATCGTATCTATGCATCCCAGTGTTTTTCTTTTTTCTTCCCTCACCATTTCAAGCTAAATGTAAATACATTTCAATAGTTTCTTAGAAATGAATTACACAGGGTAGGTTACAAGGTAGGGTTTAGACAACTTTAGTTGGGACCCATAAATTTTCCCAGGGACTCATTCAAAGCAAATATGTGCATCCCAGAATGCGCTAAATCAAAAAGCTATCAGCATCAGTGTATATATATGATTATAACATTTGCCAAATAGTTAACATTTGAACCTCCTTTATATTTTAATCTTTACAAATACCACATTTTTCTTGTTGAAAAAAATATTTTCTATACAATATACAGATAGGCCTATGTAAGTATATACTTGTGGGTTTGAGTATGTTATAAAATGTTTTCACTTTAACAGCAGTTTGTGGTGTTTTCATATTCTTTTTTCTATACTCATACAGTCGGATTCTTTTCCTTTCTTTTAACTTGTGGGTTTATATACGTTAAAAACTCTTTCTTGTCAGTAGATTCTTCTAACCTACTAGCCATATAGACTGAATGTATCAGGCTGCAACCTTTTTTTGGATCAATGAAATGTTTCCATCAGTGGATGATTCAAAATAATGTCTCAGAATTTTCATTAGCAAATAATGATTATGCTATGACATATTTTGCAGTGAAATTCAATCAATATCTTCAGATAACATTTTTCTTTTTTATTTCTTTGTTCATTTGACTCTCCTTTTGTTTATCATTTTACTTTTAAGACAAGATTAACATGATATAAGCATTTATCCGTGCCTTGTTTTACACTTTCTGCGTACATTTGTACTCATAGATTATTACCCTGTAGTTGAATATCTGATCAAAGGTTGAAAGATTTCAATTTCCACTCAAAATAGACAGTTATTCTATGTATGTATCTATCCACCTCTCTGCCACAGCCAGATTGTGACATAAGGTCAGTTTTAAAGCAGAGTAAAGCTGTTTAATTCAGAGTTTTCTTTCTTCAAGATTGGTTGTCTAACTGATATAATGAATATGTAAATACCTTGGTACCCCTTTTACTATAATCTTATTGGAAAGTTCATGTATAAATAGTTGACACTGTGTTGGTTCTAGTTCTACGACCCACACTTACTCGATTGACCAGTACCTTATGCTGACCAGCTAACTTTACTCGCTAGACAACACTTTGACCAATGGATGTACCAATTAATACTGCGATAATATACCAAATACGAACTTCAGAATATATCCCTTAACCCGGATATATCACTAACTAAGGCTAAATAACACAGTCTGCTTTACTATATACCTATAGCTGAAGGAGAACAGATGGATTCATGACTTTACCAAGGGCATTAGTATGAAGGGAAATGCAAACAGCCTTGTCCAGTATTTGAACTCAGTTCACAGATTCCATTTCCTATGGCGATAACTGTTATGATAAGTGCACCTCCTAAATATAGATGTTTGTTGTAAATTCTCCTGTAAAGAAAAGGATAATAAATCAAAGCAGATTATGTGCCTTTCATAATCTGTTTGGTTTGGTTTGTTTTGTTTTACGGCATATCAACCTCAGTGGGTCATTTAATGCCGATAAAGTTTTGAAATAAATCAATTCTTAATGGATAATACAATTTTTTTATAAATACATTTTCTATTTAACCCATAGATGGGACCCTAACAGGTACTACCACTCTGGGTCAGAGTGGACCAGGGAGCAATGGTGATGAATCCTCCAAAACTGGAACCTCACCATCAGATAGAGTTTAACGTCATTCCCAGGACATGTAGACCCGCAGCCACCGCCTTCTAGCACCCATATGATAAAAATGATAATCTGTATATAAGAGGGTACTAAAAACTTCTTAACCTAACCAAGAAGGGAATAATCTAGAGCCTTGAAGTGTGCATGCTCTGACCACCATAGCCCCAAAATGTTGGTATTTGTGAGAGAATTTACAACTGCCAAATTATGTCGAATGACCTTTATTTCACTCATAGACATTTGCAGCTGTGAAAACTACAATTAAACAAACATTTGCATAAGCCCCTTGGGGTGGGGAAATGTACATATAGCTGCAAAGCAAAAACATTTACAAAAGAGACAAACAAATTTTACATAAATTTAGTGATAATATAACAAAGAACAAATAAACTTCTAATGAAGCCCTATTTACAATGTGAGACTATCAACTAATCAATATATACACCTAATAAAGATTACAAATTCTAACATTTAAATCATTAAAACTTATTCTTTATTTATGAAATGTAATATTAAAAATGATTTCTAGGATATCTAACTTTACCATAAATGCACAGACTATGCGGGAAAAATAACTTAAAGTGCAATTATATTTATAATTTAAGAGAAATAATTTTTCTAAACTAAGGTATACAATTTAAGAAAAGTGAATATGCAGGCTAGGTAATTCAAAACTTATAACCCCAGCAGCTTGTTTACTGAGCAAGGATACAGCATGACCTAACCATCTTGAAGGTCTAATTGAAAAAGGAAGTTTTACAATTCCCTATAAGTTTCTTTGAGTAAGGACCAAATTCCTGCACCCTAGAATCAGAGCCAGCCAACTTTTTATCATATATATACCTAAGACTTTTTAGTGAACATACTGTACCATTTCTATATTATCTAGTCTACTTTTGTCTTGCTAAAGTAATATTTCTGTATTTTCTTTAAGCCATTCTAAACTATTGAAGGTATCAGTAACTATGGGGACTATTTTTGTTTGGCAAAATTACTGAGTGTGACCAGGTCACCGGTGATCTCAGACACGGGGGTGGGGTTGACAAAATGAATCTGCTGATCTTTTTTTAGATGGCTCCCTGGAAGCAGTCATATATGCTATTCCACATATTCATCCCAAAGTCCAACACACTTGGCTCATTGTTTTTCAAATTTTTCAAAAAGGTCCCAATAAAATTTTTTTTTTTAAATTTCATTCTCTACTTGGTTAGGCTGGGAACTTTTCAGTACCTTGTCATTGTTTGATAATTAGGGCAAACTTGGATAAGATTAATATTGAAGGGAAAACTATAGCGGACACTGTTTCGTTAACATTTACATCAATGATTTATTGACTTTATGTAATAACAATAATTGGTTATTTGCAAGTAATAAAGCCACAAGATGAAAATTATGTTATCAATGGTGTTTCAAGAGTTAGAAAAAATGTAGTAGTGGGTTACCTACATTAGCTTACCAAAATTTTCAAGGGGGCATGTATCTAAAGGCTTGCCTCATGAGCCAAATCATCTTGCACCATCCGTGTTGATAATACTACTTTTATATTAAGTTATTGTTTTTAACTTTACATATTTACAGACTATTCATTTGTTTCTCTGCAATGTTTATCTTTTTTTTTAAGGCATACTTAGAATTTTATCATTCTCTTTAATAAAATAAAATAAAATAAAATCCCCTCTAAGTGATTAGGTTAGTCTACAGTTAACCCTGAATTGGATAAAACAACAATTCTTCCAAGCCATAGTTGTATCAGTGCTACTGTATGGCTGCACCACCTGGACCCTAACAAAATGCCTAGAGAATAAGAATGGGAGCTGCCCAAGAATGCTGTGTGTGATCTTAAACAAATCGTGGAAACAACACTCCACAAGAAAGCAGCTGTACAGCCACTTGCTCCCTATCACACAAACCATCCAAGTGAGACGAAGAAGACACGCTGGACACTGCTGGAGAAGCAAGGGTGAACTCGTAAGTGACATTTTCCTGTGGAAGGCAGCATATGGGAACGCTGGTGTGAGCCGTCCGACAACGAATTATATTAACCAACTCTGCGCAGATACAGGATGCTGCTCAGAGGACCTGCCCGAGGCATTGAATGATATGGTCATGGATATCTGTGCTGCTAGCATGACATGATGATAAACTTTGAATCAATGCCATTATAAAAACAATAAGATTAAACTTATTTACAAAATTGGGAATAAATAATTTCATGTTTTTTCTTTCTTTCTTTCTTTCTAATAAGATAAACAAGTTGTGTTTTAAGCCAATAATCAATATAAAAACATATTTAGTCTACATCAGTATTATCAGAACTCAATTTCAATCTTCTTTATATTAATTTCTGATATATCTGGTTAAGGGATATATTAGTAGAAGTAGTAGTGAGGTACATTCGCAGGTAAGTATGAAGCTGGTGTGTCATAGTAGTATTAATAGTAGGCGTCAGAGTAGTACCTCTACATTGTTCAGTATTTATGGTGGACACTAACCAATCAGATTGCTGTGAGAGGAGTACCTAGGTATATGCATATTCATCACATCAATTTCTTTCTCACATGTTTGTATTTACCCAACCCCTCCATTACAGGCAAGATGTGACACAAGGTTAATTTTTAAGCAGAGTATAGCTGGTCTGAATTCAGTTTTCGTTATCCTAGACTTGTTGCCTAACCAAGGTTAAAGTATCCAGTCTGCCCTACTATTTACCCATAGCTGAGGGAGATCAGATGGAGTCATGCCTTTCCCAATGGCATTGATGCAAAGTGAAACACAAACTGCCTCAACCAGGATTTGAACTCAAGTCACTGATTCCATTTGTTATGCTAAATGTACCTCTTTTCTCACATGTTCTATCTCCAGCTCTTTGGGGGTCAGCTTTGTTTTTGTCTTCTGGCAAGTCACAACCAAAAAATTTAAACTGTCATTCCTAATCTCTGGGGATTCCAATTCTTTGGCAGCGCCTCCTGATTGCATTAAAAGAGGCAGATCACGTGTCGACTTTGCGACAAAATCCACAAGAAATAGACTACTTTTGCTTCTACCCACATGTAAGCATGTGAAGCCTTACAGTTTACTGAATCTATGTTGTCACATTTGCCCTTGTGGGAAGGCAAATAAATGCTGTATGTCCCACTTTCTTTTCCTCTATCCCCTACAAAAAGCTTCTTTTGAAAAAAAAAATGTTTTATCTGTTCTTGCCTGTTATCTAGTCCACACATATATATGCATCCTACAAATGCACAGAATGAGAACTGCTATCTCTCTTATATAATCCATATGAAACCCTCTATTCCCACTAAAATAGTTGTAGGATATCACCATCTCTAAACAAATTCCTCTATAAGTCATGAATAAATGTCATTATATTATATTTAACTTACAATTTTATTTTCACATTCTATGTTTTTTTTCTCTAAGTGTATTTTAATATACTAGTGTAGAACAAATTAGGTGTAATTCAATATGTAACTGTTTATAAAAATTGTATATTTATGTATTTCAAAGGATAAAATATGGAGTATCTGTAAAGTAAGTAGTTATTTGCTAAGTCTATATTAGTTTTGGCACCAGACCAAAAGTATGGGACACCTAGTGAAAATCAAAATCACTAGTATTTGTCTGCTAACCTAGCTCACTAACTATTAGACTATTCATAAAGTAGATATAGTATTTGCTAAAAATCTTGAAATGTTTTTATTTCCTTTTTTTTTTTTTAATAGATGCTATCTTATACAGAGTATAAATTACTGTATTTGATGACATATAATACTTCCCTGCTTATTTACATATAATATTATAGTATTATAGAGTTAGGCTACATATAAGTGTTAGCAGTCTACTGTATCTGTATCTACATTAGCCTACTAGATACCTCAACTTCACATATATATATATTTTTAGTAATATTTACTATGAAAAAAGAAGTTTTATATGCTATCAAATACAGTATATATTTTTATTTTGTATAGAATTTTTTTTTTTTTTTCAGAATAGGCAATACTTTAAAAATCTTATCCAAAAATAAATACAAAACAGATTTGAGATAAAAGTAAGGTTTAAATGAAAATTAAATTTTGCCGTTTTGTGATCAAAAGGGCTAAAATATAGAAAAGAATTAAAATAAGGAGCCAAATAAAATTAGAATTAAATATCAAAAGAAAAAATGTAAGAGTGGTTTGCCTCCAAGAAACAATTATATATTTTTGTTAGTCAATAGACAAAAAGATATTGAAAGGAATTCTCTGAAACTTGAAACTGAGCCATGATATCAAGAATATCTTTTTTAAAAATTAGACAATGTGCCAAGGACTAGAAAATATTTATTTTCTGTTATAAATTATCTCAACTGTTTTAATTGATTATGAAGCTTTTCTGTAAAAGTAAAACAATCTTTGGATGTTAGGTTTCTTTCACTCAAATTAAGATAAAATCTGAGATTCTTTTTTTCTTTCTTTTTTTTTATTCCAACAGATCTCTTAAAACCTCTTTAGTAATTTGACAAGAGTTGAGTTTTTTTTGCTTTTTTTTCTTTTTTTTTCTAAATTTCCTACATTCTTTTTTAAAAATTTTTTCTTTGTCCATTCATTTGCCATTAATTACTCATGTAATTTACGGGCCTTGAAAAGCTATTTTCTAAAATAGGATTCCGAAGATATCTAACAAAGATTAACTTATTCACACTAATCGACGGCTATAATCAAACAAAATAACGGATACGCATCAGTTGTTAATTTATTAACATTTTCTTTTTATTTACTATGTTTGATTGTTAGTTTTTATGTGTTGGTGTGGGGGTTTTTTACACACACACGGAGGCATTGTACAAATTCCTATGGTGAGGTATAATATTATTCATTTTGTTAACATGAATAGAACATCTCTCATTAGTTATTAATTTTCTAGTCTTTGATAGAACTCTCTCACAGTATTTATTGTATTGTTAATAGTTCTTAAAAACTCTTTTTTCTCTTCATATATAAACCTAATTTGTAATAGATTGTACGGTCAATTTAGGTTACTAGATCTAACTCGGCTGTCAGATGTTACGACCGTCGGGAGGAAACGTGACATGTATTAGGCAGATCAACTAGTCCCCAGGGTATATACCCAGAGATTCTACCAGAGGAATTGGAATAAACGGGCCGTTCGCCTCAATCACGAAATTTAGGAAAGTTTTAACGTCAGCTCATCTCTGCCGGGAGATCACTAAACCGGCCCTCAGTTGCCATTGCCCTTATAATGCATCCAAATCATATACTATGCTGATGGAATATAAATGATATTGGTGCTTTGACTAAAAGATAGAGCTTTGTGTGTGATTATCGCTCATAGGTTGGTAGATCCGGTAAGTCACATCTTTTTGGTGCTGGCATAATACCAAACTAAGGTATATTCTACATTTCGCAACTTTTGTTCAGTCATTGCCTAGTTTTTTTTTATTTGTGCTCAAGGGTGTATCGAACCATTATTTTTGGTACTCGAAATTCAATTCGTCCTAGTTTTTGGCTCTATTAATTTTTGGTGGGGAGGAAAATCATGATATTGGGAATTAATGATTGGTGATGGTATTTCGAATATTTTGTTTTGCCAAAAAATAATTACTACAGATAGATACAAGTCTTAAATTCAATTTCAAGTTGGTGTTATGACATTTTATTTTGGTATCTTATTTTTTTAAAACTCATTTATCTCTTTACAATTCTATTTACTTTTGTTTAATTATTAGCCAGAGATAACACAAAGGTTAAGTGATTTTAAATTCTTCTAAGAGAAGGAAACTAGGAAAATGCACTTTCTTAATGTAATATTTCTTATTTTTATTTTTTCGCGTTATTTTTTTGAAAATATTTTCTTTTTTAGTAATTATATTTTTTGTCGCCTTGGAAGACCAGTAAGGAGACATTTTTGACAACCTAATAGGATTTGAAATCAATTTACGGGTCTTGTGATAAAATACGTTGTTAGCGAAACTTTTTCTGGATTAGTGTGATCTACTCGTCAATAACCACTTCATGGTTGTAAACTATAAGTGTTGTGGCAATAATCAAACTAATAGGTCTATCATATTTTGTTTATTTACTTCTTGGTAATTTGTACTTTTATTTTTTTAGCTCTCAACTAAACTAACGTCCACCTATCCTCCTTATTACAAACTCTCCATTTAATTAAGCAATATCATTGTATACAGTTATTTCTTTTTTACTTTTTTCTTGTTTGCTGATTTTATTTCAATAATGCTCATGGCACACCTGTATTTCATAATTTTGGTGTCATAGGGTAGTCTGGTGCTTAACTTTCTCTGAATTCAGTGTTTCCTAATTCTTCTACAAAGTGTTTATCAAAAATATAAGAATATAGGATACATCTCTTGCTTACAAGCAGACTAACCTATAGATAAGAGAGTTTAAATGCCTTGTCTGCTATATTGCGTATATCCCATAGCTGCCCTTACTAGTGGTAACTAGCTCATATGCGGAAGATTAAAACTACAGTAAATTCACATATACGACAATTTACAATAGGTTTTTCCTATAGAATATATCAATTATAGTGTCTATGCTTGTTCATTTTATTTATGTACACCTTTAAATCTAATCGACCGCATGGATACTACGCTAATTAGCTTTCTTACATAAGGTTGATGCATCCTAACAATTTAAGTAAATGACTATCATTATACTCATCACCTTATATACAATGTTAACTCTACTATATTTCAAACTCAAACACCCTTCTCTCTGATAAATAGAGAAATTTAGATACATCAATATATATATAATGAAAACTAAACTGCGAAATATTCCTATAATCATCACATTAGATATCGCGAGTTGGTCAACCTCTGACAACGCAGCTGATTACTCTACAGCCTTCTAGGATATGTACACTTAGACCATTTGCACAATCAGCATTTATAGAATGGCTCAATTTATTTTTAATTAACCCATATACAGATCCTGTATAATAATATACCATTTATAAACTCAAATTTCATATTAGGGACGATAAGTAGCAGAAAGATGGTATAACATTAGACATTGCGACAGTAGAGCCGCGACCAAGTATACTATATAAGGAATGGTGACATTGAAGGAGGAGGAGAGCCAGCATGTCACTAGGCTTACAATGTAGATTTAATGAATGACGGAGTGATAGAGTATTACTCGCCAGAATGTTCGTATGGGCAGATCCGAACTCCCATTACTCTAAAATCATAAAGAGATGCTACATGTATATCGTTAATACTTGGTTAAAGGGGAGCGTGATATGGTCTTAGAAGTGTTACCTCAATAACATGCAAGTACAGAGACACATATCAACTCTATCATAGATAATCCTGAGAAGGAATATAGGCTAAAGTAATATACACTCTTACTCAGAGAGACCATATTTTAATTTTACTAACCAAAAAGGGCCTAAATGTCACAGAAACCTGATAGGGGTCCTGATTTCTTTATAGTGATTATACAAACCTGAGATCACAAATTAATTCTACAAGATATTCTATCATGTATTGGGTATGTGTTACAAAGTATAGTCTCGACTTGTTTGTCAAAGAAGAAGAAGGTCTTAGACCAAAGAAAATGGTTTTAGACGATTTGTTTATTCTCACAAAATAGACTTATTATAGTATCAAAGTTTTATTGGAAAAAAAAAAAAACATTCAAACATATTTACAGACCTTGGTCACATTTACTAAATATAATCTGTCACTCAGTCCTTGCACCCAGGAGGTGGATATGGCCGGTTTTAAACACAAAAATCAACGTAAGTTTTCATGGGGGCATTTACCAACTGGCAATTAAGGATAAATAGATATGCGAGAGACTAATTTTTCCCCCATTCCCTTCTACCTGGCAATGCGGGTATGCCGCTTTCTAAGTAATTAAGAATTTAAAAAAAATTTAGGGATCACACTAACTAGACGTTGTATGAACAATATACTTTATTTCATATTACTCATTACATTTGATGACAGACCAATAGTCACGATATTAACAATATGAGTAATTTTTAGCTATCCTTTTCTCACCTCACCCTGCAAAACATTATCTACACTTGTTCATTAAAATGACGACTGTAATTTAATTAAATTATGCTATTCAACTGTGAAAATAATCAGATGATAGGGTACATAACAAATATCTGTTAAGTGTTTTATAGAGAATTATATTCAAATTCGCACTATTTATCTATTTTTCCACACATTTCTAGGTTAATACGCACTAAACTCCTTTAAAAAGTCTTTACTCACCAGCATACTACACATAGCATTTGACTAGACTATTTGTCGGAAGAGGTTGCCTGTGGAGCACTACGGAAGCAAGATTGAAGCCCGAAGTGGATTATCCATTTTACAAGTTTTTCGGGATTCTAGGGTGCCTGGGCTTGCCAATAAGAGTGCGTAGCAACTTTTGGGTGTGTCGCCTAATTAACATGTATATAGTAACATCATTCTCTATCCCTATCTTCTAATATTCAGTGGTGGTGGTGAGAGAGTTGAGTGCAGCGCTGCCTCGCGAGTTGTGTTTGATTTGTGGTAAGTTAAACCTGCGTTACTCGCTGGAGGGGTTGCTCTTGGTTACCGACTTTGGAGTCTCGAGAAGACTTGGCACGCTTAATAGCCATTAGTTCATGCAATTTACCACATCAATGTTGCTTAAGATCTCTTCCAATGGAAAGGTTGATGTCAATAACTAATTCCTCCCGCTATGGAATATAAATTGTAGTTGTTTACGTGAATAAGCTAGTGTAGTACTCTTGGAGTATGCTCATTATTAACTTATGTAGGTGTAATATAGAAATTAGGAGTAAGCCCTTAGCAATAGGTAATTTTTTCTGGAAGTTAAAATGGTTGTTGCTTTCCACCTCCTAATCAAATACTCTTGATAGTATAAACAATGATTATTTCTGTTCAAAAGTGGTATACTGTTCCTTATCTTGACCATTTTCTTCTATTTTCTTAGTATAGTATATATTTTCTAGGATATTTTCATTTTACTTTATAGAGAAAATCTTCTTCTCCTGAGACCACAACTAAGTTCGACTCGGTGGGCAAAGGTGGGTTTTGGTATAATATTATTTGATTACTAGGATCACAAATTTAATCGTATAGTTAATATTATTGAAAAATTCATGAAATAACATGAAAAACTAAAGAAATATTTAAGTTTGTCTTCATAATATAAAGCAACACAACTTTTATAAGAGTATTAATAATTAAGATATAATGGAAATTTTGCTCATTTACAAAACCTTTTTTTTTATCTGTGGTTTTACAATTATATGGTCTCTCTCGTTGAATTTTTCTTCACAAATAGCCTAAAATCATCATGAAATACTATTGAAAATGTCAAGAAGTCAACGTTATAGTTCGATAACCTTTTCCTTTTATCTTAGTGGGAAATAAATTATTTATCATTCCAATATAATATCATATAACTATAAGATTGCCTGCACTAAATACAATAAATGACAGAACTAATTGCACACATCAACACGATTTTTGTATCCCTACTATTTGTGCTATACTAATGTTATACATTTTCTGTCTCATTATATAGTAACATGAACTTATGAATAGGGTGTGCAATAATATTATCGACAGTTGAGTAGCTGCATTGATAAAGGTCCTTAAAACTGCTGCATACAGCATTTCACCAAGTTGTGCTTGTCATCATCAGAAATGTGAAAAAATAGAAAATTGATCAAAATGGTACCTCACCAGGTATGTATAAACTTAGTAACTATAGTTTCACAAGAAGGGATAAAAGGAGGTAAAATTCAAGTCCTATACACTCCCGCTCAGTAAAAGGTATGTCTGACATAGCTCAGATCTACGTACTTGTCCACCATGATATTTGCAACTGGCATGCATATGCAGGCTAACTTGATGTACTCGTTTTCCCTGCGTGTTCGTTGTCGCTTTCTCAAAATAGGCGACTCAGATAGATCTAATTCTGGTCGATCGCAACTAACTTTCGTTGACTATGTTAGTACTCTAGACAGACCCACTGGGTGGATTGGGCTTCATTTAGGATTTGGAATGTTTAGTTTCATATCGTTCAGTTTCTCTAACAGTAGCCACGAAGGTGAACAATCATATTGGATAAATGCCAGAATATGAGCCGTTAAGCCATCATGTATCTCTCACATATCGGGAGAAGTCGTTAATTTATGTCTGCATCACTCCCCTCTCAAAAGACAACTAACTATAATGTATACAGCTCATAGTATATATTGTAGTTGTAGTCAGGAGACGCGCGAGAAATGTGCAGGGTGAGAAAATAGTCACACCAGAACGTGTGTGGCGTTGAAGTTGTATTTAATATTGTCGTATCGCCGGTGTTAAGTAAGAGGAGTTCTATCACTCGCCATCACAGAACAACCAACCCACGCGAGAAGATTTTCTCTAACTTTAGTTAGCATGGATGCACGCAGAAACTGAGCAGCACTTTTTCTGTCAAGAGCATATCAACTCATTCTTTATATACTAATGTACAACAGAAATCCAATGAAATTCTGTGAACACTGTAATTTTGTGCTCAATAAGCAGGGGATTTAGCTTTGGGCAGTGTGGGGCGTATGCCGGGTGTATTTGAATTGCCAAAAAGAAGATTTTAATCGTACTACAATACTGTAAAAATAAATTGTTTTCATACAGATTTCATCTTGTTGTAAAAGAATGTTATTTTGACTAACTCATATGTATGGTATGGTATAGTTACCACGATCTGGCTTCGGCACTAGCATCTTAGGAGTATCACAGTAGTCTACAAGTCTTTCCTCAAGGGTCTAGCTTCCTTCAAGTCCATCTGTTGTTATTAGAGAGTTAGGGTTGATGAGTAACTCACGACTCTCTGGGCCCAACATCGTTCTGAAGCAGGTGGATGCTCTCTTCTTGAATCCTCGATTTACAGATTCAGTGATGCTGATAGCAAAAAGATCTTCTAGGTGTAATGAACAGTCTTTGTACGCCTCAGAGTTTACTAAGAAAGTATTAGGAAAACCTGCGCTATGTTTTTGGTAAACGGGGAAAGGGAAGGGTGAATATGGAAGGGCTCAGATCCTTAGGTTTTGCTCGAGTGATAACTACCTGTAACTTTTAGGGTTGATTATTTTTTTCTCTCGCTCTTAATAATCAGGTAAATTCTGGGAGCTAAAATTCTACTCTGCGCATGCAGTGTTTCTCTCAGATTTAGTGGCATTTTCAGACATCGGGTCATCTAAAGGCTCATTTGGAAGTAACTACTTTTTAACGTGTAAATTGGTTGAAATCGGTTTTTGGTTGGTTTTGTTTTGTGTATGTTAGACTGATAATGAATTGTAGCTAATCACCGGTCAGTAAAAATGTAATATAGAGTTGTAATTATGAAGCACGGGGTCCATCTATAACTATCTAGTGTCGTGTGTCTATCTAGTTGTGCATAAGTGTTATTGGAAGGTTGTTTATGTGATCCTGGTCGTTTTTTAGTTTCTTACGAAATACTCACAACTTCGAGTACTTCTTTAGGCTGTAGTTTCAGTGCTATAAGGGCGGCTATGTATGGAATTTGGGATCATAATCTTTCCCATAGTAATCCTTAGAGACAGGCATTGGTATCTTCGCACCGGGCTGTTGTTACAAAATTGCGTCTATCCCGTCTGCTCTTCGGCACTAGGGACCATTTGGTTACTCTCCTAACCTCAAGGGGGCCTGTAGCTCTTTCAGAGCACTGTGCGTCGATTAAACCCCTTTTAGCTGGATCTCTAGCTACTGCGCCTACTCTCATGGAAGGTGTGCAACTATGGATATAGTGCTATGGGGGTGAATGGCTGCCCTCAATATAGAGGTTGAACAGTTTCACGTTGTAAGGACTTTTTTATAGGCCACACGGAGCGACTGGCTTGCCTAGATTTCGTGTACCATCGGCACTCTCTGATTTACCGCTACATTTGGGGTACTCTTTGTTTTATACTAAATATACGGTATTTTGGTATTTACATTCATGTGTATGATGATGTGTTGTACCTTGTTGTGTTTGACGGTCTGATATCTCACTTGGTTTATTCTTAGTTGGTATTTCGTTTGTGTATTATAACTTAAGGAAAGTGTTTAAATACGCATAGCCGGTAGTGTTATTTCTGATGTAGGTGGTAATTATTTCTCTGGGAGTAACCGATATAAAAAATGATAAGTACTGAGGATTCATAGGGTAAGATGTGGAGACATTGTTGATTTTACAATAAATTTCTATCCTGAAAGGGCTAGTGTTGGCGGCCTAGAAGCCTTCTCAGGTTAACGTGCTCATAACAACACAAAACCTTTTTTTACTCAATTGAGTTCCATTTTTATTTGCGCTAACGGGCTGTTGGTTGTGAACTGGTAAGGATCTCGCGTTTTCTATTAACTGTTAGTTTACACATGTGAGCTTACTCACTCACTTTAACTCTGGCAACCTTGTGGGTCTAGAGGAGTTGTCTTGTAGTTGTATTCAGTTTAACAAGGGTTCTCCTATAAAAGTTCAAATGTAGAACTTACGATTTGTCTTTGGCTGGTGACCACTTTTTATATCTCTTCAGATACTTATTTTCATAATTAAGTTTATTGCTGCTTATCAATTTATACCCCTACATGGTTTTCAAATTAACAAAAAAAAATCAATCTATGCAAAATTTAGCTTAAGTGGACAAAAGCAAGGTGACCCCCCTCATCAATCATGTAATTTTGAAGGTGTTTGCCCTATATGTGTAGGCGTGGTCTAATGGTTAGAGTCGTAGGAAATGGACTCGTCAACACGAGTTCAATTCCTGGACGAAGCTGTTGGCATTTCACATGGCGCTAATACCCTTGGGAAAGGTATGAATCCAATTCTCCCTCCAGATATGGGTAAATATCAGGGCAGACTGGACTCTTTAACCATGGCTAGGTAACCGGTCTAGGAGAAGGAAAACTCTGAATTCAAACCTGTTAAACTCCGCTTAAGAAATGGACCTTGTGTCGCATCTTGCTCACACATACATGTGTAGGCGTGTAGTGTAATGGATAGAGTCATAGGAAATGGACTCATCAACCTGAGTTCAAATCCTGAATGAGGCTGTTTGCATTTCATATAGTGTTAATACCCTGTTTGCATTTCATATAGTGTTAATACCCTTGGGAAAGGTATGCATCTAACTACTCTCCATATGGATAAATAGTAGGGCAGACTGGGCTCTTTAATCTTGGATAGGTAACCAGTCTAGGAGAAGGAAAACTCTGAATTCAAATCTGTTAAACTCCACTTAAGAAATTGACCTTGTGTCACATCCTACTTGTGCAGAGAGGTTGGTAAAATTATATGCCTACGCTTCTGTCCCTGGCTTTGCAAGTTGCCTTCCCCATTATGTTTATTGTCATTTATCCTTCTAATACCAAGAATAAGTCTGAACAAGTTTTTGATTTAAGAGAAAATTATATAAGAGATAAAACATTTTTATCTGAAAACATGACATTCCAGGCAAAAACTTCAAAATTTCACGGTCGATAAGGGTTGCCTTACCATTGTCTGCTCAAGCTAAAATTTTGCACAGATTTTTTTTTATTTGGAACAAGATAGGGGTGGAGTTAAACTTTTAGAAAGAGACAGTGAAGAACAGCACATATCAGAAAAAATAATAATGGATAAGCTCTTGGCAAGGCTCAAATTAATATTCTCTTTTACCTTAGTGAAGCCAGCTGCTGTACCAATTAGGCTATGAGAACCATTGGTATTATGTATATTTACCAACTTCGCAACACAAGTATGAGACACAAGGTTAATTTCTTAAGTGAAATTTAACAGGTTTTAGACTGGTTACCTAACCAGGGTTAAAGAGCCCAGTCTGGCCTACTATTTACCCATAGCTAGAGGGAGAATAGTTGGATATATTCCTTTCCTAAGGGTATTATAGAAGCTTAAATTGCACCTATAAATCCATCTCTTACTTTCTTTCTTGATATCTCAGCATCATGTTTGTTATTGTTTTTATGCCCTAGTAGTATTATTACTATATTTTATTTTTATTCTTTTAGACGAAGCATTGTCAACCATTATTATTAATATCAATATTGACTATTATTTTCTTTTACGTTTTTCTTTTAGTTTTTTTTTTTTTATTACAAGTCACTTGGATTAGTATTTCTATGACACTGAAGAATGGTACATATTGAAGATGATAATAATAAAGGATAAGCTCACAATATAATTTGAAATTGAAATTTTTTTTGCTTTGGAAACCTGGTTATTTATTTCTTCTTTCATATTGTCTGTTTCCATATCTATGTGTTTCAATTTTTAACTTGCAAATAATTCACTAGGCAATGTTACATGGAGATTGTTTGCCTGTACTTTCCCTTAGTATCGCCTTCAACCATCTTTCCACAAGGACTGCACAATATAGGAGAGTAATGAGTGACATACTGACCTATGATGTGTTGGTAGTTTTATTTTAATTAAATGTTGCTTTTCTAGATTGGTTATTATACCAAGGCTAGAGAGCTCAACCTGCCTTACTCTCTCTCTCTCTCTCTCTCTCTCTCTCCCCCTCTCTATCTATCTATCTATCTATTTGTTATATACCCCTTGTTCTGGGTATATAAACGGCAAGAGAGTTCTTAGGAGCATTATGAAAAGATGGGAGGTATTCATATATATATTTACCAACCCCTCCGCACGAGCAGGATGTGACACAAGGTCAATTTATTAAGCAGAGTTTAACAGGTTTGAATTCAGAGTTTTCCTTCTCCTAGACCGGTTGCCTAACCAAGGTTAAAGAGCCCAGTCTGCCCTGCTATTTATCCATAGCTGGAGGGAGAGTAGGATTCATATCTTTCCCATGGGTATTAGCGCAAAGTGAAATGCAATTACCACATCCAGGATTTGAACTCGGGACAACAAGTCCATTTCCCATGACTTTAACCATTACATATTCATATATGTCTGCTGTATATTTAAGTCTTTTCTTACTTACTTGGATTAGCTCGGCTGGTACCTTATTTCTGTAATCTGTTTCTTGTAATCTGTTATCTTCATTTCTTCTAACTGGTTCTGGTTCTGTAGTCTGTAGCTTTACTTTAAGATGCTGGTTCACCATTAATTTGCAAGAGACAACCAAGACTTATATTCTATGTGATCACATTTTTTATTCTGAACCAGACTTCTGAACCATGGCGGAGTCAAAACCGCTGTGTGCTTACATCACAACATCTCTGTGCTAACTGACTGACTAAGCTCTGAACCTTCCGTTCCCAGGCCAGTTTTTGTGTAACTGGAAAGAAGGTAACTTAAAGGTTATTACCTATAAATCATCTAACCCTATGGATTTTGAATTTCAACAATTTTTAATTCAAAATTTAACTACACTAACCATCCAAAAAACAACACATTATCATTATACAAAATATCTATCTCACAAGAGAGGGAGACAGTCAGGCAGACTGAGCTCTCTAGCCTTATTTGAGTTCCCATCAATCTCTTCTCCTCTTTCTCTCTCTCCCAATATATATACAGGGTGTTCAGGATAAATTTGACAGTTTCATAAGGAAAAAGAAAAAGTGCTTGGTAACTACAAAATTTAATGGATTGTAAAGAAATTCAACAGACACAGAAATTACACGACTGTCAACAAGTTTCACTCAAAATAACCGCCATTAGTGTCAATCACAGCTTCAATCCTGCTCCCGAACCTGGAGCAAGCTGATGTTACAGTTTCCCTGGGAGGGGTCTCAAAAACTACCTTAATTCTTTCAATTAACTGGGCTTTTGTAGTACTGGCACAGTGATTAGTATCTTTCTCAACAGCACCACATACATAATAATCCATGAGGTTAAGATCTGGGGAGTTCGGAGGCCAAACATTGGGACTGGTGTAGTCGTAAAAATTTGCCAACAACCATTTTTGACTTTTCCCAGAGGTGTGGCAGGGGGCCGAATCCTGCTGCCATACATATGACCTACCATTGGCTACCCTTGTTATCCAGGGCTTGACTACAGTGTTTAGCAACTCCATGTAGGCATCTGAGGGTCCTACAACACTTTTTTCTGCAGATTTTTTAGGAATTCTGCTGTACGAACGCAATCAGATCATCTGTTATGTTGCTTTCTTATAGCCCAGCCTCGTAGTCTCCATTGCAATTCTCCAGTTCATGCCTGATTGTTTTTACAGTGTTCAAGGAGCATTGGACAGCAAACATAATCTCCTTATTTTGATGGCCGGCACAGATCATCATAATACAAGTTATTCTCTTCCATGATTCAGGTGGTTTCCAGTCATCCATTTTATCTGTCATCACGTATATGAATGAAGAAGGGTCCAAGCTTTTAAATGATGTGTAGTGTGCATCAATACCTCCAACCTACAGAGAAAAATAACCAAATATGAATATGTCAAATTTATCCTGAACACCCTATATATATATATAATAAGATAAATATATAAAGGTTTTACATATCTATTTATTAGGTGACAAAGGAACATTCAGAACCATATTGGTTTTATGCGATGCAATCATCAGGTGAAGATGTTTCAAATGACATTTGAAACATCTTCACCTGATGATTGCATTGCATAAAACCAATATGGTTCTGAATGTTCCTTTGTCACCTAATAAATAGATATGTAAAACCTTTATATATCTATCTTATTATATTATATAACAGCTCTATTTCTTATATTGAGCACTCTACCAATAATACTGCCTTTGGTACGCCATTCCAGCAAAAGCTGAAACAGTGACCATCTCACACTATATATATATATATATATATATATATATATATATATATATATATAATCACTAGAGAGAAAGAGAAGAGATTGATTCATGCTTTTCCCAAAGGAACGAGAGTGAAGGGAACTCAAACAGACTCAGTAGGAATTCCAGTTCTGTTTGCCATTCCTATTTTTGAAGCCAATAACCACTATGTTACCCATACATCTTCAAATTAATTCAACAGCTATATAAGCCATTTCAACACTTGAATTTAGTTCATTTATTTTTTGTCTATTTTATTCTATTATTCATGTAAAATATAATTGATTTTGTATATTTGCTTTTAAATAACTGGACCAATTTAAATAAAAGATCATTTTTGGTGATATCAGTTATGAAAATAATAGAAAACTAGCAGGGCCTATGGATATACCACAGTATGATAATTTAATTATTATGTTTGATATGCTTACTTAAGAGCTATTGCGATATACTTCAATATGTACAAAGTATAATAATCTTGATTGAACTCTCTCACTCTTTTTTTTTCTTTCTTTCCTTCTTTTCATCTTTTCATTATTGTTGATTGAAACAGATTAGTGTTATCACTTCCACATGCTCACCCCCTCTCTATCTTTACCCATCTCTCTTCCTTTCTTATGTTTTTTCTATGTAGCATGACCTTTTTCTTCCCTTTCTTTCTTTTATGATAAAAACGGAATGGTCTATTATTTAGCTGAGGTAATAACACTCATAAGAAATAAGAATTCAGTGGATAAGCAACACCAGATAATCAGGATTTACATTTTTGCATTTCATCTCGGACAATTTGGATGGTCTCATTTTTAAATCAAAGGGTGTTGCAAGATGATAACGGCTTTACAATTAAGGAACATGAGTATTAATATGTTGATTATAAAATTTATTCATCTGCATTTATACAGCCCCATTTTTTGGTTGGGATGGTTATTTTATACAAAAAACAAAAATGTTTGAATATACAAATGAACCAAAAGGGAAAAAATATTTTCCTATCAAACCATGTTTGCATGTGTGCTACATAGGGCAGACAAGAATTTTTCTGAAAAAAATGTGAATATACAAAAAAAACAAACAAAAAATGTGAATATACAAAAAAACAAACATCCAAAGATTCTTTATGTAGTTGTTGTTCAAAAACATTCTACAATTGCTGGTCATTATCAACAACTTAAAATTGTCCTCAATAATAGTTGTACATTTTTAAATAGGTACTTTCATCATATGCTTGTAAAGTCATGTGTAAACGGTTAAAACTGTAGTGCCAGGTTTAATATTGGGGGAGGGGCCTATTAAGAGTCATATGACTGCAATTTTGCCTATGGTGTTGGTTATTGCATATGTGTTAGATGCAATTTAAGGCCCCCACTCCTAGGATGAAAGATACACTGTTTAATGTGATTTGGTTTGTTTTTGATATTTGGAGTCTCTTTTTATTTTTATTATTTTTTTTTTTTTCAATTAATATTAAATAAAATTTTTGTGTTGTCAACTAATATCAGTTGAATGTTAATAGGAGTGTTATGGTTTTGTGGGATATGTTGATTACTATGTGTACAAATAGTACTGAGATTTGATAAGTGACATGATTGTCTACAGGAAGGAGTGGTGGCCATGTGACCAATATAAAGATTAAATATTAGTTTTTTTATTATTGGTATTAGAAATGCAACTTAGGCATATCATCATCGTCAGGTCACGCTGACAGCACAATTCCCATGACTCTCTCTCTCTCTCTCTCCACCCATCTTTATCGGTCATTGCCCCTGGCAGGTCCTCCGCACAGTATCCAGAATCTACACAGAGCTGATTGATGTAGGTTTTTACTGGTTGGCCTACACTGGTGTGTCTATGTATAGGTGACCACAGGAGAACATTAGTTATGGGTTCATCCTTGCTTCACCAGCAGTGTTCAGCATGTCAGTATTCATGGTTTGTGTGATAGGAAGTAAGTGGCCATACAACTGCTTTTTTATGGGATGCTGCCACCAAGGTTTTTCAAGAAAGCTTTTAGCATCCTTGTGTAATTCCCATCTAGTTTTTTCTCAAGGTATTTCGTTAGAGTCCATATGTATATGTATGTATGTATATATATATATATATATATATATATATATATATATATAAATACGGTGAGGAAATTAATCCGACAATATGAGAAGAAAATATTTTAAAAATATAACAAACACAGGATGTTATGATCAGGAAACAATTTTTAGTGTCAATACTTAAGCATATCGGTATATTGTACCATCTTCAGGACACTGTTAAGTAATGTTTATGTGAGGGACAAAATGAAAGATGTTAAGTGTATAATGATTGTGTGAATATGATTATACACTTAACATTAATCATTATACACTTAACATCTTTCATTTTGTCCCTCACATAAACATTACTTAACAGTGTCCTGAAGATGGTACAATATACCGATATGCTTAAGTATTGACACTAAAAATTGTTTCCTGATCATAACATCCTGTGTTTGTTATATTTTTAAAATATTTTCTTCTCATATATATATATATATATATATATATATATATGTGTGTTCCAAATATATATAGCTAAATAGCCCAGTCTGCCCTACTAATTACCCATAGCTGAATATGGGGTGAACATATGGATTCATGCCTTTCACAATCTATCTTTTATAATGACAACCTTTATGCCACACATGCCTCTACACTACAGTTTATAATTATCTGAAATGATACCTCCCACACCAAAGTACCTTTCAGCATTAAATGAACACTTAAATATATATTTTGATTTGTGGATTTAAAAAAAAGTTTTTTTTGTTTTTGTTTTTTTGGGGGGGCTAATAACTTTACATTAGATGTGTAGTGTCATATTTATAAATGATACCTAGCCCTTCCCTCAATGTCAATCACTTCAGATGACTTCAAGAAAGGTATGTACCCATTATTTATTGACATACATAGAAATGAAAATTAAGATTTAAAAGTGGTGATATTGTGACTGCAAACCATTGGCTGCTATTCAGAACTGGAATCAGCTGATAGCCACCATTAAAAGAAAATTAGTAATAGATATAGACAAAATAACAAACAGATGTACTTATATAAATATCACAAAGGAAATCAATATGAAAATGCATCCGTGTACATATGTATTATAATTCTACTCTACATTCTCCACTTTAATTCAGTAACATTGCAAGATGAAATCAATTTCCATAAAATCTAGGTCATTGCCAGATTATTGGCAACACTCTTTTGCAATTGTATATTTCATATATATATATATATATATATATATATATATATATATATATATATATATAATCATTGCTTGGCCTTGGCCTGATGTTTAATTTTGTAGATCATTGAAAAAGCTGGTTGATTTTTCTATAATTTACAGTTGATTTGGTTTAGTTTGGTCATTTAAAGTTATTGAAACAAGAAAAATAATCTCTAAAATAATATCATAATTCAATAAAAGTATTAGAAATTACATTATATTGTTTATCTAACCATAAAGTAAGAAAGAAAGTATATTTATAATTGTTATTTTGTGCACTCACCATAACTTTCTGAAAACAGATAATAAGAGTAAGGATTGAAAGAAATTTCATTCATACATACATTATACATATAATACACGTAGAATAATCATACTAAGTCCAATTACCGTCGAATTGGCAAGACAAGACAGCAAGCAGTCGTAACCCAATACGATTCTGGTATGCTGTAAAGACCACTGCAAAGTGGCAGGATTTATGGAGCCTCAGAGGATCATACAAACCAAGCAGCCAATCAAGACTCAGGGAATGGAATCACCCAAATGTATGAGTGGACTGTTCTGAATTCCCATAAGTACCAGTTGTCTTGACACTGGTTCAGTTGTGCTTGGCCAGTCACATTGTTCAAACCAATTGGTGACTGACTGACTGACTGACTGACTTCAATAAATATATATATATATATATATATATATATATATGGAATGAAGGACAGCAAATATGAAGAGTTTGCATACAAAAGTGCTCAATGCTAAATTAACAGAGTAGGTTTAAAACCTCAAATACCATATTATGGTACTATATTACCATAACTCAAGTTTCATGCATATTAGGCGATTATCAGACAGGGGATTTTTACTATTCACCCGTCTGAAAATTGCCTAATATGCATGAAACTTGAGTAACTGTAATATAGTCCCATAATATATATATATATATATTATGGAGGCGCGTGGGCTAGTGGTTAGAGTCGTGGAAAATGGACTCGTCGATTCGAGTTCAATTCCTTGACGAAGCTGTTGGCATTTCACATAGCGCTAATACCCTTGGGAAAGGTATGAATCCAGCTATTTGTTAAATAGTAGGGCAGACTGGGCCCTTCAGCCTTGGGTAGGTAACCAGTCTAGGAGAGGGATAACTCTGAATTCAAAATTCTTGAAGTCGGTCGTTGATTGGGTTTGTGGCAACCCTTGATGTACCAATTCTTTCCTATCAACTGTGCCAAAAAGTGTGGATGGTCCAACACAAGCCTTCACCACTATAAACAAATCACTGTGTGGGTGTTCATTGTGTGTATGAACCCTTATGCGTCGAAAATCGACGAGAGAGTCCATAATATATGTATATATATATATATATATATATATATATATATATAGGCACCAATTTCTCTTTCAAACAAGTTTCATTAAAGACCACAGACAAGATTTGTATTAATAGTTTTTTTTTTACTAATTTTCTCCTATCTTCACACAAGACTGAATGTTTGGTCCCATATTATATTTATATAGAAATTGTTCAAACATTTTTTCCTGACCTATTTCCAGCAATCCTTGGTCTTTTTCAAGTGTAAAAGTGAGATTGTATTGTTTTTTAAATTCAGAGGAACATTGATACTGTATCTGTATATGAACACACTGGAACATTTAAAAAGACACCTGGCTACATTTATTGAGATTTTGTATTTAATTCAAAATATATAGAATGCATAAAACATATATAAAGTTCATTCATAGTTTAATACATTGACATTTAATAGTGTCTGTGTCTGTGTGTGAAATAAAGAGAGAACATTTGTTGTATTTATTTATCAGTCAGGTCTCTAAAACTAACATGTTGTTGTTTTTTGTGGAGGTTTTTTTTTTTACCCCTTGTGAATTTTTCCCACCAGCTGCAACTGATGGTTTTTCACTGGAGTGAGTGACAGAAAGTCTCCCTAGATCTCCAAGGAATTTATTATTATCATTATTTCTTGAGTATAACATATTCTATGAAAACCACATCATATTCAAAAAGCATATTTTTTTTTACCTCTTTTATGAAGTATGTAGAATTTTAAATGTTTGATACAAAAGTATATTTGTATTGTTTAACAGCTAAGGAACATTTTAGTAAAGTAATGAAGAACTTGTATAACCTATAATAATTGAAGCCTAAAGAAAGGAATATTCCTCCTTTTTTTTTTTCTTCAATATTATAGTTCAGATCATCATTATTGGCATTTTTGAATCTTTTTTTTTGTAACCTGTATAATAACGTTAAAAATAAAAGTAACCACACCAAATTTGTAGGATTACTATCAAGTCACATTGAAAGCACCATTATCTGCTAGATCACCAAAGTTAAGTAGCGATGAGCCTGTTCAATACTTAGATGGGTGACTATTTAAGCAACAGCACGTACTGTAAGCAACCTGATATCAAAATTATTTGATTCGGCATTAAATGACCCAAAAAGGGTTGATATGCCATAAAACAAACAACCAACCAAATTTGTGTCATTAGAATATTTTAATAGAATATTCAAATTGCATCAACATTTCTTAAATATTGGCAGGATTCCTTTCTTTGATGGCAGATTTTTGTTCAAAGATTTTCAATAGAATTGCAATCAAGACTCATTAGTCCATTGTTTCCTTTTCAAACATTATTGTATATTTTTAGTTTTTAATGATCTACAACCCAAACCTCATTTCCTAACTGTAACATGTTCCACGCTAAAAATCCTTTGTATTTATCAGATGAATCTTGATATGAATAATTTTGTTATTTCGGACAGTTGTCCTCATCTTTATTGCAGTATATATAAACACAATGTTCAGGCCACTAAATATTATGTTTATATATACCACAATAAAGATAAGGACAACAGTCCGAAATATCAAAATTATTCAAAAATCCTTTGATATTCTAATTCTATGATTCTTTCTATATGGTTAAGGCCCCTAGTATCAGAGGCAGCAAAGCACACACCCCCACAACATTATGGTTTGGTTTCATTTGTTTAATGGCATATCAACCTTTGTGGGTTATTTAATGCCAAAGCCATGCTTATAGAAGAACATTTGTGGTACTATTTAACCGAAAGCTGGATAGCTGGGGGGTGAAGACAACATTGTGGGTTCTTTACTATGCTTAACTGCAGAACCACCTCTTGGGCCAGGGGTCCAGTGGCTTCAGCCCTGGACCGTAGAAACTAACAGCGTTGATCCTAGGGGGATGCCCCCCCCCCGGCAACACTTTAAGGGGGCAGGGCTGGGTTTATTACCCAGCGCCTTGAGGGGGAATGCTGACGTGATCAACACATTTTTTGCACCCGCCACCCATAAGCTTCGGTTTGTGGGTGCTCCTACATTAATAGGGCCTTGGGCCTAACCCGTACACGTGGGGTACATGGTAAATATCATGCTTAACTGTAGGTAAAGTGTTCTTTTCTTTATAAGCTTCATTTTGTCATCTTTTTTTGGCACTGGGGTTTTCTTTGACCTTTGCCCATAAAGCTATTTTTGATTTAGTGTATACAGCATATGGTACACATTAAAATGATGACTCCAGTTTGTTCCAAATCAGCTTTTAGTTCTTTGAACATTTTACAGGATGTTATTTCTATAATTAACATAAACCTTTGAAGACTTATCTCATCAATGTTCCTTTTTCCTTTATGTTCAGAGAGATTCTTGACAGTTGTATGCTGAGCAAAATTCTTAATGATATTATGTGCTGTAGAAACAGAGCTAACAAGATTTTGGGAGATGGCCATGTACCATGGTGTTCTATATAGAAGGCCTATTCATCAGGTAGGTAAAGTAAAAAAAATGGAGGTTGAAATAGTTTACTTCTGGTTTGAGATTTTTCTAGATTAAAAAATTCGAAGATAGTTTTGCTTTTACACGTGGAATAACTTTTGCCATTATTTAATTGAAGTAAGTATAGGTTCTATTTATTTTATATCCATCGGGTTTAATATATTATTTTACACTAACAAGAATATGCACCCTCTGGGCGTAGGTATTTGAGTTTTAATGTAATGAAATATATTAAATTAGAAAGACTAACAAAATGAAATAAGAATGCATATAAAAAGATGACACTTATTTTAATTATATTTTAATTGGTTTCTATATAAAATCATTCATAGGATTGATTCTAATACATTGGAGAATAAAACAATAATATTAGAGACCAATGACACTAGCTAATTATCTATTAAACCTGGTTTTGTTAAAACCAGTATGCAAATTAACCACACCATATATTATGTAAATTCTTATTTCTTAGTGATATATAAGACACATTGCAGGATTAGACATTATTAATAAATAAGATTTATTGTATTAATGATTTTGACTATAAATTAAATACTCATTGATAAACTTACACAATTCCTGAGAGTATTGTGACATAAGCAGTGATGTAGTTACAGACAGGCACAAAATCTCCATTATGATAAGATTCATTTTGTAAAAAACAAACATTTTGGTCTGAAATTCACTATTAAAAAAAAAAGTTGTTTTTTTTTTGTTTTTTTTCACAGTCAATGTAAAATAGGTATACCCAAAATTGACCTAAAATGCGTTTTTGACAAAATGAATTTAGCCCCCCCCCTACAGAAAATAATTTACCAAAATCAGGGAATTATCAGATTTTAATGAAATTTTCAGTGTTGATTTATCAATGAATGAACTTTATAATGTAGTATTTATTTTATTTCAAAACTTTCTGATTTTTTCCAGGTCACTTAATTTTGACTAACCCCTTATTTTGAGGGCGTAAAATCTTGGCAAATTGGTCAGCGTTTGATACAATTACAGTAGAAATAAAAAGATAAAAGACCGAAGTTGTGAATAGAAAAAAAAAAAATAAGTAACGAAAATCAGAAAATAAAATGTAAAAAAAAAATAAATAAAAAATTTTTTGGAGATTTCTTTTTTACTCTTGTCGATAATTATTTAATTGGCTATTATCTTATAAAAGATAAAATTATACATCGATATTTTTTCTGCTTAAAAAGCGAGGGCTAAATTTTCAATAGGGTTTTTCTTCAAAACTTATACTTTGTTTGACTAAAAGAAGGTTTGCATTAAATAGATATTTATTTCTAGAATCTAAAAATATAACATTTTAAACTTAACATAAGAATATTTATAATTTAAATGAATTTTATATATTAATTTTTCATTATAAAATTCATTAATTGATAAATCAATACTGAAAATTTCATTAAAATCAGATAATTCCCTGATTTTTGGTAAATTTTTAAAAATCGCTAATGTTACATGAATTTTCTAAACACGCCATATTTCAAGAGTGTTAATGGCCGAACGCGATCGAAATTGACCAAAAAATTCGTTTTAAATGTATTAAAAATGAATTAAATGTGTAATATTATTTTGCTTTTTTATTGATGGTTAATACTTATCACTTTAGACAAAAGTTTGACCTTAAATAATCGATTTAATTAATTTTAATTTGTTTTTAGAAAATGTTAGCAAACTTTAGCAGATGATTTTTGGGTATAGCTAATGTAAAAATATATAGTTAAAAATCTCTTAAGAAACAAATACACAAAAGATGTAGATATGTACAATGAATGTGATTCCCTAACCTCTAGGCATAAAATAACTTAAGACTGGCTGACATGTTGTTATAATCAATCAATCAACAATAACAAGTGGTTTGTTTTTGTTTTTTTTAAGCATTAAAATAATCATTCCTGAGCTAATTGAAGTCATGCGGGCATCAGGCCAGAACAGAATGGGGTTAAGGAGGCCAGTTGGCATGGGTCTACAATTTCAAAGAGACCTAATTCCCCTGGTAGTGACAAAATGAAATCCTTTGGTAAAGAATATTGATATTGTAAAAAAAAACATCAAGGGGGTCTATATTTCCCATCTGACCTGGGCCTATTACCTACTTTACATGAGTCAAGTGGACATTGATAATTTATCACAGGTAAATCAAATGTAATTATTGTTGGTTTGGCAGTTGGTTTTGAAGGCTATCACAATGCAAGTGTAAAGAAAAACGAGGTAACTATGATGTTTTTCATTTACCTTTGATTTATTTTCTTAATATATCGGAATGAAAAAATCCCTTTGTCAGGAGATTTCTGAAAGCACGGCGCCCTGAAAAGAGAGATGTTGACTGTTACTAGAATCTGCCCATTTTGTTGTATGCTTGTTTGATAATGTCTTATTCTTCTGAATTCTTTGTGTGTGCATGTGTATTCGTAATTATTTTTAAAAACTTATTTGAGGGATGTGTTGGAGCAATTTTTCAGTTTTAATTTGTTTTTGCTACTTTTATTGTTTTTTTTTGTTTTTTTTTTTTTTTGTTTTTGTTATTGTTTCATTATTTGCTGTTCTATACCAAATATGAATGTTGAAATATCTATAGGCCAAAGATGTTTCACTAGATCCATTAGATATTTTATTCTTAGCTTAAATTTCATGGGGGTCACATATCATTCACCTTGTTAGTGCCAACTGCATCCTCTATAGAGAGGTAAGACTCACTTAAAAGGACTGTCCTGTATGGCACTAAATTGCATCCAGTGATGACACTCCAGTTCTGGAGCTCTGATGAGCGTGGAGTTCCCCTTCATTGCCATTACTCCCAGGTTCACTCTGAACCAGAATGATAGTGCCGTTTAGGGTCCCATATAGGAGTCAAATAGAACTGTTTGAAAATTATTAGTATTGGATATGAATGCTTAAAATCATATAACTGTGGGCAAACAAATGATTGTTGTTATTGAATAGAGATAGTTGCTTGAAGCCATATAATTTTGTGTAGATTATTAATATTAGATAGGAATACTTGATATCATATAACTGTGTGTAGATTATTAATATTAGATAGGAATTCTTGATATCATATAACTGTCTGCAAATTATTAATATTAGATAGGAATACTTGATACCATATAACAGTCGGCAAATTATTAATATTAGATAGGAAAACTTGATACCATATAACAGTCTGCAAATTATTAATGTTAGATAGGAATACTTGATATCATATAACTTTGTGAAAATAAATGATTAGTATAGAAAAAAAAGTATGACTAAAAAAATAATGATTAATCAAACATTTATAGATGAATCAAATTTTGGCATTAAATAACCCATAATATGCTGTTAAATAAACCAAACCAAACCATTAATGGTAATCAGAACAGCACCAATTGAGATAAAGGAATGTTTTTGCCTATAGTTATATGAGGTATTAAATGTGATATGGATGAATGGAGACATACTAAAATAAAGAAAATAAAAGACTTTAAAAGTTATAGGATTTCCTTTCTGATTATACTTTTAACAAAGTACATTCTCATTTTTATCTCATAAAGTCATAAAAATTTATGTTTTATGGTGTGGTTTAAATTTCTGTTATTAGGGTCACTTGGCAATCTGCCCAGCAATAATTTAAGTATCAGACCACTTTGCATTTGTAATTGATAATCACATTGAATTTAAACTGATTCATGTTACTATTATTTATAACAATTTTACTCAATAATAAACAGATTTTATTACTAAAAAGAACATTTTTTTCTTCAACCTTCAAATAATATATGCTTTCTAAACTTTCACCTATCAAAATAAACATACCAAAATGAATTCTGTCCTGTCAACTGGAGCTGTAGAATACACCAACTGCACCACTGCAGTGGGGTAATACCCCCACCCCAAGGGGCCACTTGTTGGCCATGGGTGGTGACCTGTGATGCTTAAGGATGGAACCCTGGTGGCTGGGCAGTCTATGACATGCTATGACTACACTTTGGCCCTTACTTAGGCTAGACAGGCGGTCAGAGAGGCCCCCTCTGATTATTCGGCTGGTTATGTCAAGCCCTAGCACCTATATGATTGTCCCAACCCAATTGACTTCATGGAAAATCTGCAATCCTTTTTATGCGCTAGAAAATTGTGGCTGAGGGTCCTGGGTATGATGTTAAACTGCATCAAATAGTGAAATTCCAATTCTGGAGCTTTGGGGATAGTGGAGTACATCTTCATCGCCATTACTCCTAGGTCCACTCTGACCCAGAGTGGTAGTACTAGTTAGGGTCCCATCTATGGGTTAAATTGAAAAAAATGTGTTTAAAAAGAAATTTTGAATACCCATCAAGAAAGAATAAAACAAAACGTCTTCGGCATAAAAAAAACCCCAAGAGTTGACATACCATAAAATGCAACCAACCAACCAACTAACCAAAATGAATTAGCATTCAGTCAACATTTGAAAAATAATTAAAGTTCCAATTACCGTCGAACTGGGAAGACAAGGCAACAAATGGTTGTAACTTAAATACATACCCGAATAGTCACAAAGTCTACTGCAGAATGACAGGATATATATAAGACTCCACAATGTTATTCAAATCAAGCAGTCAAGCAGCCAATCAGAACTCAAGGAATGGAATGACCCAAATCATCCAAATTCATGAATGGGTCATTCTTGATTTCTATATATACCAACTGTCTTGGACACTGCTTAAGTTGCACTTAGCTGTTGTTATTCAAACCAACAGTATTGGCTTCAATAGAAAAATAAACTTCTCTTCATTTAAATGGTATTGTCAAAATTAGTTTGAGAATTTAAAGATTACAGAAATCCATTATTAGAAAAAATTTTTTTAAACATGAGTCCTTTTATTTTACTTGAGTGAGTCAAAAGTTTTGCAATATCTTCATACATGCTAGTTTTCGGTGCATATATCATGTGACCAAAGCAGTTAAAGCCGTGGAAAGTACCTGCTTTGTTAGGTAATATTGTGATAGTTGGTGCACTGACATATTGTGCATCACTTCACACCATGTTCTGTACTATGACAACATTCACACTGGGTTGGTTGAGCTGGCTCTATCCAACGAATTCATCTATGGTGAATTCATGGAAGTAGTAACCGGGAATATGAAATTCACAAGCATTCCCCAAACCCCCTCATGCATATCTTGGTCAGGGGAAGAAGATGCCCTTGTTTGCTGCAGATTTTCCACAGACGTAGTGACAAGTACGCCAAAAGCCATTGATTCCTGATGATGATGGAAATGTCCATTGGATTTTCACCAGAGCCCTTTTGGCCGGGTTGTAGCCACTGGATGCTAGACCAGTCCACCTTGAGTGACCCTACCAGGAAATTAAGTTCCCGACAGCAAGTTTACATGTCCCTGCCACAATGAGGAAGGGTTGAACTAAAGATAATGTGCTAAGATGGCTGTTGAGCAAAGAGCTTCTTTTGCCCATTTACAGGTCTTGTGTGATTTGAAAGCCACACAGATGAACGTGTAACATAATCTAATTTGGGAGTAATCCCTGTGCTACTCATACGCTGAGTTGGCGAGGACTGGGATCGAACTAGGAACCTTGTGGTTTCTAGCCGAACGCTCTACCGACTGAGCTAACCCGGCAAGTAAAATAAAAATTCATATATTTTGATTTTTGCATTTTGCATTTTAACAAAACAATTTACTTTAACTAAAAAAAGATAACTTCTACACTTTCCTATTTTGCTAAAAATGAGTTGACACCAGCAAAAGAACTCATCATGTTATACACAGTACAGTAACCAGATGGTTCAAGAAATTTCCTTCAGGTTGCAAGAATTTCAACGATCAGGCAAGGTCAGGTAGACTTAACCCTTTATCTACCTGAGTGCCCCAACCACCCGACAATCAAAATGCCAGACCACCCGAAAATGCCCAAGATCAATAGATAAAAGTATTAAAACATCTTTGTAAATTATCATCCTACCTTATGAAAAAAATCTACTTCAATTGATTACATTAGTTACTTCCCTTCATTTTGTAGAAAATTCAATTCTAAACAGTGGTGGAAAGGGTTAAAACCATGGATGTCAAGACTATGCTCCAAGCCTTAGAGGCATATCTTGACGAGTAGCACTCGGAGAGTATTAGGCAAGCTTGACATAGTCCAGTGAGCTTTGTCACCTTCATGACCTAAGCAAAAGAATCCAGAGCTGCCAAATTGAGCCTAATGATACCAACATATTGCAAAACTTTTGATTCACCGTAGTCATCATCATCAGGTCGTGCTAGTAGCATGGATATCCATGACAATCTCTTGCCAACTGTCCCTATCATTCATTGCTCCGCCAGGTCCTCCACATGGTATCTAGCATCTGCACTGAGCTAGCTAATGTAAGTCTTTGCTGGACGGCCCATACCGGCATGTCCATGTGCTGGCTTCCACAGGAGAATGTTGCTTATGAGTTTGTCCTTGCTTCTCCAGCAGTTTCCAGCATGTCTTGTTCATCTCACTCAGATGGTTTGTGTGATAGAGGGCAAGTGGCCATACAGCTGTTTTCTTGTAGGGTGTTGTTTCCACGGTTTGTTTAAGATTGCACACAGCATTCTTGTGCAGCTCCCATCTAGCTTATTCTAGGCATCTTGTTAGGGGTCCAAGTAGTGCAGCCATACAGTAGCACTGAAACAACTATGGCTTGGAAGCATTGTTGCTTTAAATTGTCAGTGAGATTGGAAAAAAAAAACTTCACCCTAGTAATTTGATTTAATTTGTTTTTAACAAATGTGGATATCATGTTAGTGAAAACAGACAATTTATCTTCCTCACCCATTCTGCATTTTTTCTTTTTTTTTTTTCATTTCAAACTTTCTTTTTTTTTTTTTTTTTTTTTTTTTATAGAAGATGATACATTTTTTTATAAATTCTATTCTGTCTTAAGTAAAATATTTGCATGTAATTTATTCTGTGAATCAAGTGAAAGAATCAGTTGGTACTTTTCTATTTTCAGTACAGGTTTGGGATGAAGAAGGCTTTAGTTATTATTTTTCTTAGAATTATTTTTCTTAGAATCAAAAGCTGAGATCGTGTTTTTTTATTCTATTTTATTTATTTATTTTTTTTTTTTTATCAGTTTGATGCATTTTCATATTTAAGTAATCCTATCATTATTTTGGAAGAGAAGAATCATCTAAAGATAAAGAGGATTCAGTTTAGGTTTATTGTATTTGATAAAAAAAATCAAAAAGGTTAATCTTTTAGTGTCTTTAGGTAAAAGAGGGGCAGGTTTAGCTCAGTCAGTCGAGCATTTGCCTTGGAATTGCAAGGTTCTGAGTTTGATTCCAGTCCCCACCAACTCAGCGTATGAATAGCACAGATTGGGTAATCTGATCCATGCGGTAAAGTGGGGAACTGATTGCAGGTGTGGCGCTTCACTTCAGCAAAAACAATCTTCCTGGTCTAGTGCTAGCAAAAAAGGGATAGACTCACTCGCTGTCAAGTTGATACCGACAATAGGCCACTCTACCAACTTTACTTAGTTAAAAGTATTTGATATCAACTAATTATTGTATATGTATTTACCTAACCCTCTGCACAAGCAGGATGTGACACAAGGTCAATTTTTAAGCAGATTTTAACAGGTTTGAATTCAAAGTTTTCCTTCTCCTAGACTTGTTGCTATACCAAGGTTAAAGAGCCCAGTCTGCCCTACTATTTACCCATAGCTGGAAGGAGAATAATTGGATGCATACCTTTCCCAAGGGTATTAGTGCTATGTAAAATGCAACCAGCCTCATCCAGGATTTGAATTTGTGTCACCCTGTCCATTTCCTACAATGATAATCATTATACCACAGTTACTATATATGGATAAAGATAGAATATTGATATTTTTACACTGAAGATTTATTTTATCATATACAAACTGAGAAAAATACTAGGGTGAGTCAAAAGTTTTGCAATAATTTAGTATGTGCTAATTTGCAGCACATTATATCATGTGACCAAAGCAGTTCAAGCCATGGAAAGAAACAATTGTGGTTGGTAGTATCAAGGTAGTTGGTGTGCTGCCATGTTGTGCTTTGTTTCACTGTGTCTGTAATTTGAAAGTTGCACAGATGAATGTGGAACATAGTCTAATTCAGGAACTTATGGTTTACAAGTTCAATTGAGGCCAATACACCGTGGAAGCAACCAAAAAAATCTGCTGTGAAAAAGGCAAACATGATCACAGTATCCTAAACAGATGGTTCAAGAAATTCCGCTCGGGCTACAAGAACCTTGATGATCAGGCAAGGTCAAGTAGGCCTAAAACTGTGGATTCCAAGGCTATGCTCCAAGCCATAGAGGCATAACCAGCAAGTAACACTTGGAGAGTATCAGGCAAGCTTGACATCTGACAGTCTGGTGTAGTTTGTCACCTTCATGACATCAGAAAAAACATCCAGATTTGCTGAATTGTGCCTCATGTTATCAAAATATTGCAAAAATCTGGGTCACCCTAGTATAGTGTTGATTTATCTTATTATGTAAAAACTAAAAAATCCTATAAGAATGTTCTTCTTAATATAATTTATTATGATAGATTACACTATCTGCCATTTTATTTGTCCAGCTTAGTAGATTTTGGTAATTTTTCAATGGGGGGAAAAATTCACATTACATCATTCAATATGTATGATATGCTTAGTTCTCATCAAGAATCAAAAAGACATGTTGATCCCAGATTTTATTTACAACCTTTATTATTTATTAATTAAATTTCTATTAAACAATTTTTGATAATATCTATCTATCTATCTCTATACATATGTTCCTCACCCCTTGTAGGTTGAGCTCTCTGGAAATGGAATTTTCTGGTGGCTGATTATTATAATTATACTAAAATAGCATAGCTCTCCTAAGACATGGATAGAGCACTCTTTTATAAGTTTATATCAGTAAATTTTCTTTCTCAAAGTTGGTCATGGGAATGGAGCAGAGGTAAGAACTCTGACTGATGACAGATTTGGTTGAGTTTCTATCCTGGCCTGAAACAGTCCTGCATGTCTAGCCGCACTGATGATTGTGATACATCAAAAAAGGACTGTATGTGAATGTCATCTATATACACACACACACACACACATATATATATATATGGAGAAAGGTAGACAAACATGGGATGTTGTAGAAAATGGATGTTTATTGTCGGTAGTGATATCAACGTTTTTGTCTGTTAGACCTTCTTCAGGACTTTAGGAAGTTCTTGCTTCAGTGATGAACATTTTCTTTCTAATGAATTAGGAGGTTGTGAATAAGGGGAGGGGTGGTTGGTTGATGGTGTCAGAAGAGGTTGGAGGGGGATTTTCCTTTTCTCTAATAGGGAGTGTATCATAGTGGATTCTGATAGTGCCACAGGTGTTAGGCATTTGGGATATGTATGTATGGTGAATGGCATAATGATTGGTTATGTGTGTGTGTGTGTATATATATGTGTGTGTGTGTGTGTATATAGGTATGTGTGTGTGTATATATGTATGTGTTTGGGTGTATATATGTGTGTGGGTGTATATGTTTCTGTGTATATATATATATATATGTGTGTGTGTATATGTGTTTGTATATATATATGTGTGTGTGTGTGTGTGTATGTGTTTGTGTATATGTGTTTGTATATATATATGTGTGTGTGTGTGTGTGTATGTGTTTGTATATATATATATATATATATATGTGTGTGTTTGTGTATATATATGTGTTTGTGTGTGTATGTTTGTGTATATATATATGTGTATGTGTGTGTATATATGTATGTGTGTGTGTGTGTGTATATATATGTATGTGTGTGTGTGTATATATGTATGTATGTGTGTGTGTGTGTGTATATGTGTGTGTGTGTGTATATATGTGTGTGTATGTGTTTGTATGTGTGTGTGTGTATGTGTTTGTGTGTAATATATATATATATATGAATTTCAAGTTCATGAAAGAGTGATTGTAAATTGAACAATTAGTAGTATTAAAAATAGTAATGTAAATTTGTTTGAATTAGGAATTTTGGATATATATTTGTAAAACTCTATTCATAAAATCTTATATGAGAGTCATTCAATAAATAAGGGAAATCTTTGTGCACTAGGCTTGAACAGAGGTCTGTTTCCAAATCTTTGGTGGCTGAGAAGTGCAAACTATGTGAAATTTACAGACGAATTTGTGATGTGTACAAAGAAAGCATGTTTTAGTTTTTTTTTTAAAATGTTTACAAATAGGCTAAAAATGGGTTTGCCACTACAAGCCCAAGTTGAAAAGTCAGTCCATGGAGTGGAAACACACTTACTCTCCAGTAAAGAAAATATTCCTGGCACTGCAGTCAGTAAAGAATGTCATGCTGACAGTCTTCTTTCTGGGACATGAAAGGACCCATCACTATTGAATTCCTTGAAAAAGTTGCAACTGTAAACAGTGCTAACTCCATTGGTAAAATTTTCCTTATTCATTGAATAACCCAACTATATAAACATTCTGTGTGTTTTCAGAATGAAGAATTTTTATGTAATAAGCTGTTTTGGAACTTTTCCAGAATTTTCTACATATATATATATATATATATAATGTGTGCACACACAGAGGGTGGAGCAGATTTATTAAGGAAGTTGATAAAGATGTTTTATATGGTGTAATATCATTAATTTCCCTATTACTTCTGCCCCACCCTGTATATATAGGCACACACATTATATAGGATAAGATAGGTGGAAATCCAAGTGTTGCCAAGAACAGGTGGAATATTACAACTATTCATCACTTCACTGTGTAGCTGCATTTCCTTCACCATTCTGGCTGAGTTTCAGCCTATTGTTTAGCTGTGGAATACAGGTTGTCACAAGAGATGAGGATCCGTCTTGTATCCGAATGAGGAGGAATGGTTGGGTTTTACGGCATGTCAACCCTTGTTGGATTATTTCATGCTGAAGACGTTTTGTTTTATTCATTCTTAATGGGTACTCAATTTCTTTTTTTTTAAACTCAATTTTTTTTAAACACATCTTTTTCAAGCTCATTTTTTTCTATTCAACCCATAGATGAGGCCCTAAAAGGTACTACCTCTCTGGGTCAGAGTGCACCTAGGAGTAATGGTGATGAAGGGGCACTCTACATTCCCCAGAGAATTGGAACTTCTCCACTGTCATGCCCAGGATACCAAGACCCTCAGCCACCTCCTTGTAGCAGTTATATGATAAAAAGGGATGGGAATCTTGCCATAAGGGCCATAGGGTTGGGACAATCAAATAGATGCTAGGGCGAGGAGGAATAGCTTGAATGGTGAATTCACTAGTTGTTGCTACACTTGTTAGGGTAATGATTTGGCTATGGAGATAATTTACTTACCTATCCTTTGATCATATTTTATCCCCGGTTCTTGCATTCAATACATCTCTAAATTAATTCTGGGAAGAGGTTCAGGTCCATTGAGAAGGAAATCGGATAGGCTTGTAATAGGTTTCCTCCTAGTGGTTACTTATTTCCTGGGATCATGATAGTGGAAACAGTGTCTGAATATTTCATCTTGTTAGTACACTAAGAGTTCAATCTGGAAGACAGATGATGTATTGCTCACTCAGAGATGTAGAAGTATTGAGGAAACCCTAGAGAATGGGGGGGGGGGGATTTGAAAGTCTGCTTCATCTATGACTGATTCCTGTCAACTTTATATGGTATGTTACTAATTAATATCAATACCTGATGTTCTATCATGTATTTAAAAGATATTGAGACTGAAGTCATATATATATATATATACCAACCCCTCGACACAAGCAGGATGTGACACAAGGTCAATTTCTTAAGCGGTGTTTACCAGGTTTGAATTCAGAGTTTTCCTTCTCCTAGACTGGTTAACTAGCCACAGTTAAAGAGCCCAGTCTGCTCAACTATTTACCCATAGCTGGAGAGAGAGAGAGAGAGAAGTTGGATGCATACCTTTCCCAAGAGTATTAGTGCTATGTGAAATACAAACAGCCTCAGCCAGGATTTGAACTCGGGTTGATGATTGCATTTCCTACAATTCTAACCATTACACTACACACCTCCTAAAACCATATATACCAAGACAGAAATTAACAATGAAACAAACATTCATTTTCTTCAAAATACAGTAGCTCAGTCGGTAGAGCGTTCGGCTAGAAACCACAAGGTTCCTAGTTCGATACCGGTCCTCGCCAACTCAGCGTATGAGTAGCACAGGGATCTGTGCGGTAAAGTAAGGAGCTGATGGTAGGTGTGGCGCTCCACCTCAGATACTAAAAACATTTGAAAAGGGGATAGACTCCCTTGCTGTCTGGCTGATACTGACTTTAGGCCGCCCTGTCGACTTTACTTTTACTTTTTACTCCAACTTAAGAGTTGTCACTCTGTCAATTGTTAATTGTCGGCTGGGGCGTTAGAATGCACCGACTGCACCTCTGCAGAGGGGTAAGACTCCCCCAATGGGGCCACCTGTTGGCCATGGGTGGCGACCCGTGATGCTTAAAGATAGAGCCCAGGTGGATGAGCAGTTCATGACATGCAATACTCCACTTTGGCCCTATCTTGGGCTAGACGGGCGGTCGAAGAGGCCCCCTCCGATCAATTGGCTGGTCACGTCAAGCCCTAGCACCTATATGATTTTCCCAACCCTATTGCCCTTATGGCAAGCCCCAACCCCTTTTTATCATATGGGTGCTAGAAGGCGGTGGCTGCGGGTCTACATGTCCTGGGAATGACGTTAAACTCTATCTGATGGTGTGGTTCCAGTTCTGGAGGTTTGGGGAATGTGGAGCACCCCTTCATCACCATTGCTCCCTGGTCCACTCTGACCCGGAGTGGTAGTACCTGTTAGGGTCCCATTTATGGGTTAAATAGAAAAATGTATTTATAAAAAAATAGTATTATCCATTAAGAATTGATTTATTTCAACACTTTATTGGCATTAAATGACCCACTGAGGTTGATATGCCGTAAAACAAAACAAACCAAACCAAACCAAACAAGTTCACCAAAGATATTTAAGTTTCTAAATTTAATACGCCAAAGAAAAATATCATCTATAAAAAAAAATAAACATCATAACATATGCAAACACATAATTCATTACATTGAATTTTATTATGTTTTTATACAATACAGTGCTGTTTTTCATATTTAAAAAATGTAACAAAAAATTAGGGTGTTTAGTTGGGGTGCTGGAATGGATCAATGGTATTTCAGTTTATTTCAATAGGGAAAATTGTTTTAGTATGTGAAGAAATTGAGTTACAGGAGGAACAAATTAAACTTGTAAGTTAATGTACCACTGTAGTCCCCTTGGCATTCAATAAGTTTTCTATTGACTAAAACTCTTTGGAAACTCCTCTTTTGATATGCCAAATATATCAGCTGTGCTGACATATTTCTTTTAATGTCCTCCATGTCCTCAAATCTTACCCTTGAGATCAATGTTCAATTTAGGAAACAAGAAAATTTCACAAAGCTACATCTGGTGAGTAAAGAGGAGGCTGCATTTGCACAATTCTATATTTCTTTAAATAATTACTTATATCTGTTGAAATATCTTTAACAGCTCCAGAAGGCTCTTTAAAAACAAACAAACAAACACAATGTTTTGTTTTTGTAAAAGAAAAAATGCCTCACTCCAAAAAGGATGAAGTGATCTACTAATTTTTTTTCTTTGGATCTATCTAAAAATACAAAAAAAAACCAACAATAATAATTTAAATTTTATTTATCTTAAGACATTCGGTTCTTTTAAAACATTTTAAAACTGCTTTCAATATCTTCAAATTTAAATGTGAAAACCTATGAAATAAAAACTACTTGGATACATAAAAGAAGCACACATCTACAACAAAATCTAAAAATCTAAAAATCTTTTTTTTAAAAAATGAAAACACAAAAATATATGTTTAGAAAAAATCATCTAAAAGTTTCATTCACAAAAAATATGTCTAAAAAAAAAAAAACCTTTAGAAAATTAAACATTATCACCAATTCATTTCAAAAACGTAGTTGGCATTAAATGACCCATTGAGGTTGATATGCCATAAAACAAGAACAAATCAAATCAATCAAAACGAAATACCAGAAGTGGTCACTACTAGAATAGACTCAGTCCTAATTAGTGATCATCCTCCACACATTAATACATTAATTAATTATTTGTTGTGTTTTTTGTAAAAAATGTAATGTGTGAAAATAAATATATTTCTTCTCTTCTCTTCACCAAAAACTGCTGTTGAAAATGTATTGAGACATGCTTCATAATTCTTTTTTTTTAAATTGGTCCTGACTTGTCTAGACATAATCATTTTATCATATAAGTTGATCTGCCTTCATTTAAATTCTAAATTTTAAAAAATTTTAAGACTTCAATCTTCATACTTTAAAAAAAATTTTATTCATTATCACCGGTATTGCAGTCTCGTGAGACTATATATTTCTCATGCCCTTAAGTTACAGCACCCTCTGTGACTGAAGGCCAATGTTCGAAAAACAGCCCTGACCACAGATGTCGCATGTGAAGACCTGCCCTTAAAATGTTGGTGTGTCGATGCTTTCTCCTGGACCTCTTGACTTAATGGTGTTGCCCGTTATGGAAAGCCTGCCACCACTGAAGGTGGTCCTGAGCCAAATTTTCCAAGCTCGAAGGGGTGATGTTAAAGCACTTGAGATCGTACTTGCAGACATCCTTAAATTGTCACTGGGGGTGACCAATATCTTTATTACACCTTGTATAAACTGCTGTTATACAAGAGTTGGCTGAAAAGTTCATAGGCTAACCAAAATATTCTCATGGAATGTGATTAAATGAGGTTTATTTTTTAAAACAGTCCCTCTTGCAGTCCATGCACTTCTTCCATCGGTGTTGCAGTGCATGGAACTGTTGAAATTCACTTTAGTCAGTACAAATCAACACTAACAGACTCTAATAATAATAAGGGTCAGAAGTTATTTGCCCTAATCCATTTATTGTACGGGTGAGTTACTTGCCCTTTGACCTATTAATTTCAGTCATTGTTTTTAAATAAATAAAACACCTCGTGTTATGAAAAGCAGTCGTAATGTGTTGCCGCGTTAATACAATGGAAGGTATCTCAATTGGAATATGTCTCAATGAATAACTGCGCTTGCTAAAGACAAAAAGGTATGTCTCTTTTTTCTATGGGATTAAGTTATTAAATTCCCAACAGGAACCTATTTGTAAAAAAAAAAAAATCAAAAACAGCAGATACGATGTCATCATATAAACTTTTCAGCCCACCCTCATATGTGAATTGGATTTTTCAGCCTCATTGAAAAATTTGCATTGCAGCATAAATCTATGTTAATCTATGGATAATTGTGACTGGGGAATCAATGGGTACATTTTTTTTCTTGCTTTTATATTTTCTTCTGATTTTTTAAAATCTTTTGTTTGTTTGTTTTTTTTTTCATTTAATATATTCTACAATACAGTGATAATTTTACAATAACATATTGTTACAACAGTTTGTATGTATTTACTCAACTCCTCTGCACAAGCAGGATGTAACACAAGCTCAATTCTTTTAAGTGGAGTTCAACAGGTTTTGCCATATCATGGTTAAAGAACTCAGTCTGTCCTACTATTTACTAATAATTGAACTTCAAACCAAACCTTTTATTCAATCTCCCACCTTCAATATGACATAAATGCTCCCAAGTTTGACAAGAAGGTTTCTGAGTTCAACAAGTAACACCTGAAGAAGGTTGGAGCTCACATTGGTCGAAATGTTGTGTATATTAACAATAGAGATGAGGACAACAGTCCGAAAAATCCCCAAAACTCAAATTATCAAGATTCATCTGAAAAATTCAGACAAAAAGAATTTTTATAAATTTTTTAATCTTTTTTTTAAATATGCTGTTAATTTATTTTCTTTTTTCTGCAATTTAACCACACCACATATTATGTAAACCTTTATTTTTTAGTGATATAAAAGACACATTGTATGATTTTAAACGTGCTAATAACATAGGCTGTTTTGAGGCAAATATAACTTAGATTTTCATAGAGACCTCGTTAATAAATGAGATTTATTCTAGGTATTAATGATTTTGACTATAAATTAAATCCTCATTATTAAACTTACGCATTTATTCCTGAGGGTATTGTGACATAGTTTCGGTTACAGACAGACACAGAATCCCCATTATAATAGGAATATAAGAAGTGCTTTATCTGTTTTCAAAATCTGACCTTCAAAATTATCCTGCATCCTAAGCAAGCAAAGGTAAGGCTTGGGGCTCTAGCTTGGATGTATGGATCTTCCTCAGTGGGATCAATTACAAAATTTCCAACAATTTCATTTTTTCAAAATATTTCATACCTGTACTTTTCCAAGACTTTCTTTATAACTTTTTTTTTTTTTCATTTCTTTATAGTGAACTTCCAAGCAGTGGTAACATCATCACCTTTACTCAGTTCCTGTTCATCGCTATTGAAGGCTTTATCTTTACTGCAAAATTTGGAACAGTGGCTCCACGTATACCTATGAAGTATGTATAAATTATCTATTTTCAAACTTTTTCATGAATACATCTCAAAACATGTAGTGACTTAAATAACTTCTATACAATTTCTCCTGTATTTAAAGCAATGAAACTCACAACATAAAAACTAAAACTAATATCTTTTTCCTGCAAAATAACAGCCACTCGAAATTTATGGCCAGCTCTTATGAGGACAATTAGAATTTAAGACAAATAGATTTTTAGCATTTTGGCAAAAATCATAGCATGTATTTACTCAACCTATTTGCCACCAGCAGGATGTGACACAAGATCAATTTTTAAGTGGAGTAAAGTTAGTTTGAATTCAGAGTTTTCCTAAACTGGTTGCCTAACAAAGTCTAAAGAACCCAGTCTGCCCTACTTTTTTTTCCATAGCAGGGGAGGAGATACAAATGGATTTATGCCTTTCCCAATGGCATTAGTGGGAAGGGAAATGCAAATAGCTTTGTCCAGGATTTGAACTCAAGTTGCTGATTCGATTTCGTATGATAATAACTGTTACGCTAAGCAAAAATCATACTAACACGCACGTGAGTTATACTACTACTTTAGGGTGGTCTGAAAGTATTGTCACCCCCTACATATTTTTTAAAGAGGTAAAATAATTACATAACTTATATATTATATTATGGAGACACGTGGTCTAATGGTTAGAGCTGTAGGAAATGGACTTGTCGACCCGAGTTCAATTCCTGGACGAAGCTGTTTCCATTTCACATGGCGTAATACCCTTGGCAAAGGTATGAATCCAATTCTCTCTCCAGCTATGGGCAAATAGCAGGGCAGACTGGGCTCTTTAACCATGGCTAGGTAACCAGTCTAGGAGAAAGAAAACTCTGAATTCAAACTTGTTAAACTCCGCTTAAGAAATTGACCTTATGTCACATTCTGCTCGTGTGGAGGGATTGGTAAATATATATTATATAATTAAAACAAAAAATCATGAAAGTTAAAACAATATTTATGGGTGACAAGACTTTCGGACCACTCTGTACATTTGCATCTCATAAATCTAAGGGGATGGACATAAATATTCATTACTCACTCTTGCTCATCTGTCAATCAATGACACTTTCTCTCTGCATAAATGGTGAAATTATATTTCTCTATACGTATAGGGAATGCATGGTCTGCCATAGACAGATTATCAGGCATATGAAAATCCGATCTCACTCACAAGTTAAAGCGATAATTCTTCCAAGCCGTAGTTGTATTAGTGCTACTGTATGACTGCACCACTTGGACCCTAACGAAGGGCTTAGATAATAAGCTAGATGGGAGCTACACAAGAATGCTACATGCATTGCAATATTAAACAAAATGTGGAAAAAAAAACTCTACAAGAAAGCAGTTATTTGGCCACTTGCCCCCTATCATACAGACCATCCGAGTAAGATGAACAAGACACTGCTGGAGAAGCAGGGATGAACTCATAAGTAACGTTCCCGTATGAAAACCAGTACATGGGCATGCCAGTATGGGCCGCCCAGCAAAGACCTACATTGACCAGCTCTGTGCAGATACTGGATGGTGCACAGAGTACCTCCCAGGTGCAATGAATGATAGGGATGGTTGGTGGGAGCAACATGATGATGATGGTGATATTTCTCTGATTTTATATCCTTTTCAAGTAATATTTTGTTGTAAATGTCACTTAAGAAATAATTTGATTTTTGCTTCTTAATCAGCCCTAGATGTTTGCAAACATTTTTATGCTTAATACAAAAATGGTCTGATTGGGAGTTAAGAGACTTCCATATTATTTCAGAAGTTTCTCTATTGCATTGCTCTACCAAAAACATGCTACTTTTCTATTTTATTGGCTGTAAGGTTTAATGGAATTGTTATAGTAACCAGTGGCAAACGGGTTTAGTTGAGATCAGAATAGGGTGTCAATAGTACTTGATACGATATGTCAACGAGCTGAGAGCCAATTGCTCAGCGGCTACTGACTGCCATTTATGTCTCCTCTGTATAGCTGTATATGTGTGTATTCCTCTGCAGAGAGGTAAGACTCCCCCAATGGGGCCACCTGTTGACAGTGGGTGGTGATCCATGATGCTTAAGGATGGAACCCAGGTGGCTGAGCAGTCCATGACATGCAACACTCCACTTTGGCCCTTGCTTGGGTTAGATGGGCGATCGGAGAGGCCCCCTTCCGATCAATCAGCTGGTTATGTCAAGCCCTAGCACCTGTCTGATTTCCCTAACTCTATTGCCCTTATGGCAACCCCCAACACTTTTTATCATATGGGTGCTAGAAGGCGGTGGCTGAGGGTCTTCATGTCCTAGGTATGATGTTAAACTCTATCTGATGGTGAGGTTCCAGTTCTGGAGATCTGAAGAATGTGAAGCACCCCTTCATCAACATTGCTCTTAAGCGTTAAATAGAAAAATGTGTTTATAAAAAAAAAATTGAGTATCCATTTAGAATGAATTTATTTCAAAACTTTGTCGGCATTAAATGACCCACCGAAGTTGATATGCCATAAGACAAACCAAACCAAATGTGCATATTTATGCAAATATACATGTCTACCTGTTAGCGGTGTCACCTCAACAAAACGTCCCCTCTCGTAACATTTCCAGCCACTCTATATTGTCTTTGTCAACCATTTGTTGATTTACATGAAAACAATGCCTTTCACTTTTCTGTGAATTAATTCATGTCTATGAATCATGTTATTAAATGTTTTTGGAACCTTTTTGTCTATATCATGAAGTTTTGTTTGTTTTTTCAATTCTTAACTCACCCTCAGCTATGTATTAAATAGTACCACTACTGTTCTTCTACAAAGATGGCTTTGGCATTAAATAACCCACAAAAGTTTATATGCCATTAAACAAAGAAACCAAACCAAGAAAAAAACCAAGCTATGGAAGGTATTGCTGTGATATCATGGTAGTTGGTACGCTGACATGTTGTGCATTGGTTCATTTCATGTGTGATTTGAAAGCCACACAGATGAATGAGCAACATAGTCTAATTTAGGAACTTATGCTTTATTAGTTCAAACTGGGCCATAACATCGCAGAAGCAATCAAAAACATCTGTTTTGAAAGATGAGGGGCAGTTGATCAGTTAAGTGTATGAACCTCAACAATCAGGCAAGTTCAGGTAGGCCTACAACTGTAGATTCTGAGGCTGTGCTCAAAGCCATAGAGGAAAATCTGGCTATTAGCACTCAGGTAATATCAGGCAAGCTTGACATCTCACAGTCCAATGTTGTACATCACCTCCACAACCTCGGTAAAAACATCTGGAGTTGCTGAATTGTGCCTCACATTACCAAAATATTGCAAAACTTTTGACTCGCCCTAACATTATTAACACAATAAAAGTAATTTATGATTTGCTTGAAGCATTGATAAACAAAGTTATAAAGTATTTTATTATATATATATATATATATATATATATATATATTTTTTTTTTTTTAATTAAAATAGAAGCAATAGTACATAATGTTGGTAATCTCAGAATTAAGGAGGCTTTATTAATAACTAGGTTACATCATCAGATTAACAGTTGGTTAGAATTAAACACTGAATATATCATTAATTAACATTCACATTCCTTAAATACATATCTAAAGAAAAAAAAATTGATTTTAACTGAATTTTAAATTGATTTAACAGTAGATTAGAATTTAACATCAAATGGATTATTAGTAATAAAAAAAAAAAAAATGAAATTGATTTGAACAACTAAAGTCACATCTCTTCCATGTGGCATTCAAACACCCCACATGATGCCGTATTTATAAAGTCCAGAAATATGAACACATAACACAATGTCCATATTGAAAATGTCTCTGAAGATGAAGTTACTTTGAAATTAATAAGACCTTGGACAATTACTTTTGCATTGCAATAGCCTTAAAAAAAAAAAATAAGTAAATAAAATATGATAAAATACTTTATTAACACAATGTTTCAGCTAATCCATTCTTCAGTCTTTTCAGGTTTGTTTATATTTTATTAAAAAAAGAAAGATAAATTTAAAAAAAAAAAAGATTACAGAAAAAAGGTAGTCATTAATATACAAACTGGGTCTATCGATTTCAACTGCATCTGATAAACTTTACTGCCACCCAAGTACGCAGATAATTCTAAACTATATATGAGGATGTTCCCCAACTGTTACTTTACTGAACAAAGAAAACAAGAGTTGAAATTTATATAAGTCTAACTTATACATTTGGCTAATAAACCAATGTATACTGCCTACTTCAATTTTCTCATTCCATAATGATGCTCGCTATCAATTATTTAGACCTCATCATACGTTTTTTTCTTCTTTTCTTTTTCTTTCTTGTAATATGTATTTGAAAAAGTCTGAAGAATGGGTCAACATAGAGTATATATTTACCAAACCCATCCACAAAGCAGGATGTGACACAAAGTCAATATTTAAGTGAAATCCATCTAGTTTGAATTCAGAGTTTTCCTATTCCTAGACTGGTTGCTCTGAATCCAAACCTGTTAAACTCTACTTAAAAAAAAAAATTGCTCTTGTGTAACATCTTGCCATGCAATATTTAGTGTTAACTGGTTAAAAATCTTTTGGAATGCAGCCATTTTCCATCCTCCTGACATGCCCAAGCTTTAAACATGTCTGTGGGAGAGACATGAGGATATGCCACATTGACACAAACATGTGGGAGGTAGATGCAAAAATTGAGCATCCTGGCGCCTTAACGTTAAGCAAGGCACGAAGAGGAGTGAGGTGGAGAGTAGCCTCGACAGCAAAGAGAGACAGAAAGAGGGAGTTAAAACAACAGCCCCAGAAAGCATCACAGTTTGTGTGCTGTCAGTGCACCAAAGACTGTTATTCAGGGATAGGCCTGTGCAGATGCAGATAATTTTTTTTTTTTTACACTACACCATCGTCCTTAGTGGACGGAAAGGTGTCAACAACAACAACAAACAACTGGTTAAAATTCTGTTTCAGTCACAATTTACTTCAACATGATTAAACTGCATCTAGTGGTAAAGTTCCAATCCTGGAACTCTGGGGAGTGTGGAGTACCCTTCATTGCCATTACTCCCAGGTCCACCTTCACCTGGAGTGGTAGTACCTGTTAGGGTTCCATCTATGGATTAAATAGATAAAAAAAAATGAATATTAAAAAATGTGTTTAAAAAAAATTGAGTTTGAAAAAAAAATTGAATACCCAACAACAATAAATAAAACAAAATGTCTTCGGCATAAAATAACCCAACAGGGGTTGACATACTATGAAATCCAACCAACTGAACTGATTTAAGTTTCTTTCTTGATAATATTCAAATGTATATACAACTTCCTCTTTTTCAGAAATTATATTCTCATGGTGATAATGTTCTTCCTTGTACAAGTTGTTAATAACCTGGCCCTTAATTTTCACATATCCATGCCACTTCATATGATTTTTAGAGCCGTAAGTATCTTTTTTCTTTCACTATAAATTTACTTATATAAAGTCTTATTTTGTTATATATTAGTCATACAACATCATCTCATTACAGGGGGGCCCTATATCATAGTGGATAACATATTGGACTGTGATATCATTTTAAGTAAATTCGAACTCCAGTCACACTATTATGTTCACATTCAGACTAATACCCTTGGGAAAGGTATGAACCTCTTCATCCTCCCAGCTATGGGTTAAATAGTATTATTTTTGGACTGTGACATCATAGTAAGCAAGTTTGAACTCCAGTGACACTATTATGTTCACATTCAGACTAATACTCTTGGGAAAGGTATGAACCTCTTCATCCTCCCAGCTATGTGTTAAATAGTATTATTTTTGGACTGTGACATCATAGTAAGCAAGTTTGAACTCCAGTGACACTATTATGTTCACTTTCAGACTAATACTCTTGGGAAAGGTATGAACCTCTTCATCCTCTCAGCTATGGGTTAAATAGTATCATTACTGTTCTTCTACAAGGATGGCTTTGACATTAAATAAATCACAAAGGTTGATATGCCATTAAACAAAGAAACCAAACCAAACTTGGTCTCAGTACAGAGTAGTAAGAAATTCTGTTGTAATAATACAAATTATTATTAGCTATTTGCATGTTGCTTCTTATAAATACATACCTTTTTGCAATGTACAAGGGAGATTCAAAAATCATCTGCAATCTTGTTTTATGGAAGCCAAGCCTCTTGTGGATGATTTGATGGGCAGAACCATGACTAATCTGCAGAGAACCAGCTACCTCATTGATTATAACTCACCAATTCACCATACCATCTCTTGAGCTTGCTGAATCTTCTCATCAGTTGTGGAGGTTGACAGGTATCCTGCTCTCCTTTTGTGCATCACACTTGTCCGGCCACTTTTAAACTTCTCTATCTACCAGTATGAATTCAGATAATATCGTTTGTTTATGGGCTTAAAGCCACCTGTCCTCTTGGCAAGTCCTCCCAGTATTTGCACAGAACGGATAAATGTAAGTCTTTGCTGGTTGGCCTACACTGGTGTGTCCATATGTAGGTGTCCACAGGAGAACATCACTTATGAGTTCGTCCTTACTTCTCCAGCAGTGTCCAGCATTTCTTCTTCATCTTACTTAGACAGTTTGTGTAATAGGAGGTAAGTGGCTGTACAACTGCTTTTTTTCGGTGGGTGGGGTATTACTTCCAGGATTTTTCCATCATCCTTGTAGTTTCCATCTGCCATTTTTCCAATTGTATTATTAAAGACCAAGTGATGCAGCCATACAGTAGCAATGACACAGCTACAGCTTGAAATAATTGTCACTTTATCTTATCATCAAAGAGATCAGATTTCCGTATGATCGATGATCTGTCTAAAGCGGTTCTTGCTTTTCCTATGCGTATATTGACATTGCTTTCTGTGGATGAGATATTATGTAATATAATGCCTAGAAAGTAAAAAATATAAAACAAACAAAAAAATTAATTTATGTACATATGCTTCTCAGATACATTTTAACTGATTCCAGAATCTTACATAGACATCTTTAAGACATAAGATATGGATCCATTTTAAAGATAAATTTATATTTAGTTGTAAATGACGTACAACTTACCCTATAATAAACTACTAATATTTATATATCGATGAAGGATAATCTCATTACTTGGATGTTTTAGACAATCTTTTCATTAATTTCTATTGACTTTATTGTATCAACTTACATGATCTGAAATGAATTGTCAATTAACATAATTACAGATTACTTAAGAAGCATATTATAGAAATATATATATCATATATTATATTATATTATATATTGTGAATGCTGAGTAGTCAGGAGAATAGACGTGTTTTTTTGCTGCTCCAAGAAGTAGCAATTTATTTATTGTTTTAATAAGGGAAGTGACAATTATTATTTATTTATTTATTTTTTAATTTATTTATTTATTTACTAGTTGAAACACATCAATTCATACGCGATTATATGCATTTAATTATGTGGAAATGTATGTTTACTGTTTATCATTGCGTTATTCGGTAATGTCACATCATCAAGAATCAACAGCTTTTGGTGTACTTGTCACTGTGGAAAATCTACAGTAAACAAGGGCATCTCCTTTCCCTGACCGGGATATGCATGTGGGATTTGGAGACCACTTGTGAATTTCCTATTCCCTTGTTACTCCTTTGATGAATTCACCACAGGTGAATTTGTTGGCTGGAGCCAGCTCAACTGACATCACAAAAAATAAAAAATTACAGAAATTTTTATGGCCTTAATTCTTTAATCTTTTGAAAATCTAATCCATTAATCTTGTTGATTATCTGTTTGATTTCCTTTTATCTTTTTTTCAGGGATCACTCATGGCAAATTTAATTCTTGGAATCATAATGTTAAAACGATCGTAAGTAATTGAAAAAATATTTTTCCATTATTTATATTTTTAAAACCTGCTGTTTAGATCTTGTAGTAGCAGTAGTAGTAAAAATTATTATTATATCACTTCTTGCAAGTTTTTTTTTTTACACCAGCATTAGCTGGTGGTCTTTCATTTTCTGGAGTCTGAATGACTGCAAGTCTCCTCTGGTCTCCAAGACTCTTCTGAGTATTTTAGCTGATTTTAACAATGTTGTTGTGAATGGTCTTGATTCTTCCTCTGATTTCAAATTCATCCAGACACTTTTCCAAACCCTTGGAGACTGTTCCAAGGGCACCAACTACAATTGGTATGACTGGGAAGGCCCAAGTAGTTGTCTATCTTTTCATTTTCTTTCATTTGCACCCTGTGATTTGCCAGTATGGCAAAATCCAATAGATGACAAGTTCTATTCTTGTTAATTAACACTAGGTCTGGTTTTCTAGCCAGGATTAGGTGATTCATCTGTATCCCAGATACTTTTATGTGTCTCATTCTCAAGGACGAATTCTGGTTTCTACAATTCCTAGTAGATCACCTATTGTTTTTCCCTGTCAGCTGTCTGAGAAGAATACACTGCATCTCAGTAGAAGGGTAAAATCACTCCAATGGGGCCACCTGTTGGCCGTGGGTTCAGGAGGTCTCACAAAGCAACATGGCTTCCAGTAGCAAAGAATATGACTCACCAATTGCCAAAAATCCACTGCTTATATAATGAATTTCTTGCTCCTTCTCCAGACACCGGTCATTGTACTTCTCTCTCACTTTCTTCCTTTATTTATCTTTCTATACAAGATATGTTAGAAAAGTTCCAGGACTGGTGTGACAAAAAATTTATTTCAAATCCAAGCTAAAAACTACAAGTTATCCCCTTCAAAGTAATCCCCCTGGAGTCTAATGCACTTTCCTATCCTTCTCTGTCACGCTCGCATGCACTCCTGGGAGGATGCACTTCTGGGCCAGGAACTCTTGGATACTCAGGGCAGTGTGGGCAGGTGCGTTGTCGTGGTGAAGCATCCACAAGTTGTCCTGCCACATCTCTCGCCTCTTCTCATGCACTGAACGAAGCAAACGTCACAGTATCTCTTTGTAGACATGCTGGTTGATCGTCTGGCCCAGTGGCAAGAACTCACAGTGGAGGATACCCCTCACATCAAAGTTTTCTGACATACTGGAACTTTTCTGACATTCTTTGTATTCTCAAAAAATTCCTTTGTATGAGTACATCTCATAGCTTAAACACAAACGCAGATTTTGTCTGACTGAAAAATCATGGGAATTTTAATTTTCATAATACACTAAATGACCTCGAAATGTCTAATCATATTTCTGTTACAAAATATGCTGAAACAACCCATCCTTGTTTACAGTGTCAAAGTTACTACAAAGTATTAGTCAAATTAAATAAATTTGGTATCTTAATAGTTCATTTTGCTTTCTTTTTCTATTTTTCCTTTTTTTTTTTTTTCATGAAAATATTAATTTTGGAACTTTTTTTTTTTTAATTTATTAAAACATGCTTTTCATATAAAAGAGAATAAAATTAATTTGAATAAATGAAAAACAACTGAAATTAAATTGTTATTAAAATAGTTTTGATTAGAAACGTTTTTTTTTCCATAATAATGTAAACAATTTTCACATTTGTGGGAATTTCTGAATAGGAAATTAGGTGTTCTAAAGCAGACCTTTTTTAAGACCAAATATGAATTTGACTTGAAAAGTAATTGTGGTCACTGCAATAGCGGTAGCCATAAAGGTGTTTTTAAACACACAAAAAATGCTTTATACGAATAAAAAATATGAATAGATTTTTTTTTTTTAATTTCATGGATAGCAAAAGTTCTGAAATAAGGGAAGCTACTCTTGCTTTAAACAAATTTTGTTTAATTGTAATTATTTCCCTTGCATCTTGTTCTTTATCAACGCGTAACAAAAGTTTTCACTGAGATTACAATATTTTGTTTACAGACTTTTCTTAGGTTATAAATTGAAAAATTAGGTAAATGAACAAATTATATATGATATTTTAATTTCTTATATGAAACACTGTCAATTATTAATTTTTGACTAGTATTACATTATAATTCAATTGCTTTTTATAACAACTATTAGATCTAATCATAATCCCACAATTGTGAATAAACAGTTTAAATTGGAAATAAAGAATAAGACTCCAGTGATATCTTTTATTTTCAAGAACCTGCCAATTTCTTGAAAAATAAGGAATAAAGCTCTGTTTCAGTTAGAATGATTGTTGCACATTGGACTTATTAAGCTATTACAGGTTCCCAAGGATAAAGGATGAGGGTTCAAGTCTCACTGGAGGTTTATTTTTTATACCCACTCTGTACTAACGATTGTGGAATGATGATCTGGGAGGTGTAATAAAATCCAAGTGAAAGAAATACAAAATTTTAAAAAACTAAAACAGTTTAAAATCTTCTGTGGAGGGTATTGAACTTAATTATATTTTATGTTGGCTAGTGAAAGAGGGAGATAATTTACGTATGCTACAGTTTATAATATCTGCTAATGACGTCATGGTTTCCAGTGGCAACGTTAGTAAATTATTGTTTGTTTTTTTTTTTTGAAACATATTAGTAAAGCAAGGGAGATAATTTGAATTTTTTAAATTTATTCATGGTTTAAATAATTGATGCATAATAAAACAATAAAATATTCCACCCAATTAAATGCAAATGAAAAGCTAGACAAATTTTTAAATCAGGTTTTTACTGTTTATTCTATTTGTATAATACTCCTTCCTACGATGCTAAAAAATTTTAAATAAATATTTAAAATTTTATTTTATTTATTTACTTATTTTTGTAGAGAATAGAAAAACAACGTATTCCAAAAAAGATGAATTTATTTTTTATGGTAAAATCGACATTTTAAACATTTCAGTTTATTTTAAACCTTCGTCAGGACAATACAAAAGAATGGAAAAAATTATTGTATGAACAATGATGAATGTTTTTAAAGTGACAGGAGTTAAGAAATGTATTTAGAGAAAAGGCTCATAACTGTATTTTGGCAAGTGTTCATTTTGAAAGTTCAAGATGTGATTGGTACACGCGAAGACGAAGATTAAGATGTGATTGGTGAGACGAGGTTAAGATGTGATTGGTGGTACACGCGAAGACGAAGGTTAAGATGTGATTGGTACACGCGAAGACGAAGGTTAAGATGTGATTGGTACACGCGAAGACGAAGGTTAAGATGTGATTGGTACACGCGAAGACGAAGGTTAAGATGTGATTGTACACGCGAAGACGAAGGTTAAGATGTGATTGGTACACGCGAAGACGAAGGTTAAGATGTGATTGGTACACGCGAAGACGAAGGTTAAGACGTGATTGGAACACATGGAGACGTCTAAGATATGTGATGTATTTCATAGAGACACATTAATTAAAAGACGAGAAAAGTATTAATTGTCTGAATTTTTTAGAAAAGTAGAAGGAAAGAAAAAAGAAAAAGAAATTTTTGTAAGACTTCTATGTTGATGATGACTAATCATCAGATGTATGACACAACACATTCCTGCAGTTGGATGCATGTTTAAATGTGTGTGTGTGTGGCCTAGACATTAGGGATAATGGATCATATATGTGGTATGTTTATATGTGTGTGTGTATATATATATATATATATATATATATATATATATATATATATATATATATGTGTGTGTGTGTGTGTGTGTGTGTGTGTGTGTGTGTGTATATATGTGTGTGTGTGTGTGTATATGTGTGTGTGTGTATATATGTGTGTGTGTGTGTGTATGTATATATGTGTGTGTGTGTTCAGTCGGCAGTGAGTCAAAGGAAATTCTCATGAACCATTAAGAATAGGATAGAGACTTTAAAAAAAAGATAATGATGATAATATTTTCTCCTAGAAGACGAGTTGAAAGGCAGATAAAATGGAGTGAGAGTCTAGATTGCAGAGCAGATGACACAGCTGGCCAGTAGAATGAGATGTGCATACAAAACCCCCAGTGGGACCTGCATAAGTTTATAGATGGGTGGGGGTGGGGATGTCACAAAAACACAACTTGCCTCAAGTGATGGATGAATAACAGATACAACATGCAGTGTAGCTCCTTTGTCAACTCATCTTTCTTTTGGCTGCTGACTGTTTTTGATAACTTATCTATTTGCACCACGGTACCATTTGTTTATAATGTTAAGGGTTTGTTTTTTTTTTTTTGTTTTTTATTATATTGTACTATCTGAAAATTGATAAGAAAAATTTTTTAAATTGATTTTATTAAAATTTTATTCAAATCTTTTGAGAAAAGATTCTTTGAAAAATTACAAATCACAACGGTACCATTTGTTTATAAAGTTAGTTTTTTTTTTTTTTTGTTATATTGCACTTTCTGAAAATTGATAAGAAAATTTTTTTTAAATGATTTTATTAAAATTTTATTAAAATTTTTTGAGAAAAAATTCTTTAAAAAAATCACAAATTGCTCATCAATTTCATTTCAGATATAAAATGAGCAAGTATGTATCAGTATTGATGATAAGTATAGGCATTGTGTTGTGTACCATAGCATCTTCAAGAGAAGTGGTAAGTCTCTTTAATTTCTTCCCTTTTTTTATCCAAAGAATCTAAATCCTTTTTTTATTTTTTTTTATCCTGAATCATGTGATTCAAAAATCATTTACACTTGGAAACAAAACTAATATTTAAACAACTTTTAGTTATATGTATTATTTGGATTTTTCGGACTATTATCCTCATCTTTATTGTTATATACACAACATTTTGGCCGATTTGCCCACCGGCCTTCAGGTGTTTCTTGTCAACAGGAACCTTCTCTTTTGAACTTGGGGACCTTCTTGTTATATGACAAGTTTGAAGAGAAGGTTCCCATTTATGACAAGAAGGTTCCCCGAGTTCGACAAGAAACACCTGAAGAAGGCCAGAGGGCACGTCAGACAAAATGTTGTCTATATAACAATAAAGATGAGGACAATATTTTTTTAAATCCAAATCATCAAGCCTCATCTAAAAAATTCAAATAACTTTTAGGTTAACATTTCTTTTTTATAATTGTATCATATACAGATATAATATCTTAACACTTAAGCATTCTTTATTTCTTTTAACATAAATTTACTGCTATAATTTTTTTTTTGTCAGTTACTTTCTTTTTATATTAATTTTTAAAACCTTTTTTCCTTTGCTATTACTCTAACACACACTCACTCTCTTGTGATTTAAAAAAAAACTTTTTTATGAAGTTTATGGACTTTGGAAAAAATACAATTTAATCATTTAGTCTTTTGGGGGCCAACCCAACCTTTTTCAGTTAACATATAAATATATCAAAATAAAATTATCCAAATTATCAGGTAGTTTTCTATATTAAGATAAAGTAAAATCTACATTATGCATTTTATATAAGTATTGTTGATATAAGTATTTTTTCTATTTTAGAAAAGTGGTGCTGAGGAAAATGCAGAAAATAAAGCATATGAATACATGATGTGGTTAATAGGTGAGTATTCATTAATATTGGATCAAGATAAATTCTTGTAAATCCTCTCTCTCTCTCTGTCTCTCACTCACTCACTCACTCACTCACTCTAACACACACACACACGTTGCTTTTTTTTTTAAATATTTTTTATATATATATATAAACTCATTGCACATTCGGTTTTCTGGTTAACGCCGGGGGTCCAGCGAGCTTCGGCAGCTGGACTCATCGAGAGTTTAATAATAGCGTCAATTCCTGAGGCGCCCCCCTTGTGGGGGAATGCCGAAGGGATCGACGCAATTTTTGTTCTTTCCCACCCATGAGCTTTGGCTTGTGGGTGGGCCCACGTTAAAATGAGGCCTTGTGCCCAGCCCATACAAGTGGGGTATGAGGCAAATACCCACTCACACACACACACACACACACACTATTTTGTAATTTTGTTAGCAATTACTAACAATACATAAAAAAAGTGCTCAGTATCGTAAGGGCAGAGCTGAATGGCCACTTACCTCCCATCTCATGAACTATTCAAGATGAGCAAGATATACTGGGTACTGCTGGAGAAGTAAAAATTAAACCCACATGTGACATTCTCCTATGGACTCCTACCATGAACACACTATTTTTAGTCAACTAGTAAAATCTTACATTCATCAGCTCTGTATGGACACTGGATACCATCTATATATATGTTATATATGGCGGAAAAATATGGAAATACATCCGACGGTGTATAGAAATGTAAATAAGAAAAAAACATTCTAATGGATGAAATAAATTCATCCTTTGGAATACTTTGTTTTTTCTTATTTACATATATATATATATACATACACACACACACACACCCAGTGTGAAACTGGGGGCCCCCTCATGATGTAGGGGCTAACGTGCTGGACTGTGATATCATAGTAAGCGAGTTCGAACTCCAGATGCGCTATTATGTTCACTTTCAGACTAATACCTCTGGGAAAGGTATGAAAAGCTATGTGTTAAATAGTACCACTACTGTTCTCCCATAAGGATGGCTTTGACATTAAATAACCCATGAAGGTTGATATGTCATTAAACAAAGAAACAAAACTAAACAGTAAAATTAATGCAACCGTCTTTTGTAAAATAACTGAATTGTTTATATTAATTTTTTTTGTTTTTTGTAATACAAAAAGGAACACATTTTCTCAGTTATTATTATGATCATTATTATTAATTTAAACTAGTATTTTTTTTTTTTCAACTTCTTGATTTTGCTTATCTTTTTAATCATAACTCAAGTCATTATCTCTACAAGAACAGCACATAGGGGAAATAACAATAAAGGATAAACTCTCTGGGAGATTTGAACTCACATCCCTTTTTTTTGCTTTGGGGGGGATGATTTTGATGGTTATATATGTATAGGTTCTTACAAAAAAATCATAAAATAAAAAAATATCTGACTTTTTTTTATCATTAAGTTTTATTTTGGGAATGACATTGAATTAAATTAAAAATTTACCATTTTTGTTTTAAAATATTGTTTTTATTTTATTTTTTTATTCATTTTTTTTTTTTTTTTTTTTTTTTTTTTCAGGTATTGGAATGTTATTGTTTGCTCTGTTTATGTCGGCCAGAATGGGAATCTTTCAAGAAACAATTTATTCAAAATTTGGAAAACATCCATCTGAAGCCTTATTCTATAATGTAAGTATTTGTATAATTCTTATCTATATGAACTTACCGATAAAAAAAAAAAAAATATATATATATATACTTGTGATTAGAACTCAATTATTCTCAATTCTAGAGGATAAACTCTTATATTCTTATGACCATATGAAATAAAATAATAAAGGATCTTGAACAATTATTTTGGTAGTGGTAATTTATGATTGATGTTTTAGATGGTGAAGGAAAGAAAATAGAAAGAAAAATAGTTTTATGAATATTTTTAAAGAAAATTGTTTATAATATAAATAATCCAATGTCAACAGTTTGTTTACAAACCAGGAATAGGTAAATAATGCAAATATCTAAGGATGGAATGGGCTGATTTACATCACTAAAAATCAGCTGATATTTGTTTTTATGCTGACATTGCGAAAAACAAATGAGCATTTGATGAATAATTAAAATTTTTGAGAGATTATAAAAGAAATGAGATTTGGAAGAAAAATAATCAGAGACCCAGATGCTGGAAGAATCAGAGACTGAAGGAGAACCGCAGAGACTAGATACAGAGAGAAAGAGAGAAAGAGAGAGAGAGAGAGATCCGGAGACTAAAACACACACAACCTCATCAACAGACTTTGCTGAATTGTCAAAATATCTCGTCCATCTCTCTTTTCTTCTTTCTTTCTCTCTTTCTGATTTGACAGTGGATAAACAACACAATCCTCCTTCACTTCCTTTCTATTTGATGTTTGACTGTTGGTTTTTTGAAATGGCAGCATAAAGATATCATTGGCCAGTTACGACAATACGACATACTATGTTTTGAATGTAAGTCTCGTCCCATTCACAATTTTCACTGTATTAATGTTTCTGATAAAAACCAACACATCAACGAACAGTCACGTACATAAGCATACGTACTTTGCACATGCACACACAATTAACCACATCTATATGCTGTTTGTTTTATCACTAAAAGAAACTTTTCTAATTTGTATTTACATTTTTTTAATGCATCATAAATCTTCACTAAGCCATTTTTTAGCAGAAGTTAATTGTTTAAAATGTATTAAAAATAAATTACATATGTGATATTATTTTGATTTTTTTTTTTTTTTACTGATGTTCATTATGTTACTACTTTTTGACTAAAACCAAAATTTGACCTTAAATAATCGATTTAATTAATTTTAATTTGTTTTTAAAATGAACATAAACGCACAAATTGGTAGTACTTAGTTTTATCACTAAAAAAAACTTTTCTGATTTGTATATACATTTTTGACAAGGAATTTTGAAAAAGAACATTGAATTCTCAACTGTAAAGAAATGTATGTTTTGTATAAAGTTTATTGTTATATTTATCTTGGTTTTCTTCTGTTTTCTACAGACACCACATCTCTGTATAGTTTATAATTTTGTGTTAAAGTTGTGGGACACGAAGCTCGAATTTTCTTCTTCCATCTAAAAATCTAAGTACAAGGCCCCCACAAATCTTTAGAAAATTATTATATACTCAAATCTGATGTATATATATTTACCAACTCCTCCGCACGAGCAGGATGCGACACAAGGTCAATTTCTTAAGCGGAGTTCAACAGGTTTGAATTCAGAGTTTTCTTTCTCCTAGACTGGTTACCTAGCAATGGTTAAAGAACCCAGTCTGCCCTGCTATTTACCCATAGCTGGAGGGAGAGTAGGATTCATACCTTTCTCAAGGGTATTAGCGCTAAGTGAAATGCAATTACCACATCCAGGATTTGAACTCGGGGCGAAGAGTCCATTTCCCATGACTTTAACCATTACACCACGCACTTCAAATCTGATGTATAGGATTTTTTATGTTTTATATAAGTTATTATCTGAATCTTTTAAATAAACCAATTACAGGATCAGTTTGCATAAATCACAATCCAATGCAATTAATATCACTTGATGCAAGAGAAATTTGATATTTTATTATGGGAATGATTTTAAAACTTATTCATATCAAAATGATTGACATTTATTAAATGATTTAAAATAAAATTGCTAGTTGTTTAAAAAGATGTTTTAATATTAATAAATCTTTTTATCTTTAATATCATTTTAAAATTTTAAATTAGTAAATATTTTAGTATTTAAATAATAGCTGAACCCCCTTTTAGGTACCTAAACACTATCATGTATATTATGATAACATAGCAAAATGGCACATTTGAGCAAAGTGGTTTGTTAGCACAATAACATTAAAATTAAGATAAAGCAATATAATATATGTGAAGTCTGTGTTTGTGCTCACACCAATCATTATAATTTCTGAAGGGAGATAACTAATAAATGCTAATTATAGTTATTTCCCTTTATTAATTTTCAATTAATAATAAGATAAATTCTGTACATAAGATATGAGCTTAATAGCCACTAAAGGCTGTCTTTAAGTGAGTATCAAGTAAATTTGAAAAAAGAATCATCTCTACAAATATTTAATTCTTTGTTAATAATTTTACTTTTCTCTATTTATATTTACAGCATGCTCTTCCATTGCCTGGTTTCTTATTCTTTTCTGCTGATATATACAGACATGCTGTTATTTTTTCTGAATCAGGTAAAGTGCATTTTTTTATCAACAAGAAACATTTCAGATTTTTATTTCAATTCCTATTCAAATTTAACTGATATTTGATATGAGCTACGTTAGCCACACATTTTAATTAACATTTTTAACTAATTTTGAAATAATGTCTAATTTTAATGATAAACCTTGATAAATTCAATTGAAAATACTAGCAAATATAATTCCTTTTATGAAAGGATGACTATAATTTTTTGTAGGTTATAATATTTTTTATAAGTTTGCTTGAAGCATTATACATATATTTAGTTTGTAGATTGATTTTGAAGGCTTATCAAAATATGAAGGAAGAAAAGGTAATGAGTATGTTACAATCCCATCTTCAACTTCATCAAAGTCTTGTGAAGATGGGATTTTAATCCTGAAATATTAAGGAACCTCCCCCCCCCCCAAAAAAAAAAAAACGAATACAGATAAATGAACAACATACTCGTTACCTTTTCTTGCTTTGCATTGTGATAAGCCTTTAAAAATGGACTCTCTCGTCGATTTTTGACACATGAGTGTTCATCCAGTGAACAACCAACTCAGTGATTTGTTTATAGTGGTGAAGGCTTGTGTAGGACCATTCCACACTTTTTGGCACAGTCAATAGGAAAGAATTGGTGCATCACAGAATGCCACGAACCCAATCAACGACTGACCTCAGGAACTGACCTTGAATTCAGAGTTATCCCTCTCCTAGACTGGTTACCTACCCAAGGTTAAAGAGCCCAGTCTGCTCTACTATTTAACCCATAGCTGGAGGGAGAATATATGGATTCATACCTTTCCCAAGGGTATTAGCGCTATGTGAAATGCCAACAGCTTCGTCTAGTAATTGAACTCAAACTGACAAGTCCATTTTCCATGACTCTAACCACTAGCCCATGCACCTTTAAAATCAATCTATAAACTATAATATTTTTGTTTTTAGTAATTCTTTATTAATTCCTATTTAATATATTATTGTCATCAGCTCTTAATATTTTGAAGAATCAGTTGATGTAATATATAAACAACTTTTTTTTTCTTTCAGCACCAATGCTTATTCCAGCTTTGAATATTACTCTGCCCAAAATGTGGATCTATCTCATTGGAAATGTTCTTACTCAATATCCTTTCATTTATACCACAGACTTTTTAAAAAGTTTTTCCTTTAATTGTTTTCAGTTATGTTTAGTTAATTAGATAACATTATAAGAATTAGGGAGGTGTCAACTCACGTTCTTATAATGCATTGGGTTACTTGAAAGAGAGTAACCTAACACAGAATATTCAGTAGGAAAATAAAGACAAGTCAATTGATACTATATAACAATCTGTTCTTTCCACGAAAACCTGTGTCCTGTGGCTTCGGCCATTGGACCAGAATGATAATTAACGGCGTAATCCCAGGGGGCCATCCCCCTAGGCAACACCTGCCCCCTTGATTTAAAGGGGCAGGGCTGGGTTTATTGCCCAGTGCCTATGAGGCCCCCACCCCACCCTGAGGGGGAATGCTGAAGGGATCGACGCATTTTTTGTGCCTGCCATCCCATGAGCTTCAGTTTGTGGGTGGCCCCACATTAATTGGACCTTGGAAACAAAGACAAGTGCCACTGTTACTTCTCAAGTCGGGTTCCTAAAAGAGAGAGATTTTAGGGTTCGCCTTGTCATGTGACCAAAAACAGACTTCTGACATAGGAGAGTTCCTCAAACCCTGTGACAAGGGAGACTACTCCATTTTGTCTCCCAACAATATCATTGTCTTTTAGATTATTCCAAGCTGTGTCAGTGCTACTGTATGGCTTCACCACTTGGACTTTAACGAAATGTTTAGAGAAAAATCTAGATGGAAACTACACAAGGATGCTGCATGCTGTTCTGAACAAATCTTGGAAGCAGCAAAAAAGCAGCTGCATGGCCACTTGCCTCCTATCACACAAATCATCCAAGTAACCTACACATAAACACACCAGTGTAGGCTGACCAGCAAAAACCTTCATCAATCAGCTCTGTGAGGATTCTGGATGCTGTGCAGAAGACTTGCCAGGGGTGATGATCAATAGGGAAGGTTGGAGAGAGTCATGGGTGTCCATGGTGTTATCATCATCAGGTTGTGCTGACAGCACGGATACATACACATATATATATATATATATATATATATATATATATATATATTAATACTCTTTTTCCTTAATTATATGACCATTATTATCTTGCAACACCCTCTGGTTAAAAACGAGACTGTCCAAATCGTCCCAGATGAAATGCAAAAATGTAAATGCTAATTATTTGGTGTCGCTTATCTGCCAAATTCTTATTTCTTATGAGTGTTGTCACCTAAATAATGGACCATTCTATTTTTATGATAAAGAAAGAAAGGGAAGAAAAGGGACATACTACACAGGAAAAATATAAGAAGAAAGAAAGAAAGAAAGACAGAGGGGAGTAAGTGTGCGGAAGCAATAATGTTAATCTGTTTCAATCGAACATAATGAAAAGAAGGAAAGAAAAAAAAAAGAGTGAAAGAGAGTTAAATCAAGATTATTATACTTTTTACATATTGAATTATTTAGCAATAGATCTTAAGTAAACATATCAAACATTGTGATAATTGAATTATCATACTGTGGTATATCAACAGGTCCTGCTAGTATATCATATTTGTCAACATAGCAGAAAAATGATATTTATCAAGAAAGCTATTCATGTTATGTTCTACCTCTTTTCATTGTATTTATTATACTACTTGCAAATTATTTCTGTTGTATGTCTTTGGTTATTATATGTCATGATGAACATTACAGCCAGTAGTTCTTTTTTTTCCTTAATTCCTTGTCTCAGGTATGTGTGCATCCGTAGCGTATTTATCCTGACTACAGAATGTACCTCACTAACTGTGACTCTTGTAGTAACCCTGAGAAAATTCTTCAGTCTCATCTTCTCTATTTGGTACTTCCAGAACTCTTTCACAACATTCCACTGGATCGGAGCCTCCCTCGTCTTTCTCGGTACACTACTCTTCACAGAAGTGATACAGAGGATACAAGAATATATAGCACCAAAGAAAAAACAACATTGATGAAAATGGATATTCTAAGCCTAAAAAAAAATGGACATGGTTTTTTTTTTGTTGTCATTTTTGGAACCTTGGACTCTAGAAAATATGGTTTTGGTGAATTTTAAAATTGCTTGATAATTTCTAAAGGTTTCAAAGTAATGTGTACATATTTTAAATTTAATTTTTTTTTTTTTTTCAGATTTATTTCGACCAATATCTTTATTTCTTGTTTAAAAGTTTATTCACTATGCATGCTCCCTATCAGCTGCAAACTAACAGTTTCCTTTAAAAATTAAATACTGGAAATTAAAAGAAAAAAAATTACAAAAATATATCATCTATTAAGCAAATAGGATTGAGAACATTACACTTTTTACTGCAAATAATGAAATTTAAAATAAAATTTTAAAAGGGTATCAAGTTCAAATGTGGCCAAAAATGAGAAATTTATTTGAACTGCAAGCTCTGGTTCTTCATAGAAATTCTAATAGAGTGGGAATATTCTTTTTAACTAATATTTTCAGCATAATATTAATTATAAAGGGTTGGTTTAGCTCAGTTGGTAGAGCATTCACCTAGGAATCACAAGGTTCTGGCTTTGATTCCAGTCCTTGCCAACTCAGCACATGAGTAGCACAGATTGGGTAATCTGATCTGTGCAGTAAAGCATCTGGGAGCTGACAGTAAGTGTGACACTCTACTTCAGCAAAACAATCTGCCTGGTCTAATGCTAGCAAAAAAGGAGATAGACTCCCTCGCTGTTCGGCTGATTAGCAGTGACTTATTTCAAATTAAGGGGCCGGTTTAGCTCAGTAGGTAGAGCACCTGCCTTGCAATCGCAAGGTTTTACATTCGATACCGGTCCTCGCCAACTCAGCGTATGAGTGGCACAGATTGGGTAATCTGATCTGTGCAGTAAAGTGGGGAGCTAACAGTAGATGTGGAGCTCCACCTCAGCAAAAAACAATCTCCCTGATCTAGTGTTAGTGAAAGGGGGATAAACTCCCTTGCTATACAGCTGATATCAACAATAGGCCATTCGGCATACTTTACTTAATTATTAATTAATTTACATTGTTATAATTCAAAGTAGTTGTTATTAAGTGACATAAAATCATGCAATCGGGGGGGTGGGGGTGGGGGGGGGTTGTGTCTTTTCAGTTCACACTTTTAGCATGATTTATTTCAAATTATTACCAGATATTATGTGAGTCCGACTAAAAAAATATATCTACCAAAATATCTTAGTTGATTAAAATATTGAAGTAAAAATATTGGTCCAGATAAATTCCTGATTTGCAATGTGACTTCACATCATAAAACCACAAGTTTAAAAAAAAAAAAAAGAAAAAAATGATTTTTTGACTGCAATCATTTCTGGTAATGAATGACAGCATTGGTTATATCATGTTTATTACAACTGATTAACTTTTGGTAAAAATAGAAAAAGTATGGAAGTCAATAACATTTAGTCTTAAATATAAGGAATCATTAAAGTGAGAATCATTTTATTCACTATCAAAAATTGTATGTACATCTCTATGGGAAACTTTTATCAAAGGTTTAGATGAAATTGTTCTGTTTATAAGAATTAACTATATTTTATATATTTTATATTTAAAAAATACTTTGTTAAAACTTTTGGCAGCATACAAATATCTTCAGGATGAGAGAAAAATCTCAAAACCCCAAATTTTAATAGTGAAAAATCAACCACGTAAAAACCAATTAGAGAGAAGGAAAAGTCCAGTTTCTGACAGAACTATTTACTACTGTAAATACTCCTATATTTACATGTGGCCTAGACTACTGTAAATATTACTATATTTACATGTGGCCTAGACTACTGTAAATACTACTATATTTACATGTGGCCTAGACTACTGTAAATACTACTATATTTACATGTGGCCTAGACTCTTTTTCTTCCCTGATGAATAAGGAAGAATTCACATTTTGCAATCTGAAAAAAAAAAACCTTTTGTAAAACATCTTGAACAGAACTGCTCTTATAAAATTCACCGGTGTGTACTTTGATATTTGGTTTTCCATGATTCTTAAGACTATTAATGCTATCAAATCTTTTAAGGCACTTACTTAAAGGCACTTACTTCATTGGCCATTAAGCTCTAAGTCAAGTCATCCTATTTATAAAATTAAATTGGCCTGCAATGTTTTCAAGGGCAAATATATAATAGTTGATTTTAAGATTTCTAATCAGATCAACTTTTTAAGATACAAGCTCTTACTTGAAATGTATAAAACAGTATTATTTATTTGTGACAAGTAGAGTCCACAGGCTTTTGAATAAGTGTTATTATTATGTACAACTTATGAAGTATTCAAGCAGATCTTAAAAAACAGACCTGACCAAACACAATGAATGGTATTTTTGAATACAGGCCAGTGTTATCAATTACAAATAAGAGGAAATACTCTGATCAGCATTTAAGTCATCTCCCATGAGAAATAATGATTGTAAGGAGTATAAATGCAGACCCCCACACTATTATCATTAATGTGCAAATTGGATTGGATGTTACTTCTAAGTTATAGCATTTTAATTGTTCTAACAGAACTCTCTATATTATGCTAATTTTGTTGTTATGGTAATATACATGCGAAAACTGATAATATGATTATGGAAATATATACTAAAAATTAGTTAATTACCTTGAGAGTATTGAAGCTTTAAATTACTCTCGTATTTTTTCTACTAATAAAGTATTTCTCTTAAGGATTTTAGTTCAGGTTAAAAGTGCAGAAAGGGTGTATTTACCTCAACCTCCCACCAGATAAGAATGTGACACAAGGTCCTTTTAAGTTGGGAAGCCACACACAAACCGAAGCTCATACAATGGCTAGTACAAAAAATGCATAGCTCCCATCAGCATTTCTCTTTTGGGGTGCCTCAGGCACCAGGCAATAAACCCAGCCCTGCCCCTGTAAATCAAGGGGGCAGGTGTTGCCTAGAGGGACAGCTCCCTGGGATCACGTGATTTGTTTGTTTAGCAGCAGTAGGGATAATGCAAAGCCAAACTTTTTTTAGACTTTATTTTTCCAATGCAGGTATCATTGGGGAATGAGAAAAATTTTGGTATACAGGCCAGTTTACCAAATTTTTCTTGTTTCCCAATGATACCTGCATTAAAAAAATAAGGTCTAAAAAAGAGTTTTGTTTTGGGTTATTCTTACCACACTTTTAACTTGGACTATTTACCAAATACAGAAATACCTATATAAGATATCTATATAAAATGCTTAAATTAATTTCTTTTAATATAAAGAGTGAAATCATGTAAATTCTCGGTAAATTTATTAGCATTTATTTGAATTTCTGGAGAGAAAAAAAAATTGAAGATATTTTATTGGCTAGTATTTTTTTATTTTGTAATCTTATTGATAAAAATAAAGCTGAAAAAATAAACTATAAAATCTCACTGATGACTTTAGATTTTCATAATTATTCATTTTGACAATCACTTAATAATCAATAATTAACTGTGAATATCATTCACTAAGGGGCCGGGTTAGCTCAGTCGGTAGAGCGTTCGGCTAGAAACCACAAGGTTCCTAGTTCAATACCGGCCCTCGCCAACTCAGTGTATGAGTAGCACAGGGATCTGTGCGGTAAAGCAAGGAGCTGATGGTAGGTGTGGCACTCAACCCCAGATGCAGAAACAATCTCCTTGGTCTAGCGCTGGTGAAAAGGGGATAGACTCCCTCACTGATTGGCTGATACCGACTTCAGGCCGCCCCGATGACTTTTTTTTTTTTATGATTCACTATATCAGTTATCAATATTTTCTAAGCTCATCTTTATAAAAAAAAAATCATAAGTTTATGGTGATAAAATTACAAAATTCCTAGTCATTAAAGTATTGATTAAGCCAAGGCTGAGAAATCTTTTCATATTTAAAAGGCTACATTTAAATCTATTGTAAGGCCAAAACTCAATACGGGGTGTCCACAAAGTTTGTGTGGTGGCTCGGGTAGAGTTTTGGCTCTGCATTCTGTGGTCACTGGTTTGATATCTGTCGGGGGAGATCACAGTATACTCTGCTGATGAGACCTAATAGGTCGAAACAGTTGTCCAATGTTCCCGCACGTGTTGTTTACTGAATTTGCTGGTCATACTAATTTAATTGTATATAATTCCTCTTTCTCTCTCTCATATATATATATATATATATATATATATATAAATATATGTATATATATATGTATATATATATGGGTCCTTGCACCTACGCTGTTTGGGATATTTTTCTCCCTGCTTTTCCAGTACACCTTCAAGGACTGCAGCGAGGAAGTCTACATACACACCAGAGCTAACGGCATAGTAGACACCAGCTTGATGTTGACTGACGGGACTGGGTAATTTCTGCCATTGCACGCTCATATGTGCAAACTGACTACATATCACATACTACCCCCCCTTCAGGGGTGGGTAATTAAATATCGATTGCAAAATGTCTCAGGTACCAAGATATATAAAGCTCATCATTATGAATTCACCTTTTAGAGAGAAGACTAATCTTAAAAAAAGGTGAAGTGATTCTTTTCATCTTACTAATGCTTGTAAAATTCATAATCCTGTGTTTTATATCTGCATTAAAAGATTAGTCATTGGAAAATTTATAGTAAACATGATTATTGTATTATTTAGATTTTTTTGGACTGTTGTCCTCATCTTTATTGTTACATACACAATGTTTCGGCTAATGTGCCCTCCAGTCTTCTTCAGGTGTTTCTTGTTAAACTCTGGTGCTTTTACGGAACTTTTAACTGAACCTTTTACTAAATCAATTGGAGTAGATTGTTTTTACTCCGTTAACCAGATATAAGTGTTGAGCTATGTTAAGTATTTTATTTTATTTTCACCTGTAGTCTGTATTGAACCTGCAACCTCCAAATGATTGTCACTTTAGAATAGTATTAACCCAACCCTTATATTCATTATGCTATATGTCCAACTGGCTGAAACATTGTGTATTTAACAAAGATGTCTGAAAAATCTAAACTATTCAAATTATGAGGCCTCATCTCAAATTCAAACAAATAACATGGTTATTAATAATTTTGATATTTCGGACTGTTGTCTTTATCTTTATTGTGGTATATATAAACCCAATGTTCAGGCCACTAACCTCAGGCCTTGTTTAGGTGTTATTTAATTACCTTTAAATAAGTCATCATCAGATGATAACCTTGAATTCAAATGTGGTTTTAGAGCTAAAAATATCATTACCACTAATTCAAGGCACCCCAAGCAGAATAAATGCCACCAGACTTATTGACAGAAATGCAATTAGATACAGAAAAAATAAAATGGAAGAAAATTACATATTATAAAATAGAAATTTCAAAATATGTTGTAAAGAACGCTATTACTTACCTAACAGTTTTCATCTGATTTGGAATTTTAAATGAGGTCCCAAAATGTTGTTTTGTATCTTACAACTTCCTGTTAAAATTATTCTATGAAATAAAGATGAGAACAACAGTCCGAAATATCAAAATTATTCCTATAAAGCCTCATTTCATAAATACAGACAAACATGATTATTGTTTGGCATCTCTAAGATAAAAATCCGAAATATTAATGGGTTTACTTAATTATTCTTTTCTTTTCTTTTATACAATGTGTGTGTGTGTGTGTGTGTGTGTGTGTGTGTGCTCCAATGATCATATAAGTGATTTGCTCAGTTGGTAGAGTGTCTGACTCGGAACCACAAGGTTCTGGGTTCAATACTGGCCCTCACCAACTCAGCATATGAGTAGTACAGGGATCTGTGTGGTAAAGTGAGGAGCTCAGACACCAAAAACAATCTTTGTCTAGCGCTATTGAAAAGGGGATAGACTCCCTTGCTGTCTGGCTGATATCGACCTTAAGCCACCCCGACGACTTACTTTACTTATATAATTATCAATTGATGGGTAAAGTTCTTAACCCTTTCACAGGCAGATATTTTTTTTTTTACCCTTGAAGAGTGGGCATTTGGGACAATACTTTCCTGACTTGTATCTGATAGAAGGAAATTTCTCTGCTTTTAAAAATAAACCCAACATGTTGTTATTAAGATTTTTGAAGGCAGCACATTTTTTTAAATCCTTGTAGGGTGGGCAAATTAATTTCAGAAAATTTGCAAAATATGTTCAAACTAGTATATTAATACTTGTATGTTCAATACCAGTATGTTCAAACTAGTATATTAATACTTGTATGTACTAGTTCAATACTAGTATGTTCAATACTAGTATATTAATACTTGTATGTTCAATACTAGTATGTTCAATACTAGTATGTTCAAACTAGTATATTATACTTGTATGTTCAATACTAGTATGTTCAAACTAGTATATTAATACTTGTATGTTCAATACTAGTATATTAATACTTGTATGTTCAATACTAGTATGTTCAAACTAGTATATTATACTTGTATGTTCAATACTAGTATGTTCAAACTAGTATATTAATACTAGTATGTTCAAACTAGTATATTAATACTTGTATGTTCAATACTAGTATGTTCAAACTAGTATATTAATACTTGTATGTTCAATACTAGTATGTTCAAACTAGTATATTAATACTTGTATGTTCAATACTAGTATGTTCAAACTAGTATATTAATACTTGTATGTTCAATACTAGTATGTTCAAACTAGTATATTAATACTTGTATGTTCAATACTTGTATGTTCAAACTAGTATATTAATCATATAGAGGAACCTCGGTTCTCGAATATAATTCACTCCAAAATTATGTCCGAGGACCAATTTGTTTGAAAACTGAAACAATATTTCCCCATAAGAAATAGTGTAAAGTGGATTTATGTGTTCTTGACCATCAGATGAATGCCTCTTTATTCTTCAGAAAAGTCAAAATCATTGATTTCACCATGCCATATAGGGTTGCAAGATCAGAGACTTGAAAATTGGCAATTATCTCCTTCTTCAATTCTATTGTTGCTCTCACAGCTTTCCCTTTCCCTTTCCAGTACTATCACTGCTGTTTTTCTTAAGATCCATGAATAAGGGTTAAAGTAGCTGTAAAATAAAGAGTAAAAACAAACCAAACGAAGAATTTGCACAAAAACAATATTCAAGATAGCGACTGATGCTAATTGATGCTGCTTGGGTAGATTCAACAAGCCGTTCGTCCATCTTCAGTTTGCCTCGGTAGTCATTCATGCAACTTCCATTTTCATCAGCTCAGCTCAGCTCAGCTCAGCTCGTGTTCGAATTCCGAAAATTTGTTCAACAACTGAGGCCTTTTTTACTCAAATTTTTTGTTTGAAGTCTGAATTGTTCGACTTCAGAGTTGTTCAAGAACTGAGGTTTCAGTGTATATAAAAATAAACAAACCCTCAAAAAACATAATTTGATCAACAATTATGTCATAGCACAATAGCATGAAAACAACAAAGCGCTCACTTTTAATTATGATATTTTGCTAAACAACCTTACACAATCTTACAGCACAGTGGGATCTCCTAGCAAGGTTTACATACATTAACATTGAATTGGTCAATGAGCAGCCAATTGGAAAATGCCTTACATTGAACTACTGCCAATAACAAATATATTGCTTTGTTTTGTGTACTGTTGGCAACAAAAATGTCAATCTGCCTGCAAAAGGGTTAATTATAAAGGGCATCCAGAAAAAATTGACTTCATTTTAAAATAGGAAGTTACTTTTCAATCACCCTGTGTGTATATATATATATATATGTTATAGGGTACTATGAAATTAAAAGGTATTTGTTGCCACTGATTTCAAAGTAGCATATTTGCTGCTTATCCTTTTAATTTTATAGTACTCAATAACACACACACACACACATATATATATATATATATATATATATATATATATATATATATGAGTAAACTACAGACACGTGTTTCGAGGTATCACCTCTCATCAGTGCAGTTATACCATTTTAGCAGCTACCTCTGGCCAGGTTCGAGACCCGAACAAACTTACGCTCGCCAATCCTCTTATCCATACGGCCACAGTCAGCTGCCAAGTATAGCAGGCTATTTAATCGCTACATTTCTAAGCGGAAATGAACTCACCTAGAGGTCTCAAACTTTGTAAACAAAGTGAGTCTTAGCTGAACAAACTAAAATGACGTCAATTTTTTTCTGGACACCCTGTATTTTACTAAAAAAAAAAAAAAATGAATAACAATATTTACTGTCTGGAGTCACAGGTCCCTAATAAATAATTCCAGATTTGAAACTGATGGTAAAGTGGGGAAGATAAACAGTGTGTAATGTAAATAATTTCAATTATTTATACAAAAATAATCATGTGTGTGTGTGTATAGGTTTCTGTGTATTTGTTGATAGATGTATAGCCTATGGATGTATATTCCTATGCTTAGAAAATGAGACATGTTTATGTTTTTATTGGTGCATCACCATAGTAACATTTTCATTAATATACAGGGTATGGTAGAAATACCTCCCACATTTTAAACTGTCACCTGGGTGTTGTACAAGTGAAGTTAGGCAAGTGGCAATGGTAGTTAATATCTTACCATTTTTTTGTTTGTTTCAGATATGATCAGTTATGATCATGGCTTGGACCAACCATGTTTTTAAAAGTTGACAAAAAGACCAAGGTATCATTTTCTGGAGTTCAAGCTTGTTGATTTTCTATCCAGAACAGCATAATTCTGACGTAACATGAAATGAACACAAAAAGCTCTGTGTAACAATTACTTCTTTACTTCTTAAAAAAAAAAGGTTTCAACAGCAAACTTATGGTGTGCACTAGTCCAAGCTATGTTTGTAACTGAAAATATCTAAAAAAAAAAAAAAGAAAAAAAAAAAGACATTAGCTAGATGGAGCTACCATTACCGCTTGCTTAAATTCACTTGCACCATATACATGGCATTAGGAAGTATATCTGCCACACCCTGTAGAATTAAACACCAGTATTAAAGTTTTATCTATCTATCTATACATACATAAAGAGGAATTGGTGTGTATGTATGTATGGATGAAACTCCCAAAATAAAACAATTAACAACGTAAATATATATACACATTAAATATCACTGGTTCTTTCTTTTTGTGCAAAAATTTTGAAGATTTGATTTATATTTGAAGATATTAAAAAATCAGGTCCCCCTCCCTCTACTCAGGCGATGCTGGGTAGCTGCTTCTAGTTTTTAATAAAAATGAAGCTAGATATTTTATGGTGCCATTTTTTATACAAATTCTGAATTAGTTACATTTCAGAAAAATTGTTTACATATTTAAATCAATCAGAATCAAATTTTTATCTATAAACTTTAATCTTTATTTCATGAAGTATCAATCAAATGCTTTCAGCCATTCTTTTTCAAAATTCTTTTATTTTCTTGCATTCTGAGATTTTACCATTTATTCTTGGTTATGTCTATTTTAAAAACATTAATAAATAGGTTATTTTTGTATTTGTCTGGGTTATATCTTTTTTTTAATGTATTTTTTCTAAAAGTTTTACTTCATTTATTATTGTAAAGTATAAGATTAAATACTGCATTTTCATTCAAAACATACAAACTTAAGAATGGAACCCTGGTGACTGAGCAGTCCATGACATGTAATACTCCACTTTGGCCCTTACTTAGGCTAGACAGGCAGCCAGAGAGACCCACTCCAATCAGCTGGTCATGTCAAACCCTAGCACCTATATGATTTGCCCTTATGACAAACCCACAATCCTTTTTATCATATATGTGCTAGAAGGTGGTGGCTGAGGGTCTTGATGTCCTGGGTATTACGTTAAACTGCATCTAATGTTGAAGTTTCAATTATGGAACTCTGAGGAATGTGGAGTACCCCTTCATCACCATGCCCACTCTCTACCCCGAGTGGTAGTACCTGTTAGGGTTCCATCTATGGTTAAATTGAAAAAAATGAGTTTTTAAAAACAATTGAGCTTAAAAAAAGAAATTGAGTACCTATCAAGACTGAATAAAACAAAACATCTTCAGCATAACATAACCCAACAAGGGTTGACATGCGATAAAATCGAACCAACAAAACATATGAAAAGAAGAATTTTTGCTTGAACCAAATATTGAATTCAAGTGATGTTTGATGACTCTCACAGGTGCCCTATCTAACAATCTTAAGAAATAACCTAATAAATAAGATCCAATTAATTTCATAGGTGCACAACCTTTCTTTCAAAACATGTTGTACAGAGTGATCACAAGCCAAACAGCAATGCATCTTGTGGGGGGGGGGGGATTTCACTGACCTCTTAGTGGTGGGAAGGGTACACAGATTTTTGCTGGTGAGAAAATAAATATTTTGAGTTAATTTATGTGATGTCACTATATTTATAAACATATTCCAATAAGTTTTGATTTTTATGACTATTTGAAATTGAAGAGTGTTTTTGCGTTCATTTTGTATTATATTAAACAAATGTCATGTCATACACGATTCTTGCTAATTTATTATTTCCTTTGATTCTGTATACTGCGGAACCTCGGTTCTCAAACATAATTTGTTCCAAAATTATGTTCAAAAACTGAAACAATATTTCCCATAAGAAATAGTGTAAAGTGGATTTATGCATTCTTGATCATCAGACCTCACAACTTTCCTCTTTCCCTTTCTGGTAGTATCACTGCTGCCTTTTTTTTAGGATCCATGAATAAGGGTTAAAATAGGCATAGAATAGAGAATAAACACACAGGAAGAGAAGAATTTGCACAAAAATAATATCAGACACTAGTTCAAGATAGCAACTGACGCTAACTGATGCTGCTTGGGTAGATTTGACCAGTTGTTCGGCCATCTTCAGTTTGCCTTGGCAGTTATTTGCATGACTCGTGTGTTTGAAATCTGAAAATTCGTTTGACAACTGAGGCCTTTTTTACTCAAATTTTTTGTTCAAACTCTGAATTGTTCGACTTCAAAGTTGTTAAAAAACCAAGGTTCCACTGTATTTTTCAGAGTGAACTTTGTTTTTCTTAATGCACAAGAATAATAGAATAATAGAATAATAGTTGCTACTTGAATTAGAAGTTCTGAAAAACTTGATTATCACAGATTTTACAAGTTTGGAATTGAGTACCCAACATTGTAATAAATTTCATTTGGGTTCAAGAAAACACACACACACATCTGTGTGCATATTTGTGTATGTATTGGGTTGGTACATAATTATTGTGGCTTTTTTTCAACAAATTTGTTGAAAAAAGCTGCAATAATTATTCACCAACCCAATAGTTACTATTGTCCTAAATATATGTATAAATGTCTATAAATTAATAAAATGATCCTAATAAAGATAGTGAGATGGATAATAGTGAATAGAAAATGTCAGGACATTTCCTATTTCCATTAGAAACTCCTGTGCCAAATTTTATGTCAATGAATAGACGGCCTGTGAAATAAGACTGAAAAAAAAAAAATGTCTGCTTTTAACTTTGGTTGAAATTTTGACTTGTCTTTCATTAACTCTGAAACACAGTTCTTAATTTAATAATTCATTAATTATTATATACCCTACCTATGAACATTAATGGGTATGACCCAATCCTCATAAATACAGAAGTATTATGCTGACTGAGTAGACTTATCCCACTAGCAGTGGTTTACCTTCTTCACGCTGCTGGTAAGTATTTAAGTTGTTAATATCATAAAGATTCCATTTTATTTCCAACCACCATTTAGTTATTTCTCATATAGTAACCTTTGTTAGGTTACAACATTAATGGGTGGTTAACAAGCTATGCTAGTGGGGTCCTGGGTATCTAATGATGAAGTTTCAATTCTGGAGCTCTGGGGGAGTGTGGAGTAGCCCTTGATCATCATTACTCCCAGGTCCACCCTGACCCGGAGTGGTAGTACCTGTTAGGGTCCCATTTATGGGTTAAATAGAAAAAAATATGTTAACAAAAATGTGTTTTAAAAAATTGAATTAAAAAGAATTTTTAATACCCTTCAAGAATGAATAGAACAAAACGTCTTCAGCATAAAATTAAAAAAACAACAAGGGTTGACATGTTGTAAAATCGAAGAAAAAGACTAGACTTGTGGGCTGTTATTAATCAGTTTGATCCTCACTGGGTGCTCCATACTTGCTAAATTAAGTCAAAATTAATAAATGACAATAATTTATTAATACAAACAAAACCAGGTTATTTAAAACTGGTTGCATTTATTTATTTAATATATTTAAAAAAAAACAATATTGTGTCTGTTCTTGTTGGTACTTGTTTAAGCCAGTAGTCCCCTTTGGTTATCATCTTTTAAGAGGAAAATGGACCATTCATTACTAAGTAGATCATTTACAAGTTATTCATCTTGAGATAAGAAAATAATTTTTTTCCTTAAAAAAAAAAAGAAGCTTATTTGTCATTATAATTATTTGCATCACTCAAATATATATATATATATATATATATCATTGGTAGAGTGCTCAATATAAAAATAGAGCTATTATATAATATAATAAAATAAATATATAAAGGTTTTACATATCTATTTATTTGATGACAAAGGAACAGTCACAACCATTTGGTTTCATGCATGCATAAGCGCAAACAATCTTCATGTGACGTTTCAAAATTCATTTGAAACAACGTTACCTGAAGATTGTTTGCGCTTACGTATGCATGAAACCAAATGGTTGTGACTGTTCCTTTGTCATCAAATAAATAGATATGTAAAACCTTTATATATTTATTTTATTATATTATATAATAGCTCTATTTTTATATTGAGCACTCTACTAATGATACTGCATTTTGGCACACCGTTCCACTAAAAGCTGAAACAGTGACAATCCCACACTATAGTGTATATATATATATATATATATAAATGTCTTGCATAATCTAACGACATGAACATACATCACGCTATACAAACACTTGATTAACCACTTTTTATTCTATTCTCCCGTCCAATGATTGTGTTATACACATGAAACTTGAGTAACAGTAATATAGTATCCTCAATTTTATATTTTAGGTTTTATTCCTATTACAGCATTGAGCACTCTTTCTATGCATACACTTTTCTTATTTCTAGTCCTTCATTTTATATATATATGTATATATAATATAGATGCTATATTTATAAGTAAACAGTGCTCAATATCATGGATAGAGCATTTATATCTAAGTTGAGATAGTGTGGACATGAAGTCAATGACGCCTGGACAAAAAACTGTTGGTAACCAGGTGCCGTTGACTCCATGTCCACACTACCTTAACTTTATATGGAGGGTTCCACATCACATGAATAACGTGTCATCAATGTAACAGAAAAAATTAGAGTTATTAGGTAGAATATATTTAAAGGGACCGGATTAAAACCACACCCTACCATATATATATATATATATATATATATATATTGTGGATAATAAGGGTGCTATATATTCTAAGGTGATAGTGCTCAATATCATTGGTAGAGCGTTTATATTTGAGTTAAGGTAGCATGGACATGAAGTCAACAACTGGTTACTGACAGTTTCTTGCCTATGCAATCTTCAGACCAAATGTCCATGCTACCTTAACTCAAATATATAATATCATTTTTATTATTTTGCTTTTATTTACAAATATAACAATTACTTTTGGACAAATTTCATCTAGTAAATATAACAAATATTACTAATAATAGTGGTTGTAATTTTTTGTTTTTTCTATGTTGAAAAACTTTTGAGTCACCAGAAATAATTAATTTAAGGATCCTATTGAATTGTTTATGAACAAAGCAAATGTCATTTTTATGAAATTTATTAATTTTTCAATAATATTTTTTACTTCCCTTTGTGTAAAAAAGAAACCCCCAAAAAACTTAATTGCAGCCACACAATAATAATAATGTTCACATTTTGTAAAAGTTTCAATTTTTTATATTTGTATTCTTTATCAGTAATGACCCAGATATCTTCTTTTTTTTTTTTTTCTTTTTCCTTTGTAAACAATTTTTTTCACTTATCAATCGTTGTACTATAATGTAATTAATATGAAGAAGTGCTGATAAGTTCTTGGTCCAACCAGGAATGGGAATGAATATTATTATTTTTTTTCTTTTCTTTTTATTGGTCAGTCAGTAGAGCATCCACCTAGGAACCACAAAGTTTCGGGTTCAATACCAGTCCCCACCAACTCAGTGTATGAGTAGCACAGTTTAGGCAATCTGATCTGTGCGGTAAAGTGGGGAGGTGACGGTAGGTGTGGCACACCACCTCGACACAATCTCCCTGGTCTAGCACTAGCGAAAAGGGGATAGACTCCCTCACTGTCCAGCTGATACCAACAATAGGCCACTCCCCCTACTTTACTTATTGAAGAAACTTGAAAAAACAAAGTATCTTCAAGGATAAATATACAGAATAGTATTAATGTTTAGTGACCTCTAGGTCATTCTCTTTTGGTCAGGCTGAGAACTTTTCGACACCCACCTTGTACATTTTGATGTTATAAAAATTTAAGTGCCTCACATTTTCTGAGATTATCTCTTCTATTTAGTAAAATGGATTTACTTTAAATAAATAGAAAACTAGAGCCCATATTTAAATCTATAACACTCAGAAAAATCAAGTATTTGCTGTCCTTCATTATATATATATATATATGAAGGAAGGGTGGATGGGTTTAGGATCCGACGGTATGCTGTAGATAGAAGGAAAGTGGTCAAGAAATGATCAACTCAAAACAAGTCACAGGGTGGTACGTTTCGTCTATATGCACAGATCAGGTCAGCTGAGAAAGTCTGTGCATATAGACGAAACGTACCACCCTGTGACTTGTTTTGAGTTGATCATTTCTTGACCACTTTCCTTCTATCTACAGCATATATATATATATATATATATATATATAGTGTAGATAATATGGGTGCTATATTTATAAGTAAACAGTGCTCAATATCATGGATAGAGCATTTATATCTAAGTTGAGATAGTGTGGACATGGAGTCAACGGCGCCTAGGTGAGAAACTGTCAGTAACCAAGTGCAATTGACTCCATGTCCACACTACCTTATTGAAACAAAAGTCTTGTCTGATACAAAATAGTATTCATTTAACCATGTAACAATAATTTTTGGACAAATTTTATCTACTAAATATAACAAATATGGGGCAGAGGTAAAATCTAGTAAAATGGGTTTAATTTAAATAAATAGAAAAATAAAAACCCGTATTAAATCTATGACACTCAGAAAATCAAGTATTAAATAGTGATATACTCACATTAGTGTCCTCCCACCATTTGGTTGTTATTATAGTCCTAATAAGCTATTATACACCCAGGCCTTACTAAAGTGTATGTCATAGTCAGTAACCTTCTGGTATTTTTTTTCTTTTATTAAACCCATGGGGGGGGGGTAGATTGTTCTCATTCCCCTGTCCATACTCAGAGGATATTTTGTATTGATTAATTTTTCCTTAATGAGGACAATAATCTGAATACATCAAAATATAATAAGGATAATTTCTCACGTCAGAAATTCAGATGAAAATGGTGAAAACATCAACAGAAATACAAAGGAAAATAAACTAGCTAGTTCTTTTCTAATTTAAAATAATTAATAATCTTAAATTGATATTCAAGGAATTATTTTTTTAAATTTGTTTATAAGTTAAAACAAAATGTTCACTAGCAAAATATCTCTTTAATTCAATGGGCATTAACTATATTTGAATAGTTAGTTATATCTATCAACAAAAACAAAAAATTGTGCCCTGAGTATGATGCTAAACTGTGTATCTAATGTGGTGACATTCTAATTTTGGATCTCTGGGGAGTGTGGTGTACCTCGTTATTGGAATTATTCCCAGGTCCACTCTGATCTGGAGTGATAGTGCCATTTATGGGTCAAAATGTGTTATTTAAAAATTAATCATATTTATTAGGAACATGTGCAAAAAAAAAAAAAAAGACTTCTTAGGAGACAAGTACACAAAACATGTAAATATGAACATACAATGAATGTGATTCCGTAACTTCTAGGTATAAAATAACCCTAGATGGTTTGACATGCCATTAAAATCAGTCAATCATCTAAATAGAATGTATAGATCCTTTTAAAAATGCAATAAATGTAATTGATTTTACCAATTTCTTCTAAACAGATTTTTCTAAAACATTAATGGTTACATCGAATAAAAAATGAGTTCTTGTTTGGTCACTGAAGTCAAACGATACAGAACCTTCATTTTGTTTTTTAAAGGTAATGGTTTAAAATACCAGGTACCATATATAAGTCATGTTAATGTTTCAAACTATTTTTCTGTTTACTTTTTATTGTCTTGGCATTTGTGAAATACATGCAGACGTATTTTTATTTTGGCTAAGTGTATGTTAACAAATTATACTTTTTCAAAGAAGGTAATCCCATGACTAGAACAAAAAAAAAAGGTGTCGAATTTTTATGACAACAAAATGGTTATTGAATTAGAAGCCATCTGGTACTGACTTGATTAAAATTAATTCAATGTCAGAAATTTACAAAATAGGAGAAATCATAAGATAAATAATAAAGCTTAAATTCATAGGTTAGTATTATCACTGGCTTGGGTTCCTTGTATTAAGTGGGATCTGCTTTATAAATGGTATAAGTAGTTATTTACTAAGCTTATAGTTTAGTTGGCACAAGGCCAGAAATACTGTGCACTGAGTGAAAAATCAAACTCACTTCTAAACTGTTCATTAACTAAGCTTCAATTTTACACAATGCCAGAGTATGGGGCACCCAGTGAGAAACTATTTGCAATTGTTAGCCTAGTTCGCTAAGCATTAGGCCACCAGAGTCCCCTAAAACACACACACAAGCCTACCTTAGATATGACCAGAAGTATGGGTCATAAAGTGAGAATTGAACTCACTATTCAATAATAACACTGGCCTGCAATGTTTTCAAGGTCAAATATATAATAACTGATTTTAAGGCAGTTTTTTTTTTTTACGCTGAATCCAAATATCATACTCATTTTTTCTAATCAGATCAAATTTTAAAGATACAAGCTCTTACTTGAAATGTATAGAACAGTATCATATCTGTGACAAGTAGAGTCTATGAGCATTTGAATAAGTGTTATTATCATGTACAATTTTTTGTGAAGTATCCAAGCACATCTTAAAAACTAGACCTGACCAAGCACAATGAATGGTATTTTTGAATTCAGCATAAAATGGCGATCATATATCACTTGATAAACCTTTGACCTTTGAAAAAAAATTTTTTTTTTAACACGGGCCAGTGTAATTGATCTGAAAGATTAGCTTGCTAACTATTACACCAAAGACAAAGTCCACCTGAAATGGAATAATATTTTAGTTTCAAGCATCTTCCTCTTTACAGATTTGCAACTCATAATTCAAATGTAAAACAAAATCTTTTTTTTTTTCTTTCTTTCTTTCTCAATTGCTGTACAATAATCTGCTGAGAAAATAAACTTTTGTTCAAACTGACTTTGAAGTCAGTCACAAATTATAAAAACACTTGTCATATTCATATTTGCTTTTTTTTTTTTTTTTTTTTTTTTTTTGTACATCAACAAAAAAAAAAAATTTTTTTTAAAAAATAAACTGATATTTTTTCAATCATTTACAAGTCTTTCAGATTAATCAATCATTTATCTTTGTGAGCCCAGTTTCTCAGCTTGTGCTCTCAACTGAGACAGCATCATCTCCACCGGATGGATTATGGACAAACCCCAAAGGACATCCTCTATGCGGAACTTTCATCTGGCAAGAGACAAATTGGTCACCCCCCAGCTGCGATTTAAGAATGTCTGCAAGTATGATCTCAAGTGCTTTAACATCACCCCTTCCAGCTGGTGTCAAGCCCTAGCACCTATATGATTTTCCCAACCCTATTGCCCTTATGGCAAGCCCCAACCCCTTTTTATCATATGGGTGCTAGAAGGCGGTGGCTGCGGGTCTACATGTCCTGGGAATGACGTTAAACTCTATCTGATGGTGAGGTTCCAGTTTTGGAGGTTTGGGGAATGTGGAGCACCCCTTCATCACCATTGCTCCCTGGTTCACTCTGACCCGGAGTGGTAGTACCTGTTAGGGTCCCATCTATGGGTTAAATAGAAAAATGTATTTATAAAAAAATTGTATTATCCATTAAGAATTGATTTATTTCAAAACTTTATCGGCATTAAATGACCCACTGAGGTTGATATGCCATAAAACAAAACAAACCAAACCAAATCAAACCCTTCCAGCTGGGAAAATTTGACTCAGGACCGCTCTTGGTGGCGGCAGGCTCTCCGTAGTGGGCTATTCATGTCTGCAGTATCTTACAAGATCACCAGACTTTGTTGGTTTTTCATCACAATGTTGGAAATGCCAGGTAAAAATGCAGCCTTTTTGCATTATCTCTTGTATTCACTATTTTCCAATGTGGAGGTACCTAAGGTGTAATGGTTATTGTCATAGGAAATTAACACAGTGAGACAAGCTCAAATCCTGGACAAGGCTGTTTGCATTTCACATAGCACTAATACCCTTGGGAAAGATATGCATGCAACTATTCTCCTTCCAGCTATGGGTAAATAGTAAGGCAGACTTGGCTCTTTAACCTTGGTTAGGCAACCAGTCTAAAAGAAGGAAAACTCTGTTAAACTCTGCTCAAGAAATTGACCATGTGTCACATCCTACTCGTGTGGAGGGGTTAGGTAAATATGTATTCACAATATTCCAATAACAAAATGTTAATCCAATGTAAGATTTGAATTAACTGACATTATGACATCATTACACTGAACATGCAAAGTCAGTGTACAAAATCTTTATATATTAATACTCATGTTCCTTAAAAGTAGAACCGTTACCATCTTGCAAAACCCTCTGGTTAAAAATGAGACCATCCAAATCATCCAAGATGAAATTCAAAAATGTAAATCCTGATTATCTAGTGTTGCTTATCAGCCAAATTCTTATTTCTCATGAGTGTTGTCAACTCAGCTAAATAATGGACCATTCCGTTTTTAATAGAAAGAAAGAGAAGAAAAAGGACAAGATACACAGAGAAAACATAATAAGAAATAAAGAGAATAGAGAAAAGATAGAGAGAGTGGGTGAGTGCACAGAAGCGATAATGCTAATCTGTTTCAATCAAACATGAGAAAAAGAAAAAAAAAGAGCGAGAGACAGTTAAATCAAGATTATCATACTTTTTATATATTGAACTATTTTGCAATAGCTCCTAAGTAAACATATCAAAGATAATAATTAGATTATCATACAGGTCCTGCTAGTAAATTGTTAATTCAGTTATGTTAATTTCAATTGCATGAGATGGTAATGTTATTAGAAAGTCAAGATAACGTTCTACATAATTAAAATTTTTCAAGTTTTAAAACTGGTAACCTGTAGCAATAACCAAAGGAATCCTGTGTACTCCTGTGGGGGAAGAAAGAATCCTTTGGGGGAGGGTGAACTCCAGACTCTGGATTTCTTCAATCAATGTGCAATCTCAGTAGGTGATTTATGCTGTTATATATTTGTACCAGTCTCAGGGAAGAACAAAGAGAGTTTTCATTTTTAACTGATGTTTTATTTTGTGCTCTTCTGTACCCTTGCACTTGATTTCTTTCTTTTAATAAAGTCAATGCACAAGAACACTGTAAACTAAAATGATAGAACAATAAGTTGTGGTGCACCTGAGCACTGTACACAATAAATTTCATTATTATTATATACGCGATCGAAATTGACCAAAAAAAAAATAATAAATAACAACAAAATAGAATAAATGTTTAAAACAATTGAAGCATAAAGAAAGGAAATTCTAGTTAAAATTAAATATACCAACCTTTTACTTCCTCTTCGGCTGGTATTGATGGTGATATCTTAATAGTTCTAGAGTCTTAGAAATTATACCATGCATCTTAATACAGAGGATTTGGTTTTTTTTTTTAGACTGGTTGGAATCCTTCCGTCTACAAGAAACGATGGAGTAGTGTCAAGATTTTTTATTCTTTTTTTTTTTTTGTTAACTTGAACTACATAGCCTGGGCGGGTTCATATAGAGGATGAGCTGTTGCCCATGCAGCAAATCCTCCCTCTTCACACTGCCGCTGTGATCCAAAGGAAAGGTAAGGGACCAATGCAGTTTGGCAACAGTAGTGTCCGCAGGAGTTGATGGGTAATACTGGATTTCAGCATCACACCACCTTAGGGACTCCGGCTCCTGATAGTATTAATAATATTATTATTAATTATAATACAAATCTACATCATGTTGATTCAGATGCTATATAATATTAATGATATTATTATTAATTGATATCACTGTTAATTATACAGAGGATTTATACTCATATTATCATTAGTATTCAAACCAAGGGAGATAACTTCTTGTGCTGTTACAATATTTACCAACTCCTCTGCACAAGCTTAAGCGGAATTTAACAGGTTTGAATTCTCCTAGACTACCAAGGTTAAAAAGCCCAGTCTGCCCTAGCTAGCAGGAGAATAGTTGGATGCATACCTTTCCCAAGTGTATTAGTGCTATGTGAAATGAAAATAGCATTGTTCAGGATTTGAACTCTGGTTTCCGAGTTAATTTCCTATGATGATAACCATTACACCACACACCTCCATAGATTTATGCTGTTATCAACACAGGTGAACAATTTTATTGAGATGGTTCTACATTGTTTTTGACATGATGTTATTCCCACACACACACACACATTGAGTGTTGAGTTTTCGCTCCAATCAGAAAGAAATATTTCAACACAAATAATATGAGGGATCTGTTTGAGAATACTAACATGGATGATATTTTATGCTTCTTGAGAGAAACAAAAATATATCGAAAATTATATATCAGATATAAAAATACATCCACAAAAATAAACCTGTAAAGGAAACTTGAGTACCAACTTTTATCTCACACTCTAACAGTTTTGGGCATTAAATAACCCACAGGGTTATAATACCATTAAACAAACCAAACCAAAAGGAAGTTAATGAAAATTATTTATACCAATTTGAAGATATTAAGAACTTGAAACAAAAACTTTTATTAAAATGACTTGTTTCGGCATTAAATGACCCAAACAGGGTTGATATGCCATCAAACAAACAAACCAAACCACATCGTGGGTGTGTATCCCATTTCTTTGTTACATGGTAGCAATTGCATGATATTTCCAAGCAGTCACTGAATGTCTTTGCTGGGCCTAAATATTTTTTTTTCATTATTTAAAATGTAAAAAGTCCACCTAATGATTCTTTTGGTAAATAGAACAGAAAATTCAATGTTGGGCAAGTTGACAAAAAAACAGGAGCATCAGTCAAGTTAAATCTTTTTAAATCCTTTGATTAAACAGAAGAAAGTTTGAGAAGAAGAAAGAAAGAAAGAATAAGTTAAAAGGGAAGAGAGATTGAAAAAGAGAGAAAATACAGTAATTACAGAGAAGAGAGAAGACTGCAAGAGAGAAAGTAAAAGTAAGAAACAGATAGGGAAAATGAGAGAGAAAGTAGTGTATCTCATTATAATGGAGATTCAGTGTCTGTCTGTAACCAAAACTACATCACTGCTTACATCACAATACCCTCAGGAATTGCATAAGTTTATCAATGAGTATCTAATTTATAGTCAAAATCATTAATACATAGAATAAATCTTATTCATTAATTACATCTCTATGAAAATCCGAGTTAAGTTTGCCTCAAAACAACCCATGTTATTAGTGCATTCAAAATCCTGCAATGTGTCTTATATATCATTAAGAAATAAAGGTTTCCATAACATATGATGTGGTTAATCTACATACTGGTTTTAATAAATAATTACTTGGTGTTATTGATCTCTAATATTATTGTTTTATTCTCCAACATATTAAAATCAATCCTATGAATGATTTTATATAGAAACCAAGTGTAATCTTTTTATATGCATTCTTATTTAATTTTGTTAGTCTTTCTAATTCAATATATTTCATTACATTAATACTTACATATATTCTTTCTAGTTTTACTAAACCAGATCCCCAAATTTGCTGCTTCTGCAACCAAAAAGGACATAGACTTCATATGTGTACAATTATGGTCAAGTCATACCAAAAGCACCAGTTCCCACTAAATCACCAAAGTTAAGCAGTGATGAGCCTGTTCAATACTGAATTGGGTGACCACTTAAGCAACAGCTGGTACTATAAGCAACCCAAGTAGGAAGTGCGTGGTGTAATGGTTAAAGTCATGGGAAATGGACTCGTCGCACCGAGCTCAAATCCTGGATGTGATAATTGCATTTCACTTTGCACTAATACCCTTGGGAAAGGTATGAATCCTACTCTCCCTCCAGCTATGGGTAAATAGTAGAGTAGACTGGACTCTTTAACCTTGGCTAGGTAACCAGTCTAGGAGAAGGAAAACTCTGAATTTAAACCTGTTAAACTCCACCTAAGAAATTGACCTTGTGTCACATCCTGCTCGTGCAGAGGGGTTTGGTAAATATATATAAGCAACCCAAGTCCTTTGATTATCAAAATGGTTGGATTCAACCCCCAAAATGGTTGATATGGCATAAAACAAAACAACCAAACAATATCTGTACAGGAACACAAATATTAAGGACAGACTGATAATCAATGTTCTCCTATAGAATCCTATACATGTAGTATTGGCCAACCAGCAAAAACTTACATCCATCAGCTCTATGTGGACACTGGATGCTGCCTAGGGGACTTACCAAGATTAATGGCTGATAAGGGTGGATGACAAGAGAGAGAAAGAGTCAAAGGAATCCGTGCTGTCCACACGCCTTGATGATGAAGATTCTACTTAGTGGAATTAACACTTGTTTGAATTTTATTGCGGAAAATGACAAAGTTTTGGTAGCTGGATTTGGTCGTAAAGGTCATGCTGTGGGTGATATTCCTGGTGTCCGACTCAAGATTGTGAAAGTGGCTAATGTATCTTTACTGGCAAGAAAGAAAGACCAAGGTCATAAACATATATAACAAATCACAATAAAAGAAAAAAAAAGTTTCTCTCTCTCTCTAATAGTATTGGCATCATATTTACCAACTCCTCCACATAAGCAGGATGTAACTGTTATATACACTACCTATGAACATTAATGGTTATGTCCCAATTCACATAAATATGGGAGTATAATGCATACTGAGTAGTCTTATACCACTAACAGTGGTTTACCTTCATCATGTTGCTGACGAGTATTGTATTTTGTTAATGCCATAAAGATTTCATTTCATTTCTAAATACGGGAGTATAATGCATACTGAGTAGTCTTATACCACTAGCAGTGGTTTACCTTCTTCATGCCACTGACGAGTATTGTATTTTGTTAATGCCATAAAGATTTCATTTCATTTCTAAATACGGGAGTATAATGCATACTGAGTAGTCTTATACCACTAGCAGTGGTTTACCTTCTTCATGCCACTGACGAGTATTGTATTTTGTTAATGCTATAAAGATTTCATTTCATTTCCAACCTCCATTTGGTTATTTCTCATTTAGTAACCTTTATTAGGTTACAACAGTGACACAAGGTGAATTTCTTAAGCGGAGTTCAACAGGTTTGAATTTAGCATTTTCCTTCTCCTAGACTGGTTGTCTAACCAAGGTTAAAGAGCCCAGTCTTCCCTATTTACCCATAGCTGGAAGTAGAATAGTTGGATGCATACCTTTCCCAAGGGTATTAAATGCAACCATCTTCGTCCAGGATTTGAACTCGTCTCTCCATATCCTATGAGAATGACCATTACACTACGCACCTCCAATAAAATTACTGTTGTCCAATATCATAAACATCATTCTAGTTTTTCCCACTAAATCACTTCATCGCCATTACTCTCAGGTCCACTCTGACCCGGAGTGGCAGTACCTGTTAGGGTTCCATCTATGGGTTAAATAGAAAAAACGAGCTAAAAAAAATGTTGTTTTTTTTTTAAATTGAGTTTAAAATAAAATTTTTAAAATTTCAATACCCATCAAGAATGAATAAAACAAAATGTCTTCTACCGATGTAGTAGTACCTGTTAGGAACCCATCTATGGGTTGAATAGAAAAAATGAATTTAAAAAAAAAATGTGTTTTTAAAAAAAAAAAATTTTTTTTTCAATACCCATCAAGAATGAATAAAACAAAATGTCTTCGGCATAAAATAACCCCATAGGGTTGACATGCCGTAAAATCCAATCACCCAACCCAGAAAATTACTGATAAAAAAATCTATAAAATGTTTCAAGCTTTTGAACATGTGACCAACATAAAAACCTTTTTTTAACATGTTGGTAACATCTGGTTGATTTGTATATATTTATAGTAAAAACAAAAATATATTTTACTCAATGAATATTGTACTATTAAGCAGAGTTAAAAGCAGCTGTTATTCCTGTTGATATTTACAAGGCCATGAATACAGAGCATTCAATGAGGATTGAACTCACTATAGTAATGGTCTACTAGACTATTGTTCTATAGTTCGGTACCCTATTATTCTTCTTGAAGCAGCTGTTATATATACAATGTGTGTCATAAAAGCATCAAGATTGAAGCTGTATTTACCAAGATAGAAATGAATGGAACATTAATTTTTTTTCAGAATACAAGGTGTGTCATAAAAGTGCCAAGTTTGATGTGGTATTTACCAAGATAGAAATGAAAGGAACATTCATTTTTTTTTCAGAATACAAGGTGTGTCATAAAAGTGCCGAGTTTGAAGTGGTATTTACCAAGATAGAAATGAATGGAACATTCATTTTTTTTTTCAGAATACAAGGTGTGTCATAAAAGTGCCGAGTATGAAGCGATATTTACCAAGATAGAAATGAATGGAATATTCTTTTTTTTTTTTCAGAATACAAGGTGTGTCATAAAAGTGCCAAGTTTGAAGCGGTATTTACCAAGATAGAAATGAATGGAACATTCATTTTTTTTTCAGAATACAAGGTGTGTCATAAAAGTGCCGAGTTTGAAGCGGTATTTACCAAGATAGAAATGAACAATAAATGGAATGTTTCTTTCTTTATAATAAAAATGGAATGGTCCAATACTGAGGTAACAATACTCATAAGAAATAAAAAAAATTGGCAGATAAGCAACACCAGATAATCAGGACTTACATTTTTGCATTTCATTTTGGACAATTTGAATGGTCTCATTTTTAACCAAATGGGTGTTGCAAGATGATAACGGTCATACAATTAAGGAACACGAGTATTAATATAGATATGATTTGTAAACATTATATTGTAGCGTTTCATTTTACCTACTTAACTGATCACTATCAACTTTGAGGGAAAGAATCTTACAATATCTTGTAAAAACATATTTTAAAACATGTTCAGTCAGGTTTATACACTTTTTATTTTCTACTTCATATTTTGTTTGAGCAGAGTTCGTGATGCCAAAACATGATAATTAACTACAGTACAGATATTTTTAAAAATCATGTCAGTCACTTTTCAGTTGAAATGATAAAATGTACTAGAAATGAAAAAAATAAATGTAATGGGTATGTGGAGGGATCGATTTTACAGATTAAATAATTTTCCCCTAGTTTTACCCTAAATTTCAGACAGTTGCCACCCCCCCCCCTCATGAAATGAACTCACACCTCTGCTTACAAATAAACCATGTGTCACATACTGTTCGTGCAGAGGAGTTGGTAAAATCTAACAAACTGATTTTTTTTTCAATAGAAGTCTAATCATATTCAATACAAGCAAAATATAGTTATTTACTAAGCTTAGCTTAAATGTGGCACAAGGCCACAAGTACGGGGCGCCCAATGAGAATCGGACTCACAATCAATGGTCTGCAAATATAGCTTGCTAACTATTACAATATGTGAGGTGCCCCAGTTATTTACTAAGCTTAGCTTAGATGTGGCACAAGGCCAGAAGTATGGGGCGCCCAATGAGAATCAAACTCACTATCAATGGTCTGCAAATATAGTTTGCTAACTATTACAATATGTGAGGTGCCCCAGTTATTTACTAAGCTTAGCTTAGATGTGGCACAAGGCCAGAAGTATGGGGCGCCCTATGAGAATTAAACTCACTATCAATGGTCTGCAAATATAGTTTGCTAACTATTACAATATGTGAGGTGCCCCAGTTATTTACTAAGCTTAGCTTAGATGTGGCACAAGGCCAGAAGTATGGGGCGCCCTATGAGAATTAAACTCACTATCAATGGTCTGCAAATATAGCTTGCCAACCATTACACCATGTGAGGTGCCCTGACAAGCAAAATATAATAGACAAAAAAAATAAGAACTCTGTTAACAGTGGTCAAGACTCTTCAAAAATAACCTTTACAAACCTTCCTTAATGTTCTTAAAACCATTTCTATTCATTTATTATATATATACATATACATATATATATATACATTGAGCTCTCTTAGGGATTTGTAAAAATCTTTGTATAAATCTATATGTTTGCATTAACATGAGCATGCATTATGGATGTACAGGAGATATTGATGATCCCAAATAGAATTATCCCCTACATACCAGTCTGTTAATACTTTCACCTTTATATATACAAGTAGTTGCTAAGTCTAGCCACACTGAGGAGATGTGAAACGCCGAAACACGGTGTGTCTGTAGATGACTATAATATATATATACTAGCAAGTATATGCACCCTCAGGGTGTAAGTATTTAAGTTTTAATGTAATAAAATATATTAAATTTAAAAGACTAGAAAAATTAAATATGAGTCAACAGAATCTACACTGTCACCATGGTGATTGATGATGATGATGATGTCCTAAAATAAATTAGTAGGCATGCTTATGTAACAGTTATTGTCATAGGAAATAGAATCAGTGACCAGAGTTCAAATCCTAGACAAAGCTTTGTTTTACTTTGCACTAATGCCCTTGGGAAAGGTATGAATCCATCTCTTCTCCCTTGAGCTATGGGTAAATAGTAGGGCAGACTGGGTTATTTAGCCTTGTTAAGGCAACCCATCTAGGAGAAAGAAAAAAAAAACTCTGAATTCAAACCAGCTGTACTTTGTTTAATAATTGACCTTGGATCACAGCCTGCTCATGGCAGAGGGGTTAGGTAAATACATACATCATACTAAAATGTGTGGAGGCATGCTTAGTGTAATGGTTATCATCATAGAAAGTGGAATTAATGACCAGAGTTCAAATATTGGATGAAGCTGTTTGTGTTTTATTTCATGCTAATGCCCTTCAGATAGGCATGAAACCATCTTTTCTACCTCCAGCTATGGGTAAATAGTAGGACAGACTGGGTTCTTTAGCCTTGATGAGGCAACCAAGCTACGAGAAGGAAAACTCTGAATTCAGATCAGCTGTTCTCTGCTTAAAAATCTATCTTGTGTCATATCTTGCTCATGGCAGAGGGGTTGGGTAAATATATCCGTGTATGTGAAACAACTCAAAAGGAAAGAAGGTGTTGAGTGAGCGAAAATATTTTTAGCTTTTTAGTATCTTTTCCTTGGGTTATACTAGAAGCAGCTACCCAGCATCAACTGGGTAGAGGGAAAATTTTAAAAATAAAAAAACCCTTGTTTACTTTTGAGATTTACAAATGCTGGACATTTTTAAGTAGAATTTCAATGATATTTCTACATATATTTTAATTTTTAAATATCTTCAAATATAAATCAAATCTTCAAAATTTTTGCGCAAAAAGCAAGAACCAATGATATTTAATGTGTATATATATTTACTTTGTCGTTAATTGTTTTATTTTTATAGTTTCATCCGGACATACACACATACATACATACACACTAACTGGCCTTTATATATGTATAGATTTATAATAGACACGTCTGTATGTGTAAAAATTTTGTTATTTTGAATTGTGTCGAAGAGTGTGTAACATGTAGTTTGCCACTGACAGAATGCCAGTAATCTGGTGGGTGTGTACCCCCCCCCCCGATGCACAGACTGAGAGAATCACCCTCGTGCTTCTTATTAAATAGCCAGATGTGTTACTGCTATTCACTAAAATTAGCTTAGTTGTAACACAAAGCTGGAAGTATAGGGCACTCAGTGAGAATCACACTCTAATAATGGTCTGCTAATCTAGCTTGCTAACCATTACATTACATGAGGTACCCAAGCCGGATGTGTTACTATTAGCAACAGAGTGTTATTTCTATCGGTTGTATGAAGAGTCTATTGCAAGGGAGATAATCCTACTGTCATTGAGATACAACCGTTTAAAAACTGACCTTTAAAAAGCCCAGTTTGCCCTACTATTTACCCATAGCTTTAACACTGTTATATCTACTACTACTACATATATATATTTACTCAACCCTTCCACTCCGGGCAGGATGTGACCGTGCTTATGGCGCATGAGTCAAGTAAATACATATTAAAACAGATTAGATGATTTCTTTATTTTTTATTTCTAGATTAATTTAGGAGCTCTAGGGAATGCGGAGTATTACTTCATCACCATTACTCCCAGGTCCACTTTGAACTGAAGTGGTACTACTTGTTAGAGTCCCATTATGGGTTAAATAGAGAAAAATGAGTTTTGAAAATTGTTTTTAAAAAATTTAAATTTAAATAAAAAATTTTGAATACCCATCAAGAATGAATAAAAGAAAACATTTTCAGTATAAGATAACCCAACAATGGTTGACATGCCATAAAAAAAACAACCAACCAACCAGTCTATAGGACAAGGATTGCAGCCTTGGACATTTTACATGAATGTATATTGTACAAATAAGTTTAGGCCATGGATTAGCTGCACACAAGTCTTTAGATTATTATCATTATTAAATTTGATTAGTATTTTCATTCATTTTATACTATGCCTCACATCTTTAAAAATTGCAACGCATTCAGGTTGTTATTCTGTGATAGCAAGGAACAGCACATATAAAAAATGATAATGGTAGAGCAGGAATAGAACAATAGGAGATTCCACAAAGAGTAAATAACATCACCAGAAAGAAGGTATTAGTCACAGCAGAGGCCAAAATGAAGACAAGGTGTTAATTTCAAAAGGGGGATGTTATGTATTGTCTGGTCCAGTTTAAAAGACAAGTGACATAAGGTTTAAGGCTTCAAGTTATCACTACCAGATTATCCTATGGGACACATTGCAGAGGAGATAAAAACATTGGTTGAAGTCTATCTGTAGTTACCCAACCCCAAGTTTTCTTCTTCTTCAAGACGGGTTGTCATACCAAGGTTAAAGAGCCCAGTCTGCCTTACTATTTACCCATAGCTTTAACAGGATTATATCTACTACTTCTATTAGGTCTTATAACTGAAAGGTGAGTTTGATCCATACTTGTGACCTCATGATAAATCCTACTCGTGGAATAAATAATTTTTTTGTTTTTTTACCAATGACTCTGCATGAGTAGGATGTGATACAAGGTCAATTTCTAAACCAGAGTTTAACAGATTTGAATTCAAAGTTTTCTTTCTCCTAGACTGATTGCATATATATATATATATATATATATATATATATATATATATATATATATAGTACATAGAATAATATACAAATGTCAGGAAAATGAAGTGTATAGTCATGATATGTGTGCATGTGTATGAAGGGGGCATATCGGGTATAGTGTTGGCGAATTACAGAAAGCATAAAGGTTTTGAAGGATGCAGTGTCTTGGCACCTAACAACTGATGCAGGTAGTTTATTCAATGTTTCAGCAACTCTGAATGAGGAAAAAATGTTTCCGATGATCATGCAAACAGCCTCATCCAGGATTTAAACTCAAGTCACAGAGTCCATTTCCTACAATTACATTACATTACACGCCTCTATTAAAAAATTAAGACTATATATATATATCATATAGTACCTAAATAATGAGAATGGAATCATCCGTTTTTTTTCCTATAAATAAAAAAGTAAAGTAAAAAGTAAAGTCAACAGGGTGGCCTAACGTCGGTATCAGCCAAGCAGTGAGGGAGTCTATCTCTGGCACTAGACCAGGGAGATAGTTTTGCATCTGAAGCAGAGTGCCACACCTACCATCAGCTCCTCACTTTACCACACATATCCCTGTGCTACTCATACGCTGAGGGCTGACATAAATAACGTCTGACAAAATCTTGGAAGAGCGAAATAAGATCTCACAGATTTGTTAATTTAACCTAGCAATTGCTAATTACCAGGTTCACCTTATATCTTTGCTTAGAAAAACTTTTCTCCTATCCTTAATACTCGTGTTTTCTTCCTATTATTTTTCTGTTAACTCTAATACTTGAGTTACCATATGATAGAAAATTGTGGAATAATACTTTTCAGATATTATTGTAATTATTGTTTCTTTGAAGATCATCATTCAATTTTTTCTAAAGTACTTTTATGCTTCATTGATGAGTAAAAGGGGGTTGTTTGGGTGGTTGGATTTGATGGCATGTCAACCCTTGTTGGGTTATTTTATGCTGAAGATGTTTTGTTTTATTCATTCTTGACGGTACTCAATTTTTCATTTTTAAATTCATGTTTTTAAAACACATTTTCTCTAAACTCATTTTTTCTATTTAACCCATAAATGGGACCATAACAGGTACTACCGCTTTGAGTAAGAATGGACTTGGGAGTAATAGTGATGAAGGAGTACTCTACATCCCCCAGAGCTCCAGAAGCCTGGAGAACCCCTTCATTGCCATTACTCCCAGGTCCACTCTGACCCAGAGTGGTAGTGGCTGTTAGAGTCCTATCTATAGGTTGAATAGATAAAAAATAAGTTGTTTTTTTTAAATGTGTTTAACAAAAAATTTGAATACCCAACAAGAATGAATAAAACAAAAATGCCTTCAGCATAAAATAACACAAGGGTTGACATGCTGTAAAATCTAACCAACCGTTTGGTGTTTAACTGTTAAAATAGTAGAAATGTTAATTAATATCTTTTGGCAGAGAAAATGTTAAGTATGTTACAAATCAGGTAGAAAGATTATGTAGTGTCAATTTTCCAAATGGAGAATGCTTTCTTACCTTCCTTGAAAATCATCATTGAAAATTCTGGCTTCTACCTGAGCTTGAACACCAACAAACCTCTGGCACCAGTTTCAACCATAAGGTAGGACCACAATGTAATATTCATAAGAATTAAATAGTAAAATTAATGAAAATACATTCTGAAATGGAAAGGAGTTATGCAAAAAAAAAAAAAAAATACAATATTTCAGGATTTAAAAAAAAAATTATTTCAAAAGGTTTTTTGGACCAAGTAACCAATAGGCACCCTAGCCGAGATCAGTTTTGAAAGGAACTGAATTTTGCTTTTCACTGGTTATTAGTAAACAAAATCAACAGCCGATACAAAGACAGGATTTTATACTAAAAAAGTTTTTGATTTTAATAAAAAAATTAGTTATTTCATGTTGTTGTTGTTAGCATATGTGAAAAAATTAATTTTGCACTAAAGATAAACTAATATTGTTATTATTTTTAAAAAAAATAAAACTTAAAACGAAAGACATGTTCATTTATTTTCCATGTACCTCTACGGATAGTTAATAAAATAAAAAAATAAGTTATTTCATGTTAAAAAATAATTTTCCACCAACAATAAACTAATATTGTTATTGACATTATAACAATATTATTTCAGATAGGAATCCACGTAGAGACATATGAAAAATAAATTTTATAAATTGTGTAATACCATTTCTGAACATCCTTTTATTTAAATAAACCCAAAAAATAGTTTGTAAAAACAATTGGTTATTTCCTGTAAATCCAACATAAACAAAGGGGAACAACTCTTAACTGATAAATTATTTATTTTCCCATTAAACTAACCCTAAACTTAACATTTTCTTTTTTCCTAGTAGATCAATAAATAAACAAATAATTTATCAGTCAAGAGTGGTTCACCTTTGTTTATGTTGGACTTATAGGAAATAACCAAACAATTTTTATTTAAATAAACATATCTGCCTTTCTCTTCTGATTAAATAAAACTATTTTAATATAAAAACGTGTTTTTCATTTAAAGTTTTATAATTAAAAAACAAAAACAATAACAATATTAGTGTAAATTAAAAAATATTTATTAAAAAAAAAAGATTTCGCTATCAAATTTTAATTTGATTACGTTTGTGATCAAATTAAGAATTAATATTTTTTATGACTTTAAAAAAAAATTATTATAAGTGTTGAAATATATTCGTCAACTTTTGATTAATAAGCAAAACTTCTGATTTCCCTGGATTCCTATTCTGATTAAATAAAAACTATTTTAATATAAAAACGCGTTTTTCGTTTAAAGTTTTATTAAAATAAAACAATATTAGTTTAATTTTAGAGCAAAATTAATTTTTTCACATAATTTTTTAAATTAAAATCAAAAACTATTTTAGTATAAAAACGTGTCTTTGGTTTGTATCGGCTGTTGATTTTGTTTACTAACAACCGGTGAAAAGCAAAATTCAGTTCCTTTCAAAACCGATCTCGGTTGAGGTGCCTATTAGTTACTTGGTTCATTTTTTTAAGCCCATTTTTTGTGACCCAATGACATTTTTTTTAATATATAAAGGTTCCAGGTTCAATACCGGTCCCCACCAATTCAGCGCATGAGTAGCATAGATTGGGTAATCTAATCTGTGCAATAAAGTGGGGAGCCGACGGTAGGTGTGGCGTTCTACCTTAGCAAAAACAATCTTCCTGATCTAGTGATAGTGAAAAGGGGATAGACTCCCTTGCTGTCCTGCTGATACTGACAGCAAGCTACTCTGCCAATTTTACTTACTTATCTATTACTGAAACAAAGATTTTGGACACCCTATCGGTGGGGCTGGGAATATCCTGTACAATTCAAGGTGTAAAATCCAATGACATGTTTTTTTCTAAATGAGCGAGATTCTTCTCATGACATATTCTGGAAGGATAGGCGTGAAAAAACAATATCATTTTTTAAATAAGATCTTCAAAAGTCTTTGATCAACAGTCAAACTATCAAAAATGATTTCCCAGGTTGGATCATTACTATACTCAGATACACAGGGAAAAACCATTGAAGGCGAGAGGCTACAGCAGCCGAAACATTGTTTATACATACCACAATAAAGATGAGGACAACAGTCTGAAACATCAAAATTCTTAATGTTTGAATGGATCAGATCTAAGAATTACATTTTTTTAAAACAATTTTTCAAAAAATAAAATTAATGAATAAATAAGAAAATGAATCTTTTTGCAGGAAAAAGAAAGAGTATAGATATTTATATGCATTTATTGTTTTACTTTTAACAAAAACAAAAGAGGGATTGAAATAAATGAAAGCATTTTAAGAAATATCTTTAAACAATTAACACCAATTGTTTTAAAAAGCCAATTGAAAAATTAAGAATTTATAAATATTGTACTTGTGGCGCTCCACCTCAGCACAAATAATATCCCTGGTTTAGCGCTAACGAAAAAGGGATTGACTTCCTTGTTGTTCGGCTGATACCGACAATAGACCACTCCGCTACAACTTTACTTATCCAAACATAAAAATAAGTTATGCTCCCTGAAAAAGAAAACAAAAACAGAACAAAAACAGCATGAATTATTTCCCTTAAATAATATGAAGCAAATATCAAAATGAAATTATTAAACGTGCTAATAAAATGTTTTCGCATGTCACAAGTGTACTAGACTAAAAAAAGATAAGTAAAAAAAAAAAAAAAGAGATTATTCATTTTCATTAGAAATCTTTAAAAAATAGCATATTATTCTTTTATTATCCAACCATTGGCAAAAATTATGGAATCATCACATTTAGGAGGAGGATATTCACAAAGCTTTTTTTTTTACATCACAAAAAAGAAAAAAAAAAAAAAAAAAATCAATTTTAATTTAATAGCTCAACATTTTGCCTTCATGAAATATACCTAAACAAAAAAAAATTATTGCAATTTTTATTAGTTGAGGAAAAAAAATTAATGAAAGCACCTTTGAATTTTCGTTTCTAAAACAAATACTAACACGTCTAAATATTTAATATATATCAATAATTAAATATCTAATATCAGCATGATCCCAGGGGGTTATCCTCCAAAGCAGCACCTGTCCCCTCAATTTAAAGGGGCAGGGCTGGGTTTATTACCCAGTGCCTGAAGCACCTCACAAGAGGAATGCCGATGGAATTCATGCAATTTTTAAACACTAACCATGCATGAGCTTCAGTTTGTGCGTGGTTCCCCACTATAATGATTCTTTGTGTTTGACTGGCAAGTGGTGGGATGTCAGTAAATACTTACTAGTACATGTCTAAATATCAAAATCAGTCTACAGTTAATAGAATGCTTGCAGATGTGAATGAGCTGTTGAACATGTCTAAATTGGAAGGAAACAAGAGAACTGTCAATTGAAACAATGAAAAGGATTATGAAACTCTTCTGTGAAATTCAATAATACAGAGAAAGGCAAAAGATGTTGATTTGGGTGGAAAATTGGGTGGAAAATTCAAGTCAAGTAGAAACAAAATGGGAAGATTATAAAAGAAAAATATTCAGACCAACAAAAGATACAAAAATTTCAGAATAGAAAACTTAAAGCAAATTACCTTGAAAATAGAAAAAAAAAAAAAAATGGCTACAGAAACAGAAGTCAAATGTTTGTAGTGGAACTAAAAATATTGGTTGAATGAAATGGGATTTAATAATAACAGAGATGCTGATAGGTAAGCGTCCTGCGTCACTGACACATAAAAATATAAAAAGGATGCAGAAAAATTGTATCCATGCGTCCCAGTGTTTTTCTTTTTTCTTCCCTCACCATTTCAAGCTAACTGTAAATACATTTAAATAGTTTCTTAGGAACGAATTACACAGGATAGGTTACAAGGTAAAAGTTAGACTGCTTTAGTTGGAACCCATACATTTTCCCGGGGACTCATTCAAAGCAAATATGTGCGTCCCAGGACACACTAAATCAAAAAGCTATCAGCATCACTGCTGGTGTAAATGGTTTCCTCAATTTGACCTGGAAAAAAATATCCCATTAGTTAAAATAATTGTATCTAATTTGTTTAAACTATATTTCATGAAATCACAATAGACAGTTGTTAAAGAAAAATTGTTTTTTTGTGTCATATTTTGTGATTTGTTTATTTGCTATGAACAAGAATGAATAAACATCTAATTTTTTGTTAAGGGTTGTATTAATATTATTCTCCATGAGATGCAAGACACAACAGGATGAATATTAAGATTGAAAATTAATTTAGTAAAAAAACCAATGGTCAATGATGGTCAACATGCTAATCACACAATTCATTAGTAGTAAGTTTAATCCTAATTTTATGTTCTTTAGATGTGGACTAATTTTTTTTTTTAAGTATTAAGAGATTTCTTGTGTTAAATTTAGCCTAATCCAATAGATCAATATTAACCCATCATAAGTCTACTAGAAGTGGCTATCCAGCATTGCATGGGTAGAGGGAGGGACAAAAAAACCCTGATAATACATCAAGATTTGTTTACTTTTCAGATTTACAAATGCTGGACATTTTTAAGAAGAATTTCAATGCTATTTCTATGTATATTTTAATCTTTAAATATCTTTGAATATAAATTTAATCTTCATAAGTTTTGCACAAAAAGCAAGAACTGGTAATATTTAATGTGTATATGTATTTACTTTGTCGTTAATTGTATTTTTGTAGTTTCATCCGGACATGCATACACACCAACTGCCCTTTATATATGTATAGATAGATAGATAGATAGATAGATAATTAAATTTACTTATAGACTAATAAACTCTAAACCTGTCAAAGTCTCATTAATCTTTACAACTTAAAAAGACATCTTGTAATATACTTTTTATATCTGAAGACCTCCATGTTACTTCTATTACCTAAAAATAGACAAATATTTCTAATGAATTGACTAAACAAGAAATCTCAAAACAGACTGATGGCCACATTTTCATAAACAATATTTTCATAAAACATTTAATAAAAAACGTAATTTTTCATTCCTATTTTCATTCCAATTGGACTGTTTATATTCCCAGATATTTACATATCACATGCCCATTCATTTTAATAAATAAAGGGTTATCAATGCTGTATTGTAGTTTAGTATGATAACGAGAAAAAACTGCAAATCCCACTCTCACAACTCAGACCCATTGCACCTCTTCACCAGGTCATTATGATTGCTTTTGTGTCATTTGGGATCCCTGGATTAAAATATTTGCTGTGCCAAACTGGTTACAGCTGTTCTCCAGTGCAGGGTTACTTTTATTTTCCAAATTGAAAACAAATAGTAATTGTTGATACAGTGAGGGGTGAGGAAGAGTGACATACTATATTTGATGGCAGGGCATCCTATCATGGTGGAATGGTTAGCAAGCCATCTCACAGATCCATTACTACTGAATAGCGAGTTCAATCCTTGCTGGATGCCCCATGGTGTTACATTCTATCCATGGCGGACGGGTTGAGTAAATACCTACTATATTTGATGGCATATAAGAAACTGTCTCCCATTTAAATCTAATATCTATATATAAAATGGAGATTCGGTGTCTGTCTGTAACTAAAACTACACAGCTTACATCACAATACCTTCAGAAATTGCATAAGTTTATCAATGAGTATTCAATTTATAGTCAAAATCATTAATACATAGAATAAAAAACAATCCTGTCTTATATATACTCATAAATTAAGTATGCAGCATTAAACGGTCCACATTGTTTTTTAAAACAAGTTTTAATAAATACATGCCCGGTATTATTGATTTATATATAATTTGTTTTATTTTAATATATATTTAGTTATCTAAATTAATAAGAGTTTTACAAGAAAATTATTTACAAACAAGAAATAGTTACATAATTAATAAATAATTTATATCTTATTATATGGTGAAAAAATGCATTCTGTTTTGATATCGTCTGTCGCAAAATTTTGTTTTACAACTGACAATAATCAAAACAGAAATTTTGACACCCCTGCAAAAGAAAAACCTTAAATATTTGAATTTAACTGTTAGAGACTTGGTTTTATTAGAAAGAAAACATATTCATTTGAATTTTGACAGCAAAACTATTTTTTATGTCTATTATTAAAAAATGATATTTCAAAGATGTTTAGATTTTTTTTTACAAAAGAGCGTGGGAAAAATTCATTTTTACATCACCCTGAGATAGTTTCTTTTTTTTTTTTTATACTAGTTACAATAACATGGAGAAAAAACAGACACAAGAACTAGTAATCTATGGCATCTAGGTAAACATTAACCTATCAGATATCTTAACATATAAAACTAGGGAGATATTTTATGGAGGGGGAAGTCTTATAATGCCAATAAATATAGTAGTATTTTTTGCTTACTATTGATGATAGCTCTCTTTACTGTTATCATTATCCAGTAGTCTATTACAGTCTATGTCACCGAGTCCTAAAATGTCCACAGTAAGTAAAAGTAAAATAAGTAAAAAATGCACGTTTGTCAATGGCTAAATTTGCATATGATCCGTCCTCCGCTTACAAGATGATGGACCATTCAACAAAGGTGGGTTAACTTTCTGCAATTTTGCAGAGTGAAAGGTGCTGATATGGATTTCTATGTAAGTTCTAGTAGGTTTAGTAAAGAATTTTTACCTTTTTGAAAAACGTGTCAAAGCAACCTAGGTGAGAGAGACTTTTTTGTCCACGGTTGATTAATTAAAACAATTTCACTCCTGGTATGAAAATTCTTTGGTGACATAGCCTTTCCAATTTTTATTTACACCTCTCCCACCCACATTAGATTACAGAACCAAGTTCTCAGTTTTATTTATTCAGTTTAGGCAATTATTTAACAGATATTATCATTTGAATCAAAATTATAATGTAGACATAAGTAACCGGATTTATAGCTATCCTAACAATATATTGTAAGAAAGTCTTTAGAACCAAATCAAGCAATAGTAAGTATAATTTACCTCATCTTTCTGCTAAAGGTAGGGTTCAACACAAGGTAGAGATGCTGATAGACACGCGTCCTGCATCACTGACGCATAAAAATCTAAAAGGACGCATAAAAATCGTATCCATGCATCCCAGTGTTTTTTTTTTTTTTCGTTCCCCACCATTTCCAGCTAACTGTAAATACATTTCAATAGTTTTTGGGAAATGAATTACACTGTATGGGGTACAAAGTAGGGGTTAGATGGCTTTAGTTGTTCATCAATAAAAACGCTATAATTTATTAAGAAACTTTAGTTGGCACCCATCAAATCAAATACATGCATCCCAGGATGCACTAAATTAAAAAGCTATCAGCATCACTGACAAGGTCAATTTTTTAAATTTTTATATGTACAAACACATGTTTGCTGGTAGTGCCAAAGTCCCTTCAGATGATGGGATAGGTGCTACCTTGGGGGGTGGGGACAGCTCCCAAAGCAAAACTCGTTTCTTTTATTTCCTCAGCAGAAATGGCAAGAAAGCTGCACAGACCCTGCTTAAATGGGTGACTACTTAAGAATGTAGATACTATTAAGCAACTTGAAGTGTGTGTGTGTGTGTGTGTGTGCTGGACTAAGCAAAGCTTATTGAAAAAAAAAAAAAAACCTCTTAGTATCAAATACAAAACAAAATCATAAACATTAAACTAATGCTTATGAAAATAAAATAAATATCTTCTTTTAGAGTTTGTTTGCAAAATAAGGTTTTAAATATAGTTAGTAAAATATGAAGAAAACATGCCAGGCATACCTATCAACTTATTCTTCTGATAGACTTGGATTTACTAATCTTTTTAGTAAACATGAAAATCCCTAAAAAAAAATCTTTTAATACATTATTCTACAGATATTTTAAGATTTAAATGTGCCTTTATTTTATTCATTTTTTTCTTGTCATATTTCAAAAATCTTCCTAGACATGAACTTTTAACATCATGGTACATTAGTACTCTATTACAATTATATTGATTACAAATTGTTCATTAAAAAAACTATGATGGATCGAATGACAAGTAACTGATACCATAAGAACAATTAGAAATCAATTTAGAATTGAATTCTAGGCTAAGATAATTGCTTAATAAATACTATCTGATAAAAAAAACAAAAAAACTTTGAAATGTATTTTCTTCTAATTCAGATATGTTATATTAGATTATGACCCAAATTCAATTAATTAGGTAAATTCCAACAGTTGTTGAACCAAGTGATCTTTCTTTATTATCATTATTATTATTATTATTATTACTGTTTAGCCTTTTCTTAGGTATATAATAATCCATAAGGAAGAAAGATCTTTTCCCCCCTCTCCCAAAGTAGTACCCACCATGTTTTTTTTAACAATTGTAATAAACAAAGGAAAAATATGGTATCAAAGTTATTAATGGACTGGCTATAGTGTTATGGTAATAAAATAAAAATTAGAGATCAATAGTTCAACAACTCTTATAATAATAATAATAATGATAATAATAATAATAAAACTCATTTCAAATTTACAGAGAATAATATAAAGAAATTGTTATTTCTGTTAATATTTGACATAAGATATTAGCATGAAAATTGTTAGCAGTACAACAGTTAATGGTTTAATATTTTTTAAAAAAATAACCAAACTCGTCATACTTATTTTGAAATTTTATTTTTTTTGTTTTTAAATTTCAGATTAAAAAAAAAATAATAAAAAATCCAGACAACATCTGTTGTAATAGTAAAGTCCTAAAACCTCGCAATAATTTTGAATTACTATTAAAACGGTTTGTGTTGTGGGTGATAATAACAATTAAGTAGTAGGCGTTGTCATGGAAACAAATTTTTAGCAAAAATTGTTGAATTGCTAAAAAAAAATTTTAATATTCAAGGCTTCCAGAATTTCAAATATATATATTTTTGCATCTTAAACTAATGTGTACAAACTTTGTTGTTATTAATAATTATACATACAGAGAAACATTTAATGTTAAATTATTTGCAGTAAATAAATGTTTTGTCTTTTTTTCTGACAGCAAAATAATATTTAAAAATCTAAATACTTTATTTATTGGCAGATATAGTTATGAATTTAAAGTTGTATTTTCTATCTTTAAAAGGAAAAAGAAAAAGTTTACCTGTTTTTTAATTAGGCTACGTTATACTAACGTTTTTTGTTGTTGTTGGGTTTTTTCCCCACTAACTTTTTCTTTAAAAACTGATTTTTAGTAATACAAATTCAAATAAGTTATATTACAATTAATAATATATTTAAACTAAATATTTAAAGCCTTATATCTCCTATAGTGAACCAAACTGCTAAAGGTTTCAGGACCACAATTTTTATAAACTTGTGAGGAGTTAGGATTTGTAGTTCAGAAGAATATGCCTGGGTTTTTTTTTAATTTTTATTTTCACTTATTAACTAAAAATTAAAAAAGATAATAATACAAAATCTACACAATAAACATCAAAAATGAATTAATTCTACAATGGCAAAGTTGTTTAATGAATCAAATAAATGAAGCGGCAGGTTACATACAGCAGGGAAACAGAAAGAAAGGCCGACCAAAAAGAAACAAAAATTACTTTTTGACAGCAATTAAAAGGGAAAAAAGGACATTAAAATTAAAAAGAAGACAGTTTCACAGTTAATTCAGCTGTTACTGCTGTTCTTTTCAGATTAATGAATTAGTAAAGCCAATTTTTAAGGTCAGTAAAAGTTGACCAGCAGGCAATAAAATAAAAAATAAAAAATATGAAAAAAAAAAAAAAAAAATGTCAAATCATAAGGACTTTGACAAAGTTTCCCTCCTGTGAATCAGTCTATATAAACTTTTCTTTTTCTTTTATTTTTCCCCCGTTTTCCTCAACAACCATTGCAAAAAGAGAGAAACATTTGCAAGATAGTATCAAAGACTTTCTTCTTGGTTTTTTTTTTTATTTTATTTTTTTCCTTTGTTTTCTTTTTTTTTTTTTTCCTTTTTCTCCTTTAAATCAAACAATGTTGATATTTTTCATTTTTTTTTTTTTTTTTTTTTTTTTAAACAGAGTGAAGTCATTTGGTTATGGCAGGTGCCAAAACACACAGAAAATATGACAAGCCTCATCATTGCTATTGCATCTTCTTTTTAGCAGACGAGTTTTAACGTCCAGAGAAAAATCCTAATCTGTCTCCCCCCCACCCCGATCCATTTCAGGATCTCCTTTTTTTACTTTCCTTGAGGGTTTGGCGCGCCGAACTTGGCTGCCAATTTATTAATAACTTTTTGTACTTTGGGGTTATTTTGATATTTGCCTATATTGGCAGGGTTGGAACTCACATCCTGGAAGGCTGCGGCGACTTCAGGGTCTTGGAGTGCACTAACAATATCGGGATCACTAAGCAACTGGGAAAAATCGATGCCGCCAGGTCCACCCGCTGCGCTGGCCCCTGGAAAATTGGGGAAGCCACCAGGCATCTTAAAACCTGGGTTCCCTGCAGTCGTACCTGTCGATCCAGATTGGCTCTTCGCTTTCTCATATTCTTCCCTTGCCTTACGGATTCTTTCCTGCCGTTGTTTCATCTCTTTTAATTCATGTTTTCGTTGGTATTTTCGGCGGTGTTCTTGGATTTTCTTGGCGTTGGGGGTGACTTCTTGGAGCATTTGGTAGGCATCATCATCATAATCAAGCTTACAGGCTGTCGATAAATCCTGGTAGGCCTGCTCCCAGTTTCCTAACATACAACTGGCTTTACCTCTCCACTTGTAAGGTTGCGCAGAATCAGGGTTCAGTTGAATGGCCCTCTCACAATCTCTGATGGCAGCATTAGGCTTTTTCATCTTAATGAAGACACACGCTCTTTTAGCATACTGAAGGGCTGACTTGGGGTTATTTTGAATAGCCTCTGTAAAGAGTTTAATCGCTTTCTCATAATCTCCGCCCGACATTGCATCGATCCCCTCATTTCGTTTCTCCGTAGCGAGTTCAACCATTTCGTCTGTTATCTCAATAGACTCATCACCGAATTCTTGATCTATATCTTCGTCTGGTTCCACCACTCCGGTGTTGTCGAGTTCGACCTCGCTCTCTTCACTTTCATCCGACTGCTCCAAGGTAGGCGAAGAATCTTCACTTTTACTTGCATTTTCCGTGCTGGGAAACGAACCTTTCGAAGAAGTGGTGTCTGTTTTTTTAGGAGGGATTTTGCCTCCCAAATCTTCAATCCACTTCCGGAAGAAATCCAAGCTAGGAGCGTGCAGAAGATCAGGGTTCGACCTGCAGATATCGATAAATGATCGCAACTGTCTCACTTGATCTGGTGGTAGTTCCATTTTATCCAACTACTGTGAAACAAGATGCACACTTAGAACTGCCAAGACGAGTAAATAAACACTAATAACAACAGGCTAAGACGTGAGCCCGCACTTGTGCTGAAAACAGACAAGGGAGAACACCCGACTATACACCGTTTACATGCTTGTTCCAGAGGGCGCGCCACATCATCCTACAATTACGTTAACTTGATTATATTTTTTCAATAAATTATTAATTGATCAATAAAAAAAAGCTACTACATTTTCAATATTAGAGGAAAAAAAGCACTTAGAATTATTAATTAGAAATTTATATAGTGTTTTCATGTTCTATATTAGTGAAAGCGTTTTTCGTTCGAGGCTATGTAAAAAAACAAATTAGTTCCGCGTGAAATAAAGGTCCGGATCTAGATAATTCTAGAAAACTCTGCCGAAATTTCTTTAAAACTCTCAAATTCTAAAATTGGGACAATGTCGTGAAAAAACGAAGATTAATTTAATTTCTTTTAATTTTTGGATTTTTTGTTTCGTTGAGAAAAATACGAATTGTTTATTGATTTAGCGAAATAACTCATTGTTTATTACTTGTAAAATTTTACTCTATCTTATTTTATTTTTTGAAAAAAATCTAGATAACTTTAGAAAAATATTTAATTTCAATAAAATCGACTTTTTAAAAAAATTGTTTCTTGAAAGGAAGAGGAAAAGTAAATGAAAAAAAACAAAAAAAAAAACAAAAAAACAATAATGATGATGATAATAATGATGATGTGTTACAGTCTTGTAACACTATTTTAAAGAAAATAAAATAAAAAACTACCATAAACTTTTTTTTAAAATTAATTCATTAAATAAAGTTTATAAGATTATTTTCATGTTTATATTTTTATTGTACTTTTTTTTCAAGAAAATGTAAAAAAATTTTTTTTTAAATAAATACTTAATGAAATGTAATAAAGAAACTTTAAAAAATATCAAAATAAACAAAATATTATTTTCTTTATGACTCAATAATTTATTTGTGTATTTAGGCACGTTTTTATTAGTTCTTAAAACTTATTTTAAATTTTCAACATCTCAAATTCTCCATTCTGTTTTGAACTTGAACTCTCCAAAATTAGTTTTTTTTTCCCTCAAAGTCTAAACATCATACATTATAACATAAACATTACTAAAACTGAGAAGTATCCAGTTAAAACTATTTATATGATTACATATACTTTAATGTAGCTAAGATTTTATTTCATTCACAAAATTTTAGAATATTACTATTATAATGAACTTTTCTCAGTTCTATAAATATTGAATAATTAAAAATATTTGAAATCAATATGATGTAATCTTCCAAAGCTATAAATAGATCTGTTTTAATATTATAATTATAAGTGAAGAATATCATTTGTTATTATCAGTAAGAAATGGGATTTTTTAATTGAATTTGTAAATACAAATATAGTTTATAGCATTATTTAAAATTTAGAATATCATATCAGAATTTCTAGAAAAAATAGATTTGTGGTATAAATATTGCGGAATTTGTAAAAAAAAAAAAAATTTAAAAAATTTGATTGTAGCAATTTTAAGAACTTAGTATAAATACAGAAAACAGTGATTGTCTTTTTATTTGTATAAAGAAGCTTAGTTGAACTTTTAAACTGAACAAAAATGTAAGCCCTTTACTAATCTTTTCATATATAATATTTTATTATGATTTCTGAAAATTTAATTGGTTTTATCTAGATAAAATTCTTTTATACTATTTATACCAATTATATTAGAAATATATCTACATAACACCACAATTATAACAATACAAAATATTTTCAACTGTTTTTCAGTTAATAAAAACAAAAGAAACTGGAAGCATAATTTTCAATGTTCATCCACATAATAATATTGTAAGAAATAGGAATTTTGGGAAATAAAAAGACATAATTTACCTGGTAAACGCTCATAAGGTCATTAATCATCTTAACAACAGCAACCTTGAGCACCTTTTTGATCTTTCTAACACACGTGGGCATGCCTACAAAGTAAGAAAACAGCACTGCTCACGTGACTTTCGGAAACATTTTTTCACGCTCAGAGTTGCGGAGACATGGAATAAACTGCCTGCGTCTGTTGTAGGCTGCCGAAGCACTGAGTCTTTCAAAGCCTCCATGCTTCCTGTAGTCTGCCGACACTATACCTGATGCCACTCTCCACATACATATGCACACACACGCGCACACATACATGCATATTACTACTGTAAACAGTTCATGTTCCTGATACTAATACATTATTCTGTGTACTTGACATGAGACTTTGATGAGTTGTGGTGCACCTGAGCACTGTACACAATAAATTTCATTCATTATTATAATGGATGGAAAGTTCAATTCTGTAGTTGCCAATATTAAATGATTAAATTTCTTTACAGCATGGTGTATGGCAAAATACAAAAAAGATAAAGAAACATGTCAAGTAATGAAAAAATAATAATGAAATTTATTGTGTACAGTGCACCACAACTCATCAAAGTCTCATGTATAGTACACAGAATAATGTATTAGTGTCAGGAACATGAACAGTTTACAGTAATAATATGCATGTATGTGTGCGCGTGTGTGCTTATGTGGGTGGAGAGGGGCATCAGGTATGGTGTTGGTGGACTACAGGAAGCATGGAGGCCTTGAAAGATGCAGTGTTTCGGTAGCCTACAACGAACGCGGGCAGCTTATTCCATGCCTTGGCAATTCTGAGCGTGAAAAAATGTTTCTGAAAGTCATGTGAGCAATGCTGTTTTCTGACTTTGTAGGCATACTCACGTGTGTTAGATAGATGGAGATCAAAAAGGTGCTCAAGGTTGCTGTTTTAAGATGATTAATGACGTTATGAGCGTTTACCAGGTCAGTTGCCAGACGCCGAAATTTCAACGAATCTATTCCCAGGGCAGCAAGACGTTCAGAATATGGCAGATGCCTGATTGAGGGTATTCGTTTGGTTGCATGTCTCTGTACAGTTTCTAGGAAGTTAATGTTCTGAGCGAGATAGGGGTTCCAGACTGGTGATGCAAATTCCAAGTGTGGCCACACCAGAGCTTTGTACAGCTTTAAATAGATAGCCAGTGAGCGGCTGATAAAGGTCTTGCTGAGCGATGCCAGGACACCCTAAATACATGTCTGTGGATGACTTATTAATATTTGTATATATATATATATATATATATATATATATATATATAATCCAAAAGTCCAGAGAAGAAATCTTCCTTACGACATAGGTTTTTTTAAAAACAACTTGTCGCAGTTTGAGAGCTCAATGTGTGCTCTTATTGTTAGAGTCACAGAGCAAATTTATATTTAAATAAATAACAAAAGACTTATAGATCTTGCATTATAGACTATTTCAGGAGCTTAGACAAAAATGTCTAATTCTCCCGACTCATCAGATGCGAATGATGAATTCTTTATTTTTAAGGCATTTGAAAACAGATTTTTTTTTTTTTTTTTTTTTTTTTTTTTTTTAAATTGTCCTGTCCTGCTCAGCTGTAGAGTAATAAAAATAGGAATAAAAATACAAATAATAGTAAACAATAATAAAACCAAAGACATTTGACCGATTGTCAGTAATTTGTTAGGAGTTACTGTTAATTCAATTAATTCAGAATTCAGGGACACCCCTGTTCATTTATTTAGTAGTTTTTGTTTGACTTAATTTATTTTCCTTTCTTTCCATATCGCTTCAACTATACCCACCCATATATATATATATAAAATTTGCAATAGGTATATTTGGGCAACATCTTTTCATTCAAACAAATTTGATTAAAAATAATAGAATTCTTATTGTTTACAAGTTTTTTTCTTTTTTCTTTCAAGTTTTCTAACAATTTTTTTGATGTTATCATCATGAAAATTGTCTGAAAAAGTTATTATTGGTAAACTAAGTACTGATTAATGCTTTTGTGGTGGACCGGAAGTTATCACTCCGAAGGATAAAAGTAAAATGACAAAAAATCTGAGCAGGAGGATTGCGCAGCATAAAGAAAGAAAAATTGAAATATTAAAAATATTAATTATTGACCAATCAGAGACATTTGTACCTAAAAATACCTTTTCAAGTAGACCCCTTTCTGGAGCCATCGAGACTCTATATAAGAGAAGGTTTTCGGATAAGTCAGAAAGATTAAGCTTGCCTAAACGAGTTCACATCTCTCGTATTAAGAACATTTTGTACATGCTGAAGGTACTACAACTTATATCTTTCTCTCTCTCTCTAAATATCCTGACTGATGATTTGACTTTAAACACACTACTCTTTCCTTCTCAGTTAAGACAACTCTATAACTCTCCTTATCTTATTACATTGAACATTCAAAAAAATGACTTTTACAGGACATTACCCAGTATTCTCTACTACCATTGTAATTTTTGTGTCAATACATATTTTGTTTGTTAAATGTATGAGTTCTTTGTCTTTTTTGCTATTTACTAAAATTTTATTATAGTGTGATGAGTACTTTGCCGAAATACTTATTAATAACTGCCTCTCACCCACTATAAATTGGTGACTACTCGATGTGCTTTGAATACCATCCCTCTATACTTTCAAGATGATAACACCAAAACAAATTGTTAGAAAACTTGAAAGAAAAAGAAAAAACTTGAAAACAATAAGCATTCTATTATTTATAATCAAATTTGTTTGAATATATATATATATAAACATACATATATTCTTGGTATTGAGGATCATTCCATGTGGAGTTCTTCTGTGGTGATACAAGTCATCTATTGTGAGAGCTCGATGAAGCAAATTTAAAGTCTTTTCTTTCATTTATTCATATATTTATATCTATCTATCTATTTATTTATTATTATTATACTTAAGCTGAGTGAAACAATCTTTGTGTCCTAAAGGCTTTTTTACAGTTTAGTCTAATTACACGAAAGTTATACTAAAATATTCCTTAGTTTAGGATTGAGTTATGTTTGAAAAAAATTCCATTTTAATTGGTTCTAATTAGCTGTAATGTGCAATTAAGTCAAAAACTGACCCATCTCTTACTTGACATTCTGTCTGTCACTTTCACCCCCTCTATGTATATCTTGATTACCTCCTCGTTATATATGTTAGTCTTTCAGTGAGCATAGAGAGGGAGATATCGGAGAGTTATGAAACGTATTTGTATGTTAAATTTCATAAATATCCACATCTTGGCTCTTAATAAATTTAAATTAGGTCATACGGTCCCTTTTTTGAAATCTTACAAAATGATTTTAATGTTTTTGTTTTTTTTAATTCTCCAGTCCTATTTATTAATTTTTAAAAATTTAATTCACTATGCAAACTCACATTTCCCTAATCTCAATTATCTGCCCAGAGCTCAATGGGTGTCCTACTGCACCACAACTGAACATTTTGTTGAAAAAGATAAATTATATCAATCATGGCTTGGCTTCATGAACAAAGATTAAGGGGATAGAATAAAGAAATATATATCTAAAGTAGGTGGGTTGTCTCCCTTTATCAACATACCTCTTTTCAAACCAACCAATCACTGGGCCACAATTTTTGGTGCCAGAAATCAAAGATAAGTATCTTCCTCTTTTTCAACCAACATCTCGAAGACAACAGACGTCAAACTGTTGCTGCTACTATATCAGCAGAGAAAATATGAAGAGCCATGCATGATTACATTAAACTATTTACCAAGGACTTTAGCTATGTGGACTAATATTTGTTTATATCTATGTAATACAATATAGCCGCAAACAGAACAATTTATTTGCAACTGAAAATATTACAACTTTATTTTCTTTATGTATGAATATAATACAATATTCTTCAAAACTCTAAGTTGTTTCATACGCTTCTTATTACTGGTCTAAATCACCATAGTGGTCCACATTGAGTGCTGGCTGATAAGGCCAATGTGGCACAGGCAGACACAGTCGCATCACCTGCAGCTGAAGGTCTGGTCAGGGTTTAATGGCATAGTGTTGTGGTTCTGTGGGAATTAAAATTAAAAAATTCTAAATTACAAATTCCCATGAGCCTTCTGTTGTATACCCTTTTCTTACTTCTTACTTCTGGTCGTATTTTCTTCTGGCCGGCTTTGCTATTTCTTCATCTATCTTGGTCTGGTCTCTTCTAAGGTCTGGACTTTCTTGGGGACTTTGGGTCTGGTTTCTTTTAGGAATTTCTCCTTATCAGAAGCCCTGTGTCATTGTTAGTTTTTAGGTAATAAACACAAGACTTCGATTTACTTTGATGTTACTTTATTTTCAATCCCCAACCCAGACATCTGCGCAGGTGAAACTTACATCCTACGAGCTCGGCTCCTACTTGCTAACTGAAAAAAACTTACTTACTATCTAAACCGGAAGAGAGGGTCCTCTCTACCAGTTCTCACGGTATCCACCGAAAGGTTAGGACTGAGGTCAAGCCTTGTCACTCATTCTTCAAGGCGGTGGGCTGTAGCTTATAACGGCCATTTTGATTTCTACACTATTGCCATAAATATTAGGTATCTAATAATTATGTAACACTTCACCGGAAGAATCCTCCGCACATGTGCAGGAAAAAGGACCCATTTCCAATCCCCAAGAGAATCTCTCAGTCATTCAAGTTTAGGTTTTAATTGTGTCTAGTCACTACTACTGACCAGGGAAATATTTCCTTGCCACGAGGTGGCTATGATCACAAAATAAAGGCTAAATCATAAAACCGCCTTCTGTCTTTGTCTCTTTCTTTTTCTTCCTTTGAATTCCTTCCTTTTCAGTGCGACCACCAAATAAATTGGGGTAAAAAGCAAACCCTAGGAACATCCACCATTAAACCTTAAAACACAAAACCTCTTGCTACCCCATAGTTATTTTGTTCTTGAGACTGACCCTGCAAGTGTTTTCAAAGGAGATAACATGGTGGTAAGATGCCAGATGTCACAGTTCTCAGCTAAGGTGGACCAATGGTGGTGAGGGTTGATGTTTGTCTGTTTATTTTGTTTTATGGCATATCAACCATGATGGGTCATTTAATGCCAGTAAAGTTTTGAAAGATTCATAGAGATAGTTTCTAAGAAAATTTGTTCAAACTCAAATTTTTTTTTTGTAAACAAATTTTCTATTTAACCCATTGATGGGACCCTAACAGGTACAACCACTCCGGGTTAGAGTGGACCTTGAAGCAATGGTGATGAAGGGGTGCTCCACATTCCCCAGACCTCCAGAACTGGAACCTCACCATCAGTTAGAGTTTAACATCATACACAGGACATGAAGACCCTCAGCCACCACCATCTAGTATCCATATGATAAAAATGGTTGGGGTTGCCATAAGGGTAATAGGGTCAGGACAATCATATAGGTGCTAAGGCTTGACATGACCAGCCGATTGATCGGAGGGGGTCTCTAAATCTAGCCTAAGTAAGGATCTAAGTGGAGTATTGCATGTCATGGACTGCTCAGCCACCTGGGTTCCATCCTTAAGCATCATGGGTTGCCACAGTCAACAGGTGGCCCCATTGGGGAGGGTCTTACTCCTCTGCAGTGGAGCAGTCGGTGTATTCTAAAGCCCCAACCAACAGAGATGAATGGCTGATGATTTTTTCAATCAGTCCCTGTATCGTTTCTTTGATGGTGTCACTCTAATAAGAATGTTCTCGGGGGGGGGGGGTCACAGTTAAGTCCGATGCTTTTACTCTCCCAACTGACCAAGTGTTCAGTCTGAAACAATCTCTCCCAGCAATGCTGCACTCTTCTCACCAACACTATCAAAATACCTTTTCTCTCGTCCACTCGTTGCAACAGCCAAAATGCTACTGCAAGCTTTTCTCCCAGGTCTGTGAGGGCCGGTCATTAAATACACAATTACATTGTTCATCCGGACTCCTCACTCTGACTTGCCCGTGCAGCACGTGCGACATTAATCAGCACGCGTCAATCCTTCACATCCAGGCCACTCTGGACAGTTTAGTAATTCACATGCGTCAGGCCACAACTCACGATCAGGAGGGTGTGAGTTCAATCTTCCCACTCGCCTCTGATCTCATTCTGCATGCCAAACACAGTCGGGCACGCTTCGAACCTCTACGTTCGTGGTTTCTCTAGCCACAGTCATAATGGCCAGTAATACGCTAATACAAAATATATATTTCTTCTTGTAAAATGTATAAACAAATATTCAAAAAGAATAACTTTTTACAGCATTTCAAAGTTTCTTTTTTATAATCATCTGATTTTCTTTTACAAAGCTAAATAATGGATAATAACAAACTCTATATAATAATATATCATTCATACATATACAAGGTGTTCATAAAGTATTGATGCAGTTTTAGAATTGAAGTCTTAATAACTTGCATTATCGGAAATTCCATGTCAATTGTCTTCCCCTGCCACTAGGGGGACAAATCGCCAATGGCATATTGGTGCCAAAATCAAAACCCTATGACAGTCATCACGGAGCAGTCACCGAGGGAAGTCGCAAAAATAAGCGAACCCTAGACTTCACTTATCACGGAGCAGTCAACGAGGGAAGTCGCAAAAATAAGCGATCCCTAGACTTTACTTATCAAGGAACTGTTACTGGAGAGAGGCGTCTAAAACCTCGCTCTCTCACTTAGCCCAAAATCAGGGCCTACTTATCACAAACCAAAGGGTAACGCGGTATTACCGTTCCCTAAACTCTCAACGAACCTTCAACGGCGGTTTTAATTGCAAACAGAGAACTAAAACAAGAAACGACCCGTGAAGCTCGCTTTGAGCCATTCCCTACAACGAATGAACACCTAACAACACGATACCAAGAACTCTTAGAAGATAAGTCTGGTCGCAAATTCCAGCTAATTTGCAAACCCCCTTTTGTTGTTCTACCATTTTATGTAAATCTTTGTACTCTTTTTATTGTTAACCACTTTGTCTAAAACCTTGTAGATGTTGTAATACAAGTGTCTGCATTCTATTTTTGTGTTTGTTCTTCTTTGGCCGACAATTTGCCAACGACCACGGGGAAATAAAAGCCCCTTCGATACATAAATACTTTTAGCATTATACAAATGATAGAATCTTTTTGTAAAAAACATATGAAAGTTCAATTCTTGTAGTTTTATTTTTTATGTACGTTTTCATTAATACATTTCATCAAAACTTCCATCTTTATTGTTACATTTTAACTCTGCTGCAGGATTTATAGACACTCTGTATGTTAATAAAATGTGAAGATTTATAGGGAAAATATTACCCAAACTTCTGTTCCAATATTTTTATTCAACAAATAAAGTAAACTTTTGTAGTTATTTTATTTCTTATATATCTTTAAAAAAAATCAAACTTGGTCATTTTTTCAAGCAGATCTTGTATCACTTCTGTCACAATTATGTGGGATTAGGCCTTTCGTTGCTTTTGGTGCGTGTTCACTGGTTTCTTTTCTTAAACCCCATTATCTGTGGTTCTTCCTTGTGTTGGTCATCAAGCTAAAAATGAATTAAAGGAAGGGATAAAGAAGAGACAAAGACAAAAGATACTTTCAAGGTTCAGACTTTATTTCTATGTTCATAGCTATTTTGTGTTAGTTGTGGCATCTGTCCCCAGTAACACCCTGCGTTCAAATGATCAAGGGATCTTTTTGGCAGTAGGAAGGGTTTTTTTTTCTCTGGGGGTTCTTCCTGTCTGAGGACTCCTGAGAGATTATAATTTTTAAATTTTTAAATTTTATTTTAATCCCCACACAATAAAGCAGGTAAAAAACAACACAAGTCTTGTTGTGCTTGTAAAATCCACAATACCAAAACATTTATAAAAAGCTGAGAAATAAAAGCAACATTTTTAAAAGTAAATTAAGTAGACAGAGTGGCCTATTGTCGGTATCAGCCTGACAGCGAGAAAGTCTATCCCCTTTTTGCTAGACCAGGGAGATTGTTTTTGCATCTGAGCTGGAGCGCCACATCTACCATCAGCTCCCCACTTTACTGCATAGATCCAAGCCATGCTGCTCAAATGCTGAGTTGGCAAGGAATGGTATTGAACCCAAAACCTTGTGGTTCTGAGCCGGATGATCTACCGACTGAGCTATTTTATGAAATGGAACTAAAACGATGAAAGATTTTTTGTCACAATAAAATTTTTTGTCACAATAAAATTCTTCTCTTCTTTTCTTTTCAAAACAATTTATGCTTTCTTTTTGTTTTTATTCTACTTTATTGTGTCCTGTCCCTGGGACAAGTTTAGTTCGGTCGGTAACACACTCGCCTAGGAATCACAAGGTTCTTGATTCAATACAAGTCCCCACCAACTCAGTGCACAAGTAGCACAGATTGGGTAATCTGATCTGTGTAATAAAGTGGGGAGCTGACAGTAAGTGAGGCGCTCCAACTCATCAAAAAACAATTTTCCTGGTCTAGTGCTAGCAAAAAGGGGATAGACTCCCTCGTTTTTGCCTGATACTGACAATAGGTCACTCTGCCAAATTCTAATTTACTATTAATACAGAAAACAGTGATTGTCTTCTTATCTATGTCAATAACCTTATTTGAAATTTTAAACTGAACTGCTTTACTTAGCTTTTAAAAGAAAGTCACTTGATGATGATGATGATGATGATGATGATGATGATGATGATGATGATGATGATGATGATGATGCTGTAAGTTAGATCAAATTTTATTAAAGTTGTTATAGAATGATATAAAATTGAACTTTTCATAAAAATTAAATTGTATGTTTCTATTTTATTCTATAATAACATTTGATTTATAAATTTGATCTAATTTACAAAATTCAAGTTGAAATTTCAAAGTGAACTGCTCTAACTACTGTTTTAAAATAGTCACTTCTTCTTCTTCTTCTTTGCATTCTTCTTCTTCTTCTTCTTCTTTGCATTCTTCTTCTTCTTCTTCTTTGCATTTTCTTCATGATGATGATGATTGATGATGATGATGATACTTTTGGAAATTAGATTAAATTGATAAATTAATATTGTTATATAAAAAATAGAAAAGTATTATGAAAAGTTCTATTTTCATTTTCCCCTTTTGAGGCACAAAATTCAGGAATAAAAGTAATTAACTCTTAATAAGTAGACAATAATATCCAAATAAAAGGAAACTTTCAAAAATGTTTTTTCTTTTGTTTATGATTTTTTTCGCTTTTGATTTTGAATTTTGCTTTTATTTTGATTTTTTGATGTTTTTTCTTTGTTTTTTGTTATTGTTTTTTTTTTTTTTTGGGGGGGGTCAGTGTACATAATAGTGCCCTATACTTTTGTCCCTGTAACAAAACTATGCTAAGTTTTATATACAATCAAGAAAAAAGGGGCCAATTAGGACATGAAGGTATTCAAAAAAAGTGTCATTTATATACAATGAGGCAGGCCTATACACCTAACCTTGTCTATATACAATATGTGGTGGAGACAGACAGAGTGGGTTGTTATGGCTGTAAGTGGGAGAGGAGAGAGAAATAGAGACAGTGATTAGTTTATTTATTTTCACCATTGCTACCCTACCATCAAAACTAATCCTTGCTGTAAATTATTGTAAAGAAAAAGAAGAAGAGCAAACTTTCAGCTGGATAATGTGACCCAGAAAAAAAAATATCATAATAATATAAATGTTATTTTGTATTTATTTTTGTTAATTGATGTCAAACTATAGATCATCTCCGAATAAATAAAAATATGTTGATTTATCTGTCTCTACTATTTATGAGGAGGAGGAGGGGATGAAAAGTTCTGGGCACAACTAAGAAAGGATTAACCCATTTTTTCTATTGATTTTTTTGTTAAAGGTTTGTTTGATTAATTGGTTGGATTTTATGGCATGTCAACTCTTGTTGGGTTATTTTATGCTGAAGACATTGTTTTATTCATTCTTGTTAGGTATTTAATTTTTTTTAAACACATTTTTTATGTATTTAATCCATAGATGTGACCCTAAAAGGGTCAGGGTGGACCTGGGAGTAATGGCGATAAAGGGGTACTCCACATTCCCCAGAGTTCCAGAATTGGAACTTCACCACTAGATGCAGCTTAAAGTCATACCCAGGACAATAAGACTCTCAGCCATCAGGTCAGGTGGCCCCATTTAGGGGATTTTACCTGGTGTACTCGGAGTATTCTACAGCCCCATCCAACAGGGTGTTTTTTTTTAAAGGGTTAAAGCAATTTGAAACAAAATGCACCAAGAATATGCAGAATAGCATTTAATGTTTGTTTGTTTGTTTCTTTGTGTTTAACGGCATATCAACCCTTGTGGATTATTTTATGCCAAATCTTATTTTTATTTTTTTTATACAGGGTGATTGTAAAGTAACTTCCTAATTTAAAAATCTTATAATTTATTTCTGGATCATTATTTTTACAAAAAAATGAATATGAAAAGAACACACACAAGATGGAGTTTTATTTTACATTCTATATGGGCACCAGCATTCGTCTCCAGCCTCTCAAGCCACTCGGGAATCGAATCAACTGATCTTCCCAGGAACTCTTGTGGAATGGCAGAAATAAATTCTCGTATTCGTCTTTCAAGTTCTTCCAAAGTTCTTGGTTTCATAGAGTAGACTTGCTCCTTCAAAGGGTGTTAAATCAGAGCTGGCTGGCCACTCATGCGGACCACATCTACCCACCCATCTCCCAGGAAAATGGTGATTCAGCCATTCATGAACAACAATAGCAAAATGTGGAGGAGCACCATCTTGCATAAAAATCAAGCCTTCAATATTCTCCCAAGTAAAATATAACTGCATATTAAAAACAAATATATGAATAGTTTAAAAAAGGGAGTTACTTTTCAATCACCCTGTATATATATATAATTTGTTTAACTTTGTGTGTATTAATAAATTGATAAAAATAATAATTGGTAGAAATAATTTTCATTAACTTCTTGTGTATTAATAAATTGGTAGAAATAATTTTCATTAACTTCATGTGTATTAATAAATACTTCTAACACCTATATAAAAAAAAAAAAAAAGGTTTGCGATAAGAGCAATTTGAAGAATACAGTTGGAACAATCATATAGCTACTAGGGTTTGACATGACCAGTCGATTGATTGGATTGGACCTCTCCAAGCACCCGTCTAGCCCAAGTAAGGGTTGGAGTGAAGTGTCACATGTCACAGGACCATTTAGCATCCAAGTCACAGACTGCTCAGCCACCATAATCCTGTCCTCAGGCATTAGAGGTGGCCACCAAAAGTAACTGTTGGTCCCATTGAGAGGGAGGGTCTTACCCTTCTGCCGAGTCGGTGTATTCTACAACCTCAGCTGACAGTTTCATGCCTCTAGGTTATTCCCTTCTTAGTTGGGCCAAGAACTTTCCAGAACCCTCTAATATTTACTAAGCTTAGTCTGGTACAAGGCCATTAGTTCAGAGCATTGATTGATTCATTGATTGATTTTAACGGCATTTCAGCCCATCTTGGATTATTTTATGCCTAAAAGTTAGAGAATTGTGTTCATTGTATGTTTGGGGTAAGTTGTGGGTTTAGGATTTTGGTCATCTTTGGTGCATGGTCACAGGTTGTTTCTTTGAAACTCTATTATATGTGGTTCTTCTTCCTTGTGGGTTGTCAGGATGAAAAGGAATTAAGGAAAAGAAAAGAAAAAACAAAGACAAAGATTTTTTTAGGTTTCAGCCTCTATTCCTAGGATCATAGTTATTTCTTGGAGGGGAGATTTTCTCCTGAGCCAGTCAATAACATGTGTTCCCAGTAAGGTCTGTGTTTTGAATGGTTGAGTGTCCTTTTTGTTGTCAGGAATTAGGTTTTTTTTCTCTGCACATGCTCAGAGGATTCTTCCTGTCTGAGGGCTCCTGGGAGATTGTTATTTTTTATCTTTTTTATTTTAATTCTATTTTAATTTGTCTAATTCCCAAACATAAAACCACCACTTATCCCATAAACCTGATACTATATATGGACACTGTATGATAAATTAATAATAATAATGAACTTTATTGTGTACAGGGCTCAAGTACACCACAACTCATCAAAGGCTTATGTATAGTACATAGAATAATGTATTAATGTCAGGAAAATGAATAACATACAGTAATGATATACATGTATGTGTGTGTGCGTGCATATGTGTATGAAGAAGGAATATCAGTTATAGTGTATGTATTCACTGACTGTAAGACAAAAGAGACTGTATCTTCTTTGCTCGTCAGAGCATAAAAATAAATTGTATAAATTCACTTGACATAATATGTACAACAAGCTGTGAATATTGTTATTAATTGACGCACATAGTTGTAGACATCCAGTTTTTAATAACCCAGTTTACAGAAATTGTGCCAATCATTCAAATATCTCTATTTCTTTCTCCTTTTTTATTATATTAAAGTAAACTCATGTGAGATAACTAGATGCATTTATTCTAATGACTTAAAAGCCATGTCATCTGGGGCTTTAGAATTTACTGACTGCACCTCTGCAGAGAGGTAAGACATCCCCGCCCCCAATGGAGCCACCTGTTGGCCATGGGCGGTGACCCATGATGATTAAGGATGGAATCCTGGTGGCTGAGCAGTAAATGACTTGCAACACTTCACTTTGGCCCTTACTTAGTCTAGACAAACAGTCGGAGAGGCACCCTCAGATCAATCACCTGGTCATGTCAAGCCCTAGTACCTATATGATTGTCCCAACCCTCTTGCCCTTATAACAATCCGCAACCCTTTTTTACCATATATGTGCCAGAAGGCAGTGGCTGAGGGTCTTATTGTCTTGGGTGTGACGTTAAACTCTATCTGATGGTGAAGTTCCAATTCTGGGGCTCTGGGGAATGTTGAATACCCCTTGATCACCATTACTCCCAAATCTACTCTGACCCGGAGTGGTATTACCTGTTAGGGTCCCATCTATGGGTTAAATAGAAAAAAATGAGTTTAAAAAATGTGTTTAAAAAAAGTTGTTTTAAAAAAATGATTACCATTCAAGAATGAATAAAACAAAACGTCTTTAGCATAAAATAACACAAGGGTTGACATGCCATAAAAACCAACCAACCAACCAACCAACCAACCAACAAGAATTTAACTGGCCAGTACATGAGTTAAAAATAAATAACAATGCTTCATTTAAGACATTTCAAGACAAACACCTACAGTTATTTATTAGGGAAGCATTCAACTTATTTATTTTATACTGACATATTTTTAGTCTTTTTAACAATTATGTTACATTTTTACAACTTTGAAATGTACTTTTATGCTACATCAATTGTTTGAGGCTGACCCAGATCATAAGTCCACATAAGAAATTAATTTCAGTGAAATTCAAATTTTATCATAATTTTAAGTGATTAAATGTTCATTTCCACCTTCTTTTGACTTGAAATTTAATTTAAATCTTGTATTCTAAGTTCTGATTAAATTGTATCATTTGGTAGGATTAAGTCCTTAAGGGTTTGATCCAGTTTGTTTTTTTTTAAGTTAAAGACCTAAACAATATAAATATTAGTTAATTTCTCTTAAGAATTTTTTTACACTAAGTTCCAATAAAAATTTCTAGCACTAATTAAGGAATTTAAACATTAAATCCCATGAGAAATTTCTATATCAATACTTATAAGAAAATTCTAGCAATTCCAATTAATAAGAAATTTCTAGCATTAAAATAAAATTTCTAGCATTATCCCATAGAAATTTCTGCATTAATCCCATAAGAAAATAAAAATTCTAGCATTAATCCCAATAAAAATTCTAGCATTAATCCATAAGAAATTTCTAGCATTAATCCCATAAGAAAGTTCTAGCATTAATCCCATGAGAAATTTCTGGCATTAATCCCCATAAGAAATTTCTAGCGTTAATCCCAATAAAAATTTCTAGCATTAATCCCATAAGAATCTTTTTTTGTTGTTGATTTAGTTAAAAAAATAACCCAAATATCCCACTGGAGACTATGTAAACTCTCTTATTATTTAACAGAAATTGTTTTTACTTACATGATGAATATGGTGAGAATGAAGTGCTATATTATGAGGTAATGGAACTTAATAGTTAAATCCCAAAGACAGTAGGATTACCTCTCTTTTCAGTAGACTCTTCAAAGTAAATAGCAGTAACATATCCGGCTATTTAAGTAGAAGCACAAGGGTGATTCTCTCAGTTTTTGCATCGGTGGGGGGGGTCGTTTATACACCCACCAGATTACTGGCATTCTGTCAGTGGCAAACTACATGTTACATACTCTTTAACACAATTCAAAATAACAAAACTTTTAACACATACAGACATGTCTATTATAAACATAACCAAGGAAAAGATACTAAAAAGCTAAAAATATTTTCATTCACTCAACACCTTCTTTCCTTTGGAGTTGTTTCACATACATGGATATATTTACCCAACCCTCTGCCATGAGCAGGCTATGACACATATAGATTTTTAAACAGAGTACAGATGGTTTGAACTTATACTTACCTGGCCTTCAGGCCTGTGTCCAGTGGCTTTGGCCACTGGACCAGTAAGATATAAATAAATCAGTGTGATCCCAGGGTCTATTCCCCAGGCAACGTCTAAATTTATTTAGTGGGGCATGGCTGGATTTATTGCCCAGTGTCTGAGGCACCTTAAAAGAGGAATTCTGATGGGATTCACACAATTTTTAAACACTAGCAACACATTAGCTTCAATTTGTACGTAGTTCCTCACTGTAATAATCCTTGTGTTCGACTGACATGGTGGGATGTCAGTAAATATCTACAGCTGGTTTGAATTCAGAGTTTTCCTTCTCCTAGACTGGTTGCCTTATCAAGGCTAAAGAACCCAGTCTGCTCTCCTTTTTACCCATAGCTGGAGGTAGAAAAGATGGTTTCATGCCTATCTGAAGGGCATTAGCATTAAATAAAACACAAATAGCTTCATCCAGGATATGAATTCTGGTCATCAGTTCCACTTTCCAAGATGATAACCATTACGCTAAGCATGCCTCCACACATTTAAGTACAATATGTATTTACCCAACCCATCTGCATGAGTAGGATATGACCCAAGGTCAATTATTAAGCAAAATTTAACAGGTATTTATTTATTTATTCAGAGTTTTCCTTCTCCTAGACCAGTTACCATATCAAGGTTAAAGAGCCCAGTCTGCCCAACTATTTACCCATAGCTGGAGGGAGAATAGTTGGATGCATACCTTTCCGTAGGGTGCTAGCGCCATGAAAAATGCAACTAGCCTCATATAGAATTTGAACTAGTGTTGCAGAGTCTATTTCCTTTGATGATAACCATTACACCACACACCTCAATTCGTGAATATATGGGACCTTGGCTTCTGGAAAAGAAAACAGCTTTTTCCATATTGACAACTTGTGTTTATTTCTTCACTTCACTAAATCAAAAATAATGTAATTTTAAGAACAATGTCAGCTGGTTAATTATAAGTCCTTCCTACAATTTACCCATAGCTGGGGGGAGAATAGTTGGATACATACCTTTCCCAAGTGTATTAGTGCTATGTTTGATTTGTTTGTTTTATAGCATATCAACCCTATTCGGGTCATTTAATGCCAAAACAAGTCCTTTTGATAAAAGTTTCTATGTTTCAAGTTCTTAATATTTTCAAATTGGTATAAATAATTTTCATTAATTTCATTTGGTTTGATTTGGTTTGTTTAATGGTATAATAACCTTGTGGGTTATTTAATGTCAAACACTGTCAGAGTGTGAGACAAAAGTTGGTATTCAAGCTTCCTTTACTGATGTAATCTTTGTAGATGTATTTATATTGATCTATTTATATAGATGTAGTGCCATGTAAAATGCATGTAAAAACAGTCTTGTCCAGAATTTGAACTTACGTTGCCGTATCTATTTCCTACAATCCTTTTAGATAATAACAGAATTTTAAAAAATCTCGGCCTTTGTGCCAAAATCTAGGCATAAGTATAAAATTATGAGGTATTTAATTAACTTATCTTATGAAGAAATTTAAATTTCATTTCAGAGTAAACTTTACAAGAATCATAAATAAACAAACAAAACAGTAAACATAAATTTGTACATAATTCAAGTGTATGTAAATTGAATATGAAATTTGATAGATTGATAAAGAATATGAATCAAATAATAAATAAATAGATTAAAAAGCAAAAAAGATCATCACTTCCTTATTTACTTTAAAAAAAAACAGTAAATGAATACTACTTTTCTTAGAGAAACAAAAAAACGTCCGTTTAATTCGGCTATCAGCATTCATCAATATTTCATATGATGATAACCTGTGGGGATTAAAATAAAATTGAAATAGAATTAGAATTTAAAAAATAACAAACTCCCATGAGCCTTCACCGGAAGAACCCTCCGTGCATATATGCAGGAAAAAGGACCCACTTCCAACCCTAAAGAGATGTCAGAAATTCCATGTCAATTGTCTTCCCCTGCCACTAGGGGGACAGATCTCCGATGGGATATTGGCGGGAGAATCAAAACCCTACGTCACTTATCACAGACCACGCACTACGGGTAGTCGCGGTATCCATTCCCTAAGCCTTCAACAGACCTTCAACAAACTTTCCAGGCATTAATTCAGCAAACTGTAACGGGCTGTTTTAATAGCAAACTAACCCAAGAACAAGAAACGACCCGAGAAGCTTCTTAGAGCCATTTTCCTAGCAACGAAAGAACACCTATCATCACGACACCAAGAACTCTTAGAACAGATAAGTCTGGTCGCGAATTCCAACTAATTTGCAAACCCTTTTTTGTTGTTAAACCCTTTTGTAAATCCTTGTACCCCTTTTTGTTGTTAAACCCTTTTGTAAATCCTTGTACCCCTTTTTGTTGTTAAACCCTTTTGTAAATTCTTGTACTTTTGTAAACCTTGTAAATTTTGTAATACAAGTGTCTGCATTCTACTTTTGTGTTTGTTCTTCTTTGTCCAACAATTTGCCAACGACTACGGGGAAATAAAAGCCCCTTCGAATCCGTAAATACTTTTAGAGAATCTCTCAGCCATTCAAGACTTAGGCCTTTTCTGAAACAAGACACCACTACTGGCCAGGGAGAAATATCCTTGCCATGAAGTGGCTATGACCAGTGAATAAAGGCTAAATCATAAAACCACCTTCTGTCTTTGTTTCTTTCTTTTCGTTCCTTGAATTTCTTCCTTTTCAGCACGACCACCAAATAAGATGGGGTTAAAAGCAAATCCTAAGAACACGCACCAAGAATAACCACAGCCAACTTTTAAACCTAAAACACAAAACCTCTTGTAACCTCATAAACCATTACACCATGGGCACCTCTAAAATGTAGGTACAATGGAATAGATTTCCTGCATAAACGCAGTTCACTGTTTTTGTGCCCACCTTCCTGTCTAGCCTCTCTGTCAATTAAATTTTGACAGGTCACAAACAAATTTTCTTTGAATTGCTTCTGGAGAGGAACCTCCATTTTTCATTTCAATTCTCTACAACATTTCCGTTACATAATTTTTATTAGATAACTAGAAGCAGCTACCCAGTGTCAACTGGGTAGAGGGGAAAAAAAGCCCTAAGATATTGGTTTGTTTACTTTTGAGATTTACAAACGCTGAACATTTTTAAGTAGAATTTCAATGCTATTTCTATATATATTTTAATTTTTAAGTATCTTCCTGTTGTGAGGTTTTAAGGGGTCAAATAAGAACAAAACGACGGGTAACAAATGTAGGAAAATGTATTAACAGAAAGTAGACAAATACAATACATATAAGTGGAAATTACGTCCGACAAATAGAGTTATTGGCTTACTCGCATTGGCTTACTCTCAAGCCACAATTGTCCCTGTTACTTATAGTAACCTGTCGGCGCATTCCATTAGTCTTATAGGGTGTATCACCTATAACACTTCCAATATAAATCAAATCTTCATGATTATTTCTCAAAAAGCAAGAACTGGGGATATCTAATATGTATATACATTTACTTTGTCATTAATTGTTTTATTTTCATAGTTTCAACTGGACATACATACGTATATGCAAACTAACTACTCTTTATATATGTACTAAAAGCCGCTACCCAGGAAACCCTGGTGTATTGATTTGTTTACTTTTGAGATTTACAAATGCTAGACATTTTTAAGTAGAATTTCAATGCTATTTCTATGTATATTTTAATTTTTAGATATCTTCAACTATAAATCAAACCTTCATAATTTTTCCACAAAAAGCAAGAACTGGTGATATCTAATGTGTATATATATTTACTTTGTCGTCAATTGTTTTATTTTCGTAGTTTCACACGGACAAACATACATACACACCAGGTCTTCCATACAACATCCAGAATCCACACAGAGCTGACTGATGTAGGTTTTTGCTGGTCGGCTTACATTGGTATGTCCATGTGTCGGTGTCCACAGTAGAATATCACTTATAAGTTTGTCCTTGTTTCTACAGCAGTATCTATCCAGCATGTCTTGTTCATCTTGAATGGTTTGTGTGATAGGAGGTAAGTATCCATACAGCTGCTTTTTTGTGGGGTGCTGCTTCCATGATTTGTTCAAGACAGCCTGCAGCATCCTTGTGTGGTTCTAATCTAGCTTTATCTCTAAGTGGTTCCTTAGGGTCTAAGTGGTGCAACCATACGGTAGCACTAACACGGCTACAACTTGGAATGAAAAAGTTAAAGCTATAATGCCATATCAACTAAGACATTATGGGACAATATGATAAAATAAGAGGCATTACTTTTGAGCAACCCTCTTATAAGTCCAGGTTTGGTTTGGTTTCTTTGTTTAATGGCATATCAACCTTCATTGGTTATTTGATTCCAAAGCCATCCTTGTAGAAGAACAGTAAGTAAAGTCGACGGGGCGGCCTAAAGTCGGTATCAGCCAGTCAGCGAGGGAGTCTATCCCCTTTTCAATAGCGCTAGACCAAGAAGATTGTTTTTAGCATCTGAGGTGGAGTGCCACACCTACCATCAGCTCCTTACTTTACCGCACAGATCCCTGTGCTACTCATACGCTGAGTTGGCGAGGACCAATATTGAACTAGGAACCTTGTGGTTTCTAGCCGAACGCTCTACCGACAACACATAATTGGGGGAAGAGGGGGTTCATACCTTTCCCAAGGGTATTAGTCTGAAAGTAAATGTAATAGCATGACTGGAGTTTGAACTCGCTTAATATGATGTCTTAGTTCCAGTACTTTAGCTAATACACCAGGGGAATCCCTCATATGGTATCAAATATTCCTATGTAATACTGATAGTTTTCAAACAGATCTATTTGATCCATAGATGGGAATATAACCGGTACTACCACTCCGGGTTAGAGTGGACCTAGTACTATTTAAACCGGACAGATCAAACATATAGCCCGTGAGCCGCATGCACTTCCAGCAAGCTCAAGTGCGACCTGCATGCAGACTGCACTCTCGTACGGTACTTTTACAGTACCCCAGGTTTTTAAAAGTTTTTTCCAAAAATTCCAAACCGTCAGCGTGACCAAATTTATTAGAAGGTAAAAATTCCATTTTGAAATTGTAGTTCAAAAGGATAATACCCCACCTCTACAATCTATTGGCAATCTGTTTTGTTTTTTTTTAAGAATTTATTTTAGTCTTTGGAGTCATTAGTTTTCAGGTGGCTTAATATAAGTATTTGTTTCCATACCTACATTTGGATATAGGAAATAGACTAAGTTCAAGTTAATAGCCATTTATTTTCATTAGTGCAATGTATTGTTAAGGAAAAGAGTCTGTTATCAACACAATTGTCTACTGTATTATCCACTACAGCACATGGACTCCAGCATCTTTGGTAAAAATGCACAACTGATGGTGGTGACTATGTGGATCAACAGCATTTGTGGCTGGCAATTTACTTCATCCAATAATGTTATTGTTTCCTCTTTTGTAGTTTCCATGAAAATGAAAAGACAGCCACACTTCAATATGTTCAGAGCGTCTCTTGTACATTCTAAGCAAACGATACAAGCAGCAACAGTTTTAGATAAAGATTAACTGACATTAATAATTGCGAAAATCTGTTTCTTGTAAGATCATAATATGTCAATATTTAACTTCATTCCCTTTAGGGCTGCATACAACACATGGCAAATTTAACATTATCAAACATTGCCCAGTCATTTGCAACAAATAGGCATTAGAATACTTCATTTTTAGGTAATTTATGAGGAAGTGCGTCCTGGTCTCCTGCCTCAAAAATTGCTACCAGTGACTATTAAAATAACAACTTAGCTCAGTCTATTAAAACTATCCATTTCATATCTATCTATCTATCTATCTATCTATCTCAATTTGTTCATATTTATCTATATTACTTTAAATACTAAGATAATATATGAGGAAGTGCGTCCCGGTCTCCTGCCTCAAAAATTGCTACCCGGTGACTATTAAAATAATGATCTAGCTCAGTCTATTCAAAACTATCCATCTTCATATCTATCTATCTATCTATCTCAATTTGTTCATATTTATCTATATTACTTTAAATACTAAGATTCTTTTTTTTTTATTCATGTTTGTTTAATGTCTTGTTTTTAGTTTGAATAAACAAGAATTACAACAAAAAAAGAAGCGATCCCCCCCCAAAAAATACATTTACTTGTCGAAAATATCTATCTCCATTTGTTCATATCTATCTATATTATTTTGTTTGTTTATCTATCTATCTCAGTCTATTCCAAACTATATATCCATCTTCATATCAAAACAAGAATTACGACAAATTACGATAAATAAACAAGAATTACGACAGGCTGGGGTTTGTTATTTTGATAGTCACCGGGTAGCGGTCTTTGAGGCAGGAGATCGGGATGCACTTCCTCATAAATTACCCATTTTTATTCATTTATTTATTTTGTACTAGAAGTGGCAAAAGATCTTTTGTATGGCAAATTAGTAAAAGGGTCCCAATCAGTAGGTAGACCACGCCTACACTTTAAAGATGTCTGCAGGAGAGACATGAGGATATGCCACATTGATACAAACACATGGGAGGTAGATGCAGAAAATCGAGCGGCCTGTTGCCTTAATGTTAAACAAGGCACAAAGAGAAGTGAGGCAAGAGAGGAAGTAGCCTCGACAGCAAAGAGAGCAGAAAGAGGGAGAGAAAACAGCAGCATCAACACAGGGGGGGGGGTAAATGGTGTTTTGTAGGATTTGCTGCTTCCAGGAATTTGTTCAAAACAAAATGCAACATCTTGTGTAGCCCCCCATCTAGCTTCCTCCAGGCATTTTGTCCAAGTCCAGTGGTGCAACCATACAATAGTACTGATATGGCTACAGCTTGGAAGAATTCCTATTTTAACCAAAAAAAACGAAATATGTTAGCAATCAAAAATATGCATACCTCATATATATTTATGCAAATTTATTTTTTGGTTTTATAGAGTTTTATTGCTGTAGAGTTTGAAATAATACCTATAATACATTTTGAGGCAAGGTGTGATGTTGGTCTTCTCTTACCATGTGCACGCTGCTTGAAACAGACCTGACTCTGTGGTCTCAAATGGATCAAAGGGCTTTTACCTCCATAAACCCTGTGGCACATTGAATATGACAGCATAGATAGATACTTTAAATATTTAAGTCTTGATTACAAAACATTTATTCTTTATACATTACAATGCTAAAGACTTATTTAATTAATATTTAAGTCTTGATAACAAACTTTTATTTCTTTTATACATACAATGCAAAAGACTTTATTTAATTTAATATTTAAGTCTTGATACAAAAACTTTTATTTCTTTATAACATACATATGCTAAAGACTTTTTAAATATACACTAGGAACATTTCTTAGTATACCTATGTTACAACTTTATATCTTCATTTGTCATTCTTCGTATTCCTTCTATTAAGTTTGCTCAGGCAATAAGATATGTTGTGATTTGTTTCTCAACATTCATCTCAATATGAAGAAAATAATATTCACCATTTCTATTCCTCCTATGAAGCAGTCTCTATTGTTACATCTCATTCTTTTTCTGTTAGCCCTCAGTTATAGTATTCAAGGATGGACAAGTGAACAAAGGCAACCTTCTTGTTATTGGGTACTATATGCTGCTACACGGCGCTTAAAAGAGGACCTAGGCTAATAGAATTTGGGGCTCCTTCATTAAATATGTTCTCTGTGTCTAAATTAAAGAATATATATATAATCAAGATTTTGTATATATTGAGCAATTTGAGCACTCAGTTACTTGTATTTGTTCAATGAAAATGTAATTGATTAACTCTTAACATCCTGTTGAGATTTCCTAAGGTTTTGGTTTGTTTTGTTTTACGGCATTCAACCTCAGTGGGTCATTTAATGCCGATAAAGTTTTGAAATAATCAATTTTTTTATAAATACATTTTCTATTTTAACACCATAGATGGGACCCTAAAGGTACTACCACTCGGGTCAGAGTGGACCAAGGGAGCAATGCTGATGAAGGGGTGCTCCGCATTCCCAACCTCCAAAACTGGAACCTCACCATTAGATATGAGTTTTAACGTCATTCCAGGACATAGGGTTGGGAAAATCATATAGGTGCTAGGGCTTTTGACGTGACCAGCTGATTGATCGGAGGGGGCGCTCTCCAACCACCCGTCTAGCCAAGATAGGGGCCAAAGTGGAGTATTGCAAGAATTTCGCTAAGTCCAGAGACTCATTTCTATAAGGATTTATCAAAAAAATTGGTTCAAAATGACCTTTTCATTTAAAAGTTACCTGTTATTTCCCTTTAACTTAAGACTTCTAAATATGTTTAATATACATCAAACAAAAGGCTATCATTTGGAGTGGATTAGGAAAAAGTCTGACTTCCCGGCCGGGTGGAATGAAGGCGGTATAGGATGTTAAGAAGTTAAGCGGAGATCAAACGTCAGCGTGACCAATTTATTAGAAGGTAAAAATTCCATTTTGAAATTGTAGTTCAAGGATAATACCCCACCTCTACAATCTATTGGCAAATCTGTTGTTTTTTTTTTTAAGAATTTATTTTAGTCTTTGGAGTCATTAGTTTTCAGGTGGCATAATATAAGGTATTTGTTTCCCATACTAAATTTGGATATAGGAAATAGACTCGAGTTCAAATCCTGGACGAAGCTTTTTGCATTTCACATCAGTGCTAATACCCTTGAGAAATGTATTAAATCAACTATTCTCCTTCCAGAGTAAGTAGTAGGACAGATTGGGCCCTTTAACTGTGGTATGGCACAGTGCTAGGAGAAGAAAAACGTTAAAAACGTCAGTACATGTCTTATGTTCAGGGAAGTGTAAAATTAAGCAAAATTTGGGTGCAAAGTAGACAAAATTTTGGTCTAAAACTAAAAAAACCTACATCAAAAATTATATAAAAATGATGCATCAAAATCTAAATGGGGTCCCTTGAAAGGGCCTCATTGAAATTTAAAAAGACCCCACTAGAGGGGCTCAATGCTCTAAATTGTTTGAATTAGTTTAAAAGAGCCCCTTTAAATCTGAAAAATAAACAAATCTCCTCTGTTCCTGTGCTGAGTTGGCAAGGGTCAGTACCAAACCCGGAACCTTTTGGTTCTGGGGGCCGATTGCTCTACCAACTGATCTAATACCAGCCTTTAACCAGGGAATTTAAAACTGAATCTTTATTCAATTTCAAAGGAGTGTCTATTATTCCAACCACTCTGCCTCAAGAGGTTAATAGCCGCAATCTTCTCCTACTATTTACCCTACTATTTCCCTTATCTATAGCTGGAGGGAGAATAGTTGGATTCATACCTTTCCCAAAGAGTATTAGTTACTCTGTGAATGCAAATAGCCTTGTTCGCAGGATTTAAACTTGGGCGGTAAAACTCAGGGTTCATTTTCC
>CM042140.1:39669633-39704409 GCA_023376005.1 Doryteuthis pealeii | reverse complement strand
TTATTCGGAATGACTATAGTTTGACATCAATTAACAAAAATAAATACAAAATAATCATTTATATTATTATGATATTTCTTTTCTGGGTCCATTATCCCAGCTGAAAGTTTGCTCTTCTTCTTTCTTACAATAATTTACAGCAAGATTAGTTTGTGATGGTTAGGGTAGCAATGGTGAAAATAAATAAACTAATCACTGGTCATCTATTCTCTCTCCTCTCCCACTTACAGCATAACAACCCACTCTGTCTGTCTCCACCACACATATTGTATTAAGACAAGGTGAGGTGTATAGTAGGCCTGCCTCATTGTTATAAAATGACACTTTTTTTGAAGTACCTTCAATTGTCCTATATTGGCCCTTTTTTCTTGATTGTATATTAAAACTTAGCATAGTTTGTTACAGGGACCAAAAGTATAGCGGCAACTGATTATTACACTACCCCCCCCCCCCCAAAAAAAAAGAAACAATAACAAAAAACAAAGAAAAAACTCAAAAAATCAAAATAAAAGCAAAATTCAAAATCAAAAGCCGAAAAAAATCATAAAACAGAAAGAAAAAAAACATTTTGGTGAAAGTTTCCTTTTAGTTGGATATTATTGTCTACTTATTAAGAAGCTTAAATTACTTTTATTCCTGGAATTTTGTGCACTCAAGGGAGAAATGAAAATAGAACTTTTCATAATACTTTTCTATTATTTATATAATACAATATTAATTTTATCATTTACATCTAATTTCCAAAAGTATCATCATCATCATCATCATCATCATCATCATGAAGAAGTAATGCAAAGAAGAAGAGAAGAAGAATGCGAAAGAAGAAGAAGAAGAAGAAGAATGCAAAGAAGAAGAAGAAGAAGTGACTATTTTTTAAAACAGTAGTTAGAAGCAGTTCACTTTGAAATTCAACTTGAATTGTAAATTAGCAAATTTATAAATCAAAATTTATTATAGAATTAAAATAAGAAACATACAATTAATTTTTATGAAAAGTTCCAATTTTATATCATTCTATAACAACTTTAATAAAATTATGATCTAACTTACAGGCAATCATCATCACATTCATCATCATCATCAAATCATCTCATCATCATCATCATCATCAAGTGACTTTCTTTTAAAGCTAAGTAAAGCAGTTCAGTTTTAAAAACTTTCCAAATAAGGTATTGACATAGATAAAAAGACAATCACTGTTTTCTGTATTAATAGTTAAATGAGAATTTGCAGAGTGACCTATTGCAGTATCAGGCAAAACGAGGGAGTCTAATCCCCTTTTTTGCTTTGCACTAGACCAGCGAAATTGTTTTTGATGAGTTGAGCGCCTCACTTACTGTCAGCTCCCCACTTTATTACACAGATGCAGATACCCGAATCTGCTTGCACTTTGTGCACTGGAGTTGGTGGGACTTGTATTGAATATCAAAACCTTGTGATTCCTAGGCGAGTGTGTTACCGACCGAACTAAACTTGTCCCAGGGACAGGGAACCAATAAAGTAGAATAAGAAACAAAAAGAAGCATAAAATTGTTTTGAAAAGAAAAGAGAGAAGATTTTATGTGACAAAAAATTTTATTGTGACCAAAAAATCTTTCATCGTTTTAGTTCCATTTCATAAAATAGCTCAGCGGTAGATCATCCGGCTCAGAACCACAAGGTTTTAGGGTTCATACCATCCTTGCCAACTCAGCATGAGCAGCATGGCTGGATTATGCAGTAAAGTGGGGAGCTGATTGGTTAGATGTGGCCGCTCCAGCTCAGAATTGCAGAAAAACAATTCCCTGGTCTAGCAAAAAGGGATAGACTTTCTCGCTGTTCAGGCTGATTACCGACAATAGGCCACTCTGTCCTACTTAATTACTTTAAAAATGTGCTTTATTTCTCAGCTTTGTATAAATGTTTGATTGTGGATTTTACAAGCACAACAAGACTTGTGTTGTTTTTTACCTGCTTTATTGTGGGGGATTAAATAAATTTAAAATTTTAAAAATATAATCTTCAGGAGTCTCAGACAGAAGAACCCCCAGAGGAAAAAAAACCCTTTCCTACTGCCAAAAAGATCCCTTGATCATTTTGAACGCAGGGTGTACTGGGCCAGATGCCACAAGCATAACACAAAATAGCTATGAACATTAGAATAAAGTTGAAACCTTGAAGTATGCTTTGTTCTTTGTCTCTTCTTTTGAATCCCTTCTTTAATTCATTTTTAGCTTGATGACCAACACAAGGAGAACCACAAGATAATGGGGTTTAAGAAAGAAACCAGGAACACGCACCAAAAGGCAACGAAAGGCCTTAATCCCACGCATAATTGTGACAGAAGTGATAACAAGATCTGCTTGAAAAAATGACCAAGTTTTGATTTTTTAAGATAAGGAAGAAATAAAATAACCTACAAAAGTTTACTTTATTTGTTGAATAAAATATTGGAAACAGAAGTTTGGGTAATAATTTTCCTATAAATCTTCACATTTTTTAACATACAGAGTCTATAAATCCTGCGCAGAGTTAAAATGTAAAATAAAGATGGAAGTTTTGATGAAATGATATTAATGAAACGTACATAAAAATAAAATACAAGAATTGGAACTTTCATTATGTTTTTTACAAAAAGATTCTGATCATTTGTATAATGCAAAGTATTTATGTATCGAAGGGGCTTTTATTTCCCCGTGGCGTTGGCAAATGTCGGCCAAAGAAGAACAAACACAAAAATAGAAGCAGACACTTGTATTACAACATCTACAGGTTTTAGACAAAGTGGTTAACAATAAAAAGAGTACAAAGATTACATAAAAATGGTAGAACAACAAAAGGGGTTTGCAAATTAGCTGGAATTTGCGACCAGGACTATATCTTCTAAGAGTTCTTGGTATCGTGTTGTTAGGTGTTCATTCGTTGCTAGGGAATGGCTCAAAGCGAGCTTCACGGGTCGTTTCTTGTTTTAGTTCTCTGTTTGCAATTAAACGCCGTTGAAAAGTTCGTTGAGAGTTTAGGAACTGTAATACCGCGTTACCCTTTGGTTTGTGTAGTAGGCCCTGATTTTGGGCTAAGTGAGAGAGCGAGGTTTTAGACGCCTCTCTCCAGTAACAGTTCCTTGATAAGTTTTAAAGTCTTAGGGATCGCTTATTTTTGCGACTTCCCTCGTTGACTGCTCCGTGATAAGTGAAGTCTAGGGTTCGCTTATTTTTGCGACTTCCCTCGGTGACTGCTCCGTATGACTGTCATAGGGTTTTGATTTTGGCACCCAATATTGCCATTGGCGATTTGTCCCCCTTAGTGCAGGGGAAGACAATTGACATGGAATTTCCGATAATGCAAGTTATTAAGACTTCCAATTCTAAAACTGCATCAATACTTTATGAACACCTTGTATATTATGAATGATATATTATTATATAGAGTTTGTTATTATCCATATTTAGCTTTGTAAAAGAAAATCAGATGATATAAAAAAGAAACTTTGAAATGCTGTAAAAAGTTATTCTTTTGAATATTTGTTTTATACATTTTACAAGAAGAAATATATATTTGTGTATTAGCGTATTACTGGCCATTATGACTGTGGCTAGAGAAACCACGAACGTAGAGGTTCGAAGCGTGCCGACTGTGTTGGCATGCAGAATGAGATCAGAGGCGAGTGGGGAAGATTGAACTCACACCCTCCTGATCGTGAGTGTGGCCTGACGCATGTGAATTACTAAACTGTCAGAGTGGCCTGGTGATGTGAAGGATTGACGCGTGCTGATTAATGTCGCACGTGCTGCACGGCAAGTCAGAGTGAGGAGTCCGGATGAACAATGTAATTGTGTATTAATGACCGGCCCTCACAGACCTGGAGAAAAGCTTGCAGTAGCATTTTGGCTGTTGCAACGAGTGGACGAGAGAAAAGGTATTTTGATAGTGTTGGTAGAAGAGTGCAGCATTGCTGGGAGAGATTGTTTCAGACTGAACACTTTGGTCAGTTGGGAGAGTAAAAGCATCGACTTAACTGTGACCCCCCCCCCGAGAACATTCTTATTAGAGTGACACCATCAAGAAACGATACAGGGACTGATTGAAAAAATCATCAGCCATTTTTCATCTCTGTTGGTGGGCTTTAGAATACACCGACTGCTCCACTGCAGAGGAGTAAGACCCTCCCCAATGGCCACCTGTTGACTGTGGCAACCCATGATGCTTAAGGATTTGAACCCCCCCCCCCCAGGGGTGGCTGGAGCAAGTCCATGACCCATGCAATACTCCACTTAGATCCTTACTTAGGCTAATTTAGAGACCCCCTCCGATCAATCGGCTGTCATGTCAAGCCTTAGCACCTATATGATTGTCCTGACCCTTTACCCTTTATGGCAACCCCAACCATTTTTAATCATATGGATAACTAGAGGTGGTGGCTGAGGGTCTTCATGTCCTGTGTATGATGTTAAACTCTAACTGATGGTGAGGTTCCAGTTCTGAGGTCTGGGGAATGTGGAGCACCCCTTCATCACCATTGCTTTCAAGGTCCACTCTAACCGGAGTGGTTGTACCTGTTAGGGGTCCCATCAATGGGTTAAATAGAAAATTTGTTTACAAAAAAAAAATTTGAGTTTGAACAAATTTTCTTAGAAACTATCTCTTGAATCTTTCAAAACTTACTGCATTAAATGACCCATCATGGTGATATGCCATAAAACAAAATAAACAGACAACATCAACCCTCACCACCATTGGTCCACCTTAGCTGAGAACTGTGACATCTGGCATCTTACCACCATGTTATCTCCTTGAAAACACTTGCAGGGTCAGTCTCAAGAACAAAATAACTATGGGGTAGCAAGAGGTTTTGTGTTTTAAGGATTAATGTGGATGTTCCTAGGTTTGCTTTTTACCCCAATTTATTTGGTGGTCGCCACTGAAAAGGAAGGAATTTCAAAGGAAGAAAAAGAAAGAGACAAAGACAGAAGGCGGTTTATGATTTAGCCTTTATTTGTGATCATAGCCAACCTTGGCAAGGAAATATTTCCCTGGTCAGTAGTAGTGACTAGACACAATTAAACACTAAACTTGAATACTGAGAAGATTCTCCTTGGGGATTGGAAATGGGTCCTTTTTCCTGCACATGTGCGGAGGATTCTTCCGGTGAAGTGTTACATAATTATTAGATACCTAATATTTATGGCAATAGTGTAGAAATCAAAATGGCCGTATAAGCTACAGCCACCGCCTTGAAGAATGAGTGACAAGGCTTCCTCAGTCCTAAACCTTTCGGTGGATACCGTGAGAAACTTGGATAGAGAGGACCTTCTTCCGTTTAGATAGTAAGTAAGTTTTTTTCAGTTAGCAAGGTAGGGAGCCGAGCTCGTAGGATGTAAGTTTCACCTGCGCAGATGTCTGGTTGGGGATTGAAAATAAAAGTAACATCAAAGTAAATCGAAGTCATTGTGTATTACCTTAAAAACTAACAAATGAACAGGGCTTCTGATAGGAGAAATTCCTAAAAGAAACCAGACCCAAAGTCCCCAAGAAAGTCCAGACCTTAGAAGAGACCAGACCAAGATAGATGAAGAAATAGCAAAGCCGGCCAGAAGAAAATACGACCAGAAGTAAGAAGTAAAAAAGGTATACAACAGAAGGCTCATGGGAATTTGTAATTTAGAATTTTTAATTTTAATTCCCACGAAACCACAACACTATGCCATTAAACCCTTGACCAGACCTTCAGCTGCAGGTGATGCGACTGTGTCTGCCTGTGCACATTGGCCTTATCAGCCAGCACTCAATGTGGACCACTTATGTGATTTAGACCAGTAATAAGAAGCGTATGAAACAACTTAGAGTTTTTGAAAATATTGTATTATCATTCTACATAAAGAAATTAAGTTGTAATATTTTCAGTTGCAAATAAATTTGTTCTGTTTGCGGCTATTATGTTATAACATAGATATAAACAAATATTAGTCCACATAAGCCTAAAGTCCTTGGTAAAATAGTTTAATGTAATCATGCATGGCTTCATATTTTCTCTGCTGATATAGTAGCGCAAACAGTTTGACGTCTGTTGTCTTCGAGGATGTTGGTTGAAAAGAGGCAGAGCCATGCATGATTACATTAAACTATTTACCAAGGACTTTAGCTATGTGGACTAATATTTGTTTTATCTATGTAATACAATATAGCCGCAAACAGAACAATTTATTTGCAACTGAAAATATTACAACTTTATTTCTTTATGTATGATATAATACATATTCTTCAAAACTCTAAGTTGTTTCATACGCTTCTTATTACTGGTCTAAATCACCATAGTGGTCCACATTGAGTGCTGGCTGATAAGGCCAATGTGGCACAGGCAGACACAGTCGCATCACCTGCAGCTGAAGGTCTGGTCAGGGTTTAATGGCATAGTGTTGTGGTTCTGTGGAATTAAAATTAAAAAATTCTAATTACAAATTCCCATGAGCCTTCTTTGTATACCTTTTCTTACTTTCTTACTTCTGGTCGTATTTCTTCTGGCCGGCTTTGCTATTCTTCATCTATCTTGGTCTGGTTCTCTTCTAAGGTCTGGACTTTTCTGGGGACTTTGGGGTCTGGTTTCTTTAGGGAATTTCTTCCTTATCAGAAGCCCTGTGTCATTGTTTAGTTTTTAGGTAATAACACAAGACTTCGATTTACTTTGATGTTACTTTATTTCAATCCCAAACCCAGACATCTGCCGCAGGTGAACTTACATCCTACGAGCTCGGCTCCTACTTGCTAACTGAAAAAAACTTACTTACTATCTAAACCGGAAGAGAGGGTCCTCTTCTACCAGTTCTCACGGTATCCACCGAAAGGTTAGGACTGAGGTCAAGCCTTGTCACTCATTCTTCAAGGCGGTGGGCTTGTAGCTATAACGGCCATTTTTGATTTCTACACTATTGCCATAAATATTAGGTATCTAATAATTATTGTAACACTTCACCGGAAGAATCCTCGCACCATGTGCAGGAAAAAGGACCCATTCCAATCCCCAAGAGAATCTCTCAGTCATTCAAGTTTAGGTTTTAATTTGTCTAGTCACTACTACTGACCAGGGAAATATTTCCTTGCCACGAGGTGGCTATGATCACAAAATAAAGGCTAAATCATAAAACCGCCTTCTGTCTTTGTCTCTTTTTTTTTTTCCTTTGAATTCCTTCCTTTTCAGTGCGACCACCAAATAAATTGGGGTAAAAAGCCAAACCCTAGGAACATCCACCATTAAACCTTAAAACACAAAACCTCTTGCTACCCCATAGTTATTTTGTTCTTGAGACTGACCTGCAAGTTTTTCAAAGGAGATAACATGGTGGTAAGATGCCAGATGTCACAGTTCTCAGCTAAGGTGGACCAATGGTGGTGAGGGTTGATGTTTGTCTGTTTATTTTGTTTTTTATGGCATATCAACCATGATGGGTCATTTAATGCCAGTAAAGTTTTGAAAGATTCATAGAGATAGTTTCTAAGAAAATTTGTTCAAACTCAAATTTTTTTTTGTAAACAAATTTTCTATTTAACCCATTGATGGACCCTAACAGGTACAACCACTCCGGGTTAGAGTGGACCTTGAAGCAATGGTGATGAAGGGGTGCTCCACATTCCCCAGACCTCCAGAACTGGAACCTCACCATCAGTTAGAGTTTAACATCATACACAGGACATGAAGACCCTCAGCCACCACCATCTAGTATCCATAGATAAAAAAATGGTTGGGGTTGCCATAAGGGTAATAGGGTCAGGACAATCATATAGGTGCTAAGGCTTGACATTGACCACGATTGATCGGAGGGGCGTCTCAAATCTAGCCTAAGTAAGGATCTAAGTGGAGTATGCATGTCATGGACTGCTCAGCCACCTGGGTTCCATCCTTAAGCATCATGGGTTGCCACAGTCAACAGGTGGCCCATTGGGAGGGTCTTACTCCTCTGCAGTGGAGCAGTCGGTGTATTCTAAAGCCCCAACCAACAGAGATGAATGGCTGATGATTTTTTCAATCAGTCCCTGTATCGTTTCTTTGATGTGTCACTCTAATAAGAATGTTCTCGGGGGGGGGGGTCACAGTTAAGTCCGATGCTTTTACTCTCCCAACTGACCAAGTGTTCAGTCTGAAACAATCTCTCCCAGCAATGCTGCACTCTTCTCACCAACACTATCAAAATACCTTTCTCTCGTCCACTCGTTGCAACAGCCAAAATGCTACTGCAATTTCTCCCAGGTCTGTGAGGGCCGGTCATTAAATACACAATTACATTGTTCATCCGGACTCCTCACTCTGACTTGCCCGTGCAGCACGTGCGACATTAATCAGCACGCGTCAATCCTTCACATCCAGGCCACTCTGGACAGTTTAGTAATCACATGCGTCAGGCCACAACTCACGATCAGGAGGGTGTGAGTTCAATCTTCCCACTCCGCTCTGATCTCATTCTGCATGCCAAACACAGTCGGGCACGCTTCGAACCTCTACGTTCGTTTTCTCTAGCCACAACATAATGGCCAGTAATACGCTAATACAAAATATATATTTCTTCTTGTAAAATGTATAAACAAATATTCAAAAAGAATAACTTTTTACAGCATTTCAAAGTTTCTTTTTTATAATCATCTGATTTTCTTTTACAAAGCTAAATAATGGATAATAACAAACTCTATATAATAATATATCATTCATACATATACAAGGTGTTCATAAAGTATTGATGCAGTTTTAGAATTGAAGTCTTAATAACTTGCATTATCGGAAATTCCATGTCAATTGTCTTCCCCTGCCACTAGGGGGACAAATCGCCAATGGCATATTGGTGCCAAAATCAAAACCCTATGACAGTCATCACGGAGCAGTCACCGAGGGAAGTCGCAAAAATAAGCGAACCCTAGACTTCACTTATCACGGAGCAGTCAACGAGGGAAGTCGCAAAAATAAGCGATCCCTAGACTTTACTTATCAAGGAACTGTTACTGGAGAGAGGCGTCTAAAACCTCGCTCTCTCACTTAGCCCAAATCAGGGCCTACTTATCACAAACCAAAGGGTAACGCGGTATTACCGTTCCCTAAACTCTCAACGAACCTTCAACGGCGGTTTAATTGCAAACAGAAACTAAAACAAGAAACGACCCGTGAAGCTCGCTTTGAGCCATTCCCTACAACGAATGAACACCTAACAACACGATACCAAGAACTCTTAGAAGATAAGTCTGGTCGCAAATTCCAGCTAATTTGCAAACCCCCTTTTGTTGTTCTACCATTTATGTAAATCTTTGTACTTTATTGTTAACCACTTTGTCTAAAACCTTGTAGATGTTGTAATACAAGTGTCTGCATCTATTTTTGTGTTGTTCTTCTTTGGCCGACAATTTGCCAACGACCACGGGGAAATAAAAGCCCCTTCGATACATAAATACTTTTAGCATTATACAAATGATAGAATCTTTTTGTAAAAACATATGAAAGTTCAATTCTTGTAGTTTTATTTTTTATGTACGTTTTCATTAATACATTCATCAAACTTCCATCTTTATTGTTACATTTTAACTCTGCTGCAGGATTTATAGACACTCTGTATGTTAATAAAATGTGAAGATTTATAGGGAAAATATTACCCAAACTTCTGTTCCAATATTTTTATTCAACAAATAAAGTAAACTTTTGTAGTTATTTTATTTCTTATATATCTTTAAAAAAAATCAAACTTGGTCATTTTTTCAAGCAGATCTTGTATCACTTCTGTCACAATTATGTGGGATTAGGCCTTTCGTTGCTTTTGGTGCGTGTTCACTGGTTTCTTTTCTTAAACCCCATTATCTGTGGTTCTTCCTTGTGTTGGTCATCAAGCTAAAAATGAATTAAAGGAAGGGATAAAGAAGAGACAAAGACAAAAGATACTTTCAAGGTTCAGACTTTATTTCTATGTTCATAGCTATTTTGTGTTAGTTGTGGCATCTGTCCCCAGTAACACCCTGCGTTCAAATGATCAAGGGATCTTTTTGGCAGTAGGAAGGGTTTTTTTTCTCTGGGGGTTCTTCCTGTCTGAGGACTCCTGAGAGATTATAATTTTTAAATTTTAAATTTTATTTTAATCCCCACACAATAAAGCAGGTAAAAAACAACACAAGTCTTGTTGTGCTTGTAAAATCCACAATACCAAAACATTTATAAAAAGCTGAGAAATAAAAGCAACATTTTTAAAAGTAAATTAAGTAGACAGAGTGGCCTATTGTCGGTATCAGCCTGACAGCGAGAAAGTCTATCCCCTTTTTGCTAGACCAGGGAGATTGTTTTTGCATCTGAGCTGGAGCGCCACATCTACCATCAGCTCCCCACTTTACTGCATAGATCCAAGCCATGCTGCTCAAATGCTGAGTTGGCAAGGAATGGTATTGAACCCAAAACCTTGTGGTTCTGAGCCGGATGATCTACCGACTGAGCTATTTTATGAAATGGAACTAAAACGATGAAAGATTTTTTGTCACAATAAAATTTTTTGTCACAATAAAATTCTTCTCTTCTTTTCTTTTCAAAACAATTTATGCTTTCTTTTTGTTTTTATTCTACTTTATTGTGTCCTGTCCCTGGGACAAGTTTAGTTCGGTCGGTAACACACTCGCCTAGGAATCACAAGGTTCTTGATTCAATACAAGTCCCCACCAACTCAGTGCACAAGTAGCACAGATTGGGTAATCTGATCTGTGTAATAAAGTGGGGAGCTGACAGTAAGTGAGGCGCTCCAACTCATCAAAAAACAATTTTCCTGGTCTAGTGCTAGCAAAAAGGGGATAGACTCCCTCGTTTTTGCCTGATACTGACAAATTCTAATTTACTATTAATACAGAAAACAGTGATTGTCTTCTTATCTATGTCAATAACCTTATTTGAAATTTTAAACTGAACTGCTTTACTTAGCTTTTAAAAGAAAGTCACTTGATGATGATGATGATGATGATGATGATGATGATGATGATGATGATGATGATGATGATGATTGCTGTAAGTTAGATCAAATTTTATTAAAGTTGTTATAGAATGATATAAAATTGAACTTTTCATAAAAATTAAATTGTATGTTTCTATTTTATTCTATAATAACATTTGATTTATAAATTTGATCTAATTTACAAAATTCAAGTTGAAATTTCAAAGTGAACTGCTCTAACTACTGTTTTAAAATAGTCACTTCTTCTTCTTCTTCTTTGCATTCTTCTTCTTCTTCTTCTTCTTTGCATTCTTCTTCTTCTTCTTCTTTGCATTCTTCTTCATGATGATGATGATGATGATGATGATGATGATACTTTTGGAAATTAGATTAAATTGATAAATTAATATTGTTATATAAAATAATAGAAAAGTATTATGAAAAGTTCTATTTTCATTTTCCCCTTTGAGGCACAAAATTCCAGGAATAAAAGTAATTAACTCTTAATAAGTAGACAATAATATCCAAATAAAAGGAAACTTTCAAAAATGTTTTTTTCTTTTGTTTATGATTTTTTTCGCTTTTGATTTTGAATTTTGCTTTTATTTTGATTTTTTGATGTTTTTTCTTTGTTTTTTTGTTATTGTTTCTTTTTTTTTGGGGGGGGGGTCAGTGTACATAATAGTGCCCTATACTTTTGTCCCTGTAACAAAACTATGCTAAGTTTTATATACAATCAAGAAAAAAAGGGGCCAATATAGGACATGAAGGTATTCAAAAAAAGTGTCATTTATATACAATGAGGCAGGCCTACTATACACCTAACCTTGTCTATATACAATATGTGGTGGAGACAGACAGAGTGGGTTGTTATGGCTGTAAGTGGGAGAGGAGAGAGAAATAGAGACAGTGATTAGTTTATTTATTTTCACCATTGCTACCCTACCATCAAAACTAATCCTTGCTGTAAATTATTGTAAAGAAAAAGAAGAAGAGCAAACTTTCAGCTGGATAATGTGACCCAGAAAAAAAGAATATCATAATAATATAAATGTTATTTTGTATTTATTTTTGTTAATTGATGTCAAACTATAGATCATCTCCGAATAAATAAAAAATATGTTGATTTATCTGTCTCTACTATTTATGAGGAGGAGGAGGGGATGAAAAGTTCTGGGCACAACTAAGAAAGGATTAACCCATTTTTTCTATTGATTTTTTTGTTAAAGGTTTGTTTGATTAATTGGTTGGATTTTATGGCATGTCAACTCTTGTTGGGTTATTTTATGCTGAAGACATTGTTTTATTCATTCTTGTTAGGTATTTAATTTTTTTTAAACACATTTTTTATGTATTTAATCCATAGATGTGACCCTAAAAGGGCCAGGGTGGACCTGGGAGTAATGGCGATAAAGGGGTACTCCACATTCCCCAGAGTTCCAGAATTGGAACTTCACCACTAGATGCAGCATAAAGTCATACCCAGGACAATAAGACTCTCAGCCATCGGGTCAGGTGGCCCCATTTAGGGGATTTTACCTGGTGTACTCGGAGTATTCTACAGCCCCATCCAACAGGGTGTTTTTTTTTAAAGGGTTAAAGCAATTTGAAACAAAATGCACAAAGAATATGCAGAATAGCATTTAATGTTTGTTTGTTTGTTTGTTTCTTTGTGTTTAACGGCATATCAACCCTTGTGGATTATTTTATGCCAAATCTTTTTTTTTTTTTTTTTATACAGGGTGATTGTAAAGTAAATCCCTATTTAAAAATCTTATCATTTATTTCTGAATCATTATTTTTACAAAAAAATGAATATGAAAAGAACACACACAACATGGAGTTTTATTTCACATTCTATATGGACACCAGCATTTGTCTCCAGCCTCTCAAGCCACTCGGGAATCGAATCAACTGATCTTCCCCGGAACTCTTGTGGAATGACAGAAATAAATTCTCGTATTCGTCTTTTAAGTTCTTCCAAAGTTGTTGGTTTCATAGAGTAGACTTGTTCCTTCAAAGGGTGTTAAATCAGAGCTTCTGGCTGACCACTCATGCGGACCACATCTACCCGTCCATCTCCCAGGAAAATGGTGATTCAGCCATTCATGAACAACAATAGCAAAATGTGAAGGAGGACCACCTTGCATAAAAATCAAGCCTTCAATATTCTCCCAAGTAAAATGTAACTGCATATTAAAAACAAATATATAAATAGTTTAAAATAGGGAGTTACTTTTTAATCACCCTGTATATATATAATTTGTTTAACTTCGTATGTATTAATAAATTGATAAAAATAATAATTGGTAGAAATAATTTTCATTAACTTCTTGTGTATTAATAAATTGGTAGAAATGATTTTTATTAACATCGTGTGTATTAATAAATACTTCTAACACCTATATAAAAAAAAAAGGTTTGCGATAAGAGCAATTTGAAGAATACAGTTGGGACAATCATATAGCTACTAGGGTTTGACATGACCAACCAATTGATTGGATTGGGCCTCTCCAAGCACCCGTCTAGCCCAAGTAAGGGTTGGAGTGAAGTGTCACATGTCACGGGACCATTTAGCATCCAAGTCACAGACCGCTCAGCCACTACAATCCTGTCCTCAGGCATTAGAGGTGGCCATTAAAAGTAACTGTTGGCCGCATTGAGAGGGAGGGTCTTACCCTTCTGCCGAGTCGGTGTATTCGACAACCTCAGCTGACAGTTTCATGCCTCTAGGTTATTCCCTTCTTAGTTGGGCCAAGAACTTTCCAGAACCCTCTAATATTTACTAAGCTTAGTCTGGTACAAGGCCATTAGTTCAGAGCATTGATTGATTCATTGATTGATTTTAACGGCATTTCAGCCCATCTAGGATTATTTTATGCCTAAAAGTTAGAGAATTGTGTTCATTGTATGTTTGGGGTAAGTTTTTGTTTTTTTGTGGGTTTAGGATTTTGGTCATCTTTGGTGCATGGTCACAGGTTGTTTCTTTGAAACTCTATTATATGTGGTTTTTCTTCCTTGTGGGTTGTCAGGATGAAAAGGAATTAAGGAAAAGAAAAGAAAAAAACAAAGACAAAGATATTTTTAGGTTTCAGCCTCTATTCCTAGGATCATAGTTATTTCTTGGAGGGGAGATTTTCTCCTGAGCCAGTCAATAACATTCTATTCCCAGTAAGGTCTGTGTTTTGAATGGTTGGGTGTCCTTTTTGTTGTCAAGAATTAGGGTCTTTTTCTCTGCACATGCTCAGAGGATTCTTCCTGTCTGAGGGCTCCTGGGAGATTGTTATTTTTTATCTTTTTTATTTTAATTCTATTTTAATTTGCCTAATTCCCAAACATAAAACCACCTGATACTATATATGGACACTGTATGATAAATTAATAATAATAATGAACTTTATTGTGTACAGGGCTCAAGTACACCACAACTCATCAAAGGCTTATGTATAGTACATAGAATAATGTACTAATGTCAGGAAAATGAATAACATACAGTAATGATATACATGTATGTGTGTGTGCATGCATATGTGTATGAAGGAGGAATATCAGTTATAGTGTATGTATTCACTGACTGTAAGACAAAAGAGACCGTATCTTCTTTGCTCGTCAGAGCATAAAAATAAATTGTATAAATTCACTTGACATAATATGTACAACAAGCTGTGAATATTGTTATTAATTGACGCACATAGTTGTAGACATCCAGTTTTTAATAACCCAGTTTACAGAAATTGCGCCAATCATTCAAATATCTCTATTTCTTTCTTCTTTTTTATTATATTAAAGTAAACTCATGTGAGATAACTAGATGCATTTATTCTAATGACTTTAAAGCCATGTCATCTGGGGCTTTAGAATTTACTGACTGCACCTCTGCAGAGAGGTAAGACATCCCCGCCCCCAATGGAGCCACCTGTTGGCCATGGGTGGTGACCCATGATGATTAAGGATGGAATCCTGGTGGCTGAGCAGTAAATGACTTGCAACACTTCACTTTGGCCCTTACTTAGTCTAGACAAACAGTCGGAGAGGCACCCTCAGATCAATCACCTGGTCATGTCAAGCCCTAGTACCTATATGATTGTCCCAACCCTCTTGCCCTTATAACAATCCCCAACCCTTTTTTACCATATATGTGCCAGAAGGCAGTGGCTGAGGGTCTTATTGTCTTGGGTGTGGCGTTAAACTCTATCTGATGGTGAAGTTCCAATTCTGGGGCTCGGGGAATGTTGAATACCCCTTGATCACCATTACTCCCAAATCTACTCTGACCCGGAGTGGTATTACCTGTTAGGGTCCCATCTGTGGGTTAAATAGAAAAAAATGAGTTTAAAAAATGTGTTTAAAAAAAGTTGTTTTAAAAATATGATTACCATTCAAGAATGAATAAAACAAAACGTCTTTAGCATAAAATAACACAAGGGTTGACATGCCATAAAAACCAACCAACCAGCCAACCAACCAACCAACAAGAATTTAACTGGTCAGTACATGAGTTAAAAATAAATAACAATGCTTTATTTAAGACATTTCAAGACAAACACTTACAGTTATTTATTAGGGAAGCATTCAACTTATTTATTTTATACTGACATATTTTTAGTCTTTTTAACAATTATGTTACATTTTGACAACTTTGAAATGTACTTTTATGCTACATCAATTGTTTGAGGCTGACCCAGAACATAAGTCCACATAAGAAATTAATTTAAGTGAAATTCAAACTTTATCATAATTTTAAGTGTTTAAATGTTCATTTCCACCTTCTTTTGACTTGAAATTTGATTTAAATCTTGTATTCTAAGTTCTGATTAAATTGTATCATTTGGTAGGATAAAGTCCTAAAGGGTTTGATCCAGTTTTTTTTTTAAGTTAAAGACCTAAACAATATAAACATTAGTTAATTTCTCTTAATATTTTTTTTACACCAAGTCCCAATAAAAATTTCTAACATTAAATCCCATGAGAAATTTCTAATATCAATACTTATAAGAAAATTCTAGCATTAATTCCAATAAGAAATTTCTAGCATTAATCCCAATAAAAATTTCTAGCATTAATCCCATAAGACATTTTTAGCATTAATTCCATAAGAAATTACTAGCATTAATCCCATAAGAAATTTCTAGCATTAATCCCAATAAAAATTCTAGCATTAATCCCAATAAAAATTTCTAGCATTAATCCCATAAGAAATTTCTAGCATTAATCCCATAAGAAAGTTCTAGCATTAATCCCAATAAAAAATTCTAGCATTAATCCCATAAGAAATTTCTAGCATTAATCCCATAAGAAATTCTAGCATTAATCCCAATAAAAATTTCTAGCATTAATCCCATGAGAAATTTCTGGCAGTAATCCCATAAGAAATTCTAGCATTAATCCCAATAAAAATTCTAGCATTAATCCCATAAGAAATTTCTAGCATTAATCCATAAGAAAGTTCTAGCATTAATCCCAATAAAAATTTCTAGCATTAATCTCATAAGAAATTTCTCCATAAGAATTTTTTTTTGTTGATTTAGTTAAAAAAAATAACCCAAATATCCCACTGGAGACTATGTAAACTCTCTTATTATTTAACAGAAATTGTTTTTACTTACATGATGAATATGGTGAGAATGAAGTGCTATATTATGAGGTAATGGAACTTAATAGTTAAATCCCAAAGACAGTAGGATTACCTCTCTTTTCAGTAGACTCTTCAAAGTAAATAGCAGTAACATATCCGACTATTTAAGTAGAAGCACAAGGGTGATTCTCTCAGTTTTTGCATCGGTGTGGGGGGGGGTCGTTTATACACCCACCAGATTACTGGCATTCTGTCAGTGGCAAACTACATGTTACATACTCTTTAACACAATTCAAAATAACAAAACTTTTACACATACAGACATGTCTATTATAAACATAACCCAAGGAAAAGATACTAAAAAGCTAAAAATATTTTCATTCACTCAACACCTTCTTTCCTTTGGAGTTGTTTCACATACATGGATATATTTACCCAACCCCTCTGCCATGAGCAGGATATGACACAATATAGATTTTTAAACAGAGTACAGATGGTTTGAACTTATACTTACCTGGCCTTCAGGCCCTGTGTCCAGTGGCTTTGGCCACTGGACCAGTAAGATATAAATAAATCAGCGTGATCCCAGGGTCTATTCCCCCAGGCAACGTCTAAATTTATTTAGTGGGGCATGGCTGGATTTATTGCCCAGTGCCTGAGGCACCTTAAAAGAGGAATTCTGATGGGATTCACACAATTTTTAAACACTAGCAACACATTAGCTTCAATTTGTACGTAGTTCCTCACTGTAATAATCCTTGTGTTCGACTGACATGGTGGGATGTCAGTAAATATCTACAGCTGGTTTGAATTCAGAGTTTTCCTTCTCCTAGACTGGTTGCCTTATCAAGGCTAAAGAACCCAGTCTGCTCTCCTTTTTACCCATAGCTGGAGGTAGAAAATATGGTTTCATGCCTATCTGAAGGGCATTAGCATTAAATAAAACACAAATAGCTTCATCCAGGATATGAATTCTGGTCATCAGTTCCACTTTCCAAGATGATAACCATTATGCTAAGCATGCCTCCACACATTTAAGTACAATATGTATTTACCCAACCCATCTGCATGAGTAGGATATGACCCAAGGTCAATTATTAAGCAAAATTTAACAGGTATTTATTTATTTATTTATTCAGAGTTTTCCTTCTCCTAGACCAGTTACCATATCAAGCCCAGTCTGCCCAACTATTTACCCATAGCTGGAGGGAGAATAGTTGGATGCATACCTTTCCGTAGGGTGCTAGCGCCATGAAAAATGCAACTAGCCTCATACAGAATTTGAACTAGTGTTGCAGAGTCTATTTCCTTTGATGATAACCATTACACCACACACCTCAATTCGTGAATATATGGGACCTTGGCTTCTGAAAAAGAAAACAGCTTTTTCCATATTGACAACTTGTGTTTATTTCTTCACTTCACTAAATCAAAAATAATGTAATTTTAAGAACAATGTCAGCTGGTTAATTATAAGTCCTCCCTACAATTTACCCATAGCTGGGGGGAGAATAGTTGGATGCATACCTTTCCCAAGTGTATTAGTGCTATGTTTGATTCGTTTGTTTTATAGCATATCAACCCTATTCGGGTTATTTAATGCCAAAACAAGTCCTTTTGATAAAAGTTTCTATGTTTCAAGTTCTTAATATTTTCAAATTGGTATAAATAATTTTCATTAACTTCATTTGGTTTGATTTGGTTTGTTTAATGGTATAATAAACCTTGTGGGTTATTTAATGTCAAACACTGTCAGAGTGTGAGACAAAAGTTGGTATTCAAGCTTCCTTTACTGGTGTAATCTTTGTAGATGTATTTATATTGATCTATTTATATAGATGTAGTGCCATGTAAAATGCCATGTAAAAACAGTCTTGTCCAGAATTTGAACTTGCGTTGCCGTATCTATTTCCTACAATCCTTTTAGATAATAACAGAATTTTAAAAAATCTCGGCCTTTGTGCCAAAATCTAGGCGTAAGTTAAAATTATGAGGTATTTAATTAACTTATCTTATGAAGAAATTTAAATTACATTTCAGAGTAAACTTTACAAGAATCATAAATAAACAAACAAAACAGTAAACATAAATTTGTACATAATTCAAGTGTATGTAAATTGAATATGAAATTTGCTAGATTGATAAAGAATATGAATCAAATGATAAATAAATAGATTAAAAAGCAAAAAAGATCATCACTTCCTTATTTACTTTAAAAAAAAACAGTAAATGAATACTACTTTTCTTAGAGAAACAAAAAAACGTCCGTTTAATTCGGCTATCAGCATTCATCTATATTTCATGTGATGATAACCTGTGGGCATTAAAATAAAATTGAAATAGAATTAGAATTTAAAAAATAATAAACTCCCATGAGCCTTCACCGGAAGAACCCTCCGTGCATATGTGCAGGAAAAAAGACCCACTTCCAACCCTAAAGAGATGTCAGAAATTCCATGTCAATTGTCTTCCCCTGCCGCTAGGGGGACAGATCTCCAATGGGATATTGGTGGGAGAATCAAAACCCTACGTCACTTATCACAGACCACGCACTACGGGTAGTCGCGGTATCCGTTCCCTAAGCCTTCAACAGACCTTCAACAAACTTTCCAGGCATCAATCCAGCATACTGTAACGGGCTGTTTTAATAGCAAACTGAGAACTGAAACTTCAACAAACTTTCTAAGTCATTAATTCAGCAAACTGTAACTGGCTGTTTTAATAGCAAACTAACCCAAGAACAAGAAACGACCCGAGAAGCTTCTTAGAGCCATTTTCCTAGCAACGAAAGAACACCTATCACCACAACACCAAGAACTCTTAGAACAGATAAGTCTGGTCGCGAATTCCAACTAATTTGCAAACCCCTTTTTGTTGTTAAACCCTTTTGTAAATCCTTGTACCCCCTTTTGTTGTCAAACTCTTTTGTAAATCCTTGTACTTTTGTAAACCTTGTAAATTTTGTAATACAAGTGTCTGCATTCTACTTTTGTGTTTGTTCTTCTTTGTCCGACAATTTGCCAACGACTACGGGGAAATAAAAGCCCCTTCGAATCCGTAAATACTTTTAGAGAATCTCTCAGCCATTCAGACTTAGGCCTTTTCTGAAACAAGACACCACTACTGGCCAGGGAGAAATATCCTTGCCATGAAGTGGCTATGACCAGTGAATAAAGCCTAAATCATAAAGCCACTTTCTGTCTTTGTTTCTTTCTTTTCGTTCCTTGAATTTCTTCCTTTTCAGCACGACCACTAAATAAGATGGGGTTAAAACCAAATCCTAAGAACACGCACCAAGAATAACCACAGCCACCTTTTAAACCTAAAACACAAAACCTCTTGTAACCTCATAAACCATTACACCACAGGCACCTCTAAAATGTAGGTACAATGGAATAGATTTCCTGCATAAACGCAGTTCACTGTTTTTGTGCCCACCTTCCTGTCTAGCTTTTCTGTCAATTAAATTTTGTCAGGTCACAAACAAATTTTCTTTGAATTGCTTCTGGAGAGGAACCTCCATTTTTCATTTCAATTCTCTACAACATTTCCGTTACATAATTTTTATTAGATAACTAGAAGCAGCTACCCAGTGTCAACTGGGTAGAGGGGGAAAAAAAGCCCTAAGATATTGGTTTGTTTACTTTTGAGATTTACAAATGCTGAACATTTTTAAGTAGAATTTCAATGCTATTTCTATGTATATTTTAATTTTTAAGTATCTTCCTGTTGTGAGGTTTTAAGGGGTCAAATAAGAACAAAACGATGGGTAACAAATGTAGGAAAATGTACGTCCGACAAATAGAGTTATTGGCTTACTCGCATTGGCTTACTCTCAAGCCACAATTGTCCCTGTTACTTATAGTAACCTGTCGGCGCATTCCATTAGTCTTATAGGGTGTATCAACTATAACACTTCCAATATAAATCAAATCTTCATGATTATTTCTCAAAAAGCAAGAACCGGGGATATCTAATATGTATATACATTTACTTTGTCGTTTATTGTTTTATTTTCATAGTTTCTGTTGCAGTTTTTGTGATATAAGGCATGTGATAGATGCCTACTCGTAAATATAGACTCGTTGATTACCACGTGACCACCGAGGATTCCTATTGTCCAATCACTGGCAGTGCTGCTGCTGTTGTTGTATTAATAGAAGCCTGATTATAAACTTATGTTATTGACACTCGGACAATCTTGGACGACGGACTTACAAAGAATACTATAACACCGGATACTTATTGGCTTGCTTACTTACTTACTACATCTGGAACCAAGGATGCCGGTCAAATACTTAATAGTTTCAACCAGACATACATAGATATGTATATGCAAACTAACTACTCTTTATATATGTACTAGAAGCCGCTACCCAGGAAACCCTGGTGTATTGATTTGTTTATTTTTCAGATTTACAAATGCTGAACATTTTTAAATAGAATTTTAATGCTATTTCTATGTATATTTTAATTTTTAGATATCTTCAACTATAAATCAAACCTTCATAATTTTTGCACAAAAAGCAAGAACTAGTGATATCTAATGTGTATATATATTTACTTTGTCGTCAATTGTTTTATTTTCGTAGTTTCACACGGGCAAACATACATACACACCAGGTCTTCCATGTAACATCCAGAATCCACACAGAGCTGACTGATGTAGGTTTTTGCTGGTCGGCTCACATTGGTGTGTCCATGTGTAGGTGTCCACAGTAGAATATCACTTATAAGTTTGTCCTTGCTTCTACAGCAGTATCTATCCAGCATGTCTTGTTCATCTTGAATGGTTTGTGTGATAGGAGGTAAGTATCCGTACAGCTGCTTTTTTTGTGGGGTGCTGCTTCCATGATTTGTTCAAGACAGCCTTCAGCATCCTTGTGTGGTTCTAATCTAGCTTTTTCTCTAAGTGCTTCCTTTGGGTCTAAGTGGTGCAACCATATGGTAGCACTAACACGGCTACAACTTGAATGAAAAAGTTAAAGCTATAATGCCATATCAACTATGACATTATGGGACAATATGATTATGGTGGTTTGTATGGGGCTGTTTGATGTCAATATTTAATAAAAGTGTTCAAACATTTAAAGACCATAAAACAATCAAGCACAATGGCATAGAAGACAAAACTCTGGATTAAACAAACAAAATTGTATTAACATGAGGTTTACAAAAGGTAATACAGGATACTTGGCAAAGTTCTGTAAAAAGGTGCTTTTTAAAAGTTCAATGTAAAATATAAGCAGAGATGTTATAAATCTCTAAGTGAGAAAGAAAAGGTGAAAGTTTAAAGTCAACACAACAGTCAGGCATAAGTTGAATGCATCTAATGTTTATCTCCGATAGCGTAGGTTATTTAAAGAGAGAGATAGTTCATACCTTCAGCATGTGTGAGAAATGTTCTTAAGAAGGGTGACGTGAATTCCCTTAGACAAGTGAGATCTTTCTGGTTAGGATCCGAAAAGTTGGCTTTTTTATAGTCCAGGATAGGCTCCAAAAAGGGGTCTATTTGATAAATTTCCTTTTAGATGCAAACGTCTCCCATTGTTTGAAATTGTACAAATTTTTCTTTTTCTCTTTTACTAGGATACGCAATCCCCATGCGCAAACTACCTATTTTTGTCATTCGACTTCTGTCCGTTGAAATAAGAACTTCCGGCTTGCCACATGATACATGCACTTCCAGCAAGCTCATGTGCGACCTGCATGCAGACTGCACTCTCGTACGGTACTTTTACAGTACCCCAGGTTTTTAAAAGTTTTTTCCAAAAATTCCAAACCGTCAGCGTGACCTAATTTATTAGAAGGTAAAAATTCCATTTTGAAATTGTAGTTCAAAAGGATAATCCCCACCTCTACAATCTATTGGCAATCTGTTTTTTTTTTTTAAGAATTTATTTTAGTCTTTGGAGTCATTAGTTTTCAGGTGGCTTAATATAAGTATTTGTTTCCATACCTACATTTGGATATAGGAAATAGACTCAAGTTCAAGTTAATAGCCATTTATTTTCATTAGTGCAATGTATTGTTAAGGAAAAGAGTCTGTTATCAACACAATTGTCTACTGTATTATCCACTAAAGCACATGGACTCCAGCATCTTTGGTAAAAATGCACAACTGATGGTGGTGACTATGTGGATCAACAGCATTTGTGGCTGGCAATTTACTTCATCCAATAATGTTATTGTTTCCTCTTTTGTAGTTTCCATGAAAATGAAAAGACAGCCACACTTCAATATGTTCAGAGCGTCTCTTGTACATTCCAAGCAACTGATGCAAGCAGCAACAGTTTTAGATAAAGATTAACTGACATTAATAATTGCAAAATCTGTTTCTTGTAAGATCATAATATGTCAATATTTAACTTCATTCCCTTTAGGGCTGCATACAACACATGGCCAATTTAACATTATCAAACATTGCCCAGTCATTTGCAACAAATAGGCATTAGAATACTTCATTTTTAGGTAATTTATGAGGAAGTGGGTCCTGGTCTCCTGCCTCAAAAATTGCTACCCGTGACTATTAAAATAACGACCTAGCTCAGTCTATTCAAAACTATCCATTTTCATATCTATCTATCTATCTATCTATCTATCTATCTATCTCAATTTGTTCATATTTATCTATATTACTTTAAATACTAAGATAATTTATGAGGAAGTGCGTCCAGGTCTCCTGCCTCAAAAATTGCTACCTGGTGACTATTAAAATAACAACCTAGCTCAGTCTATTCAAAACTATCCATTTTCATATCTATCTATCTATCTCAATTTGTTCATATTTATCTATATTACTTTAAATACTAAGATAATTTATGAGGAAGTGCGTCCTGGTCTCCTGCCTCAAAAATTGCTACCCACTGACTATTAAAATAACGACCTAGCTCAGTCTATTCAAAACTATCCATCTTCATATCTATCTATCCATCGATCTCAATTTGTTCATATTTATCAATATTACTTTAAATACTAAGATTTTTTTTTAATTCATGTTTGTTTAATGTCTTGTTTTTAGTTTAAATAAACAAGAATTACGACAAAAAAAGATGCAACCCCCCCGCCCAAATACATTTACTTGTCGAAAATATCTATCTCCATTTGTTCATATCTATCTATATTATTTTGTTTGTTTATCTATCTATCTATCTCAGTCTATTCCAAACTATATATCCATCTTCATATCTAAACAAGAATTACGACAAATTACGATAAATAAACAAGAATTACGATGGGCTGGGGTTTGTTATTTTGATAGTCACCGGGTAGCGGTCTTTGAGGCAGGAGACCGGGATGCACTTCCTCATAAATTACCCATTTTTATTCATTTATTTATTATGTACTAGAAGTGGCAAAAGATCTTTTGTATGGCAAATTAGTAAAAGGGTCCAAATCAGTAGGTAGACCACGCCTACAGTTCAAAGACGTCTGCGAGAGAGACATGAGGATATGCCACATTGACACAAACACGTGGGAGGTAGATGCAGAAAATCGAGCGGCCTGGCGCCTTAATGTTAAGCAAGGCACAAAGAGAAGTGAGGCAGAGAGGAGAGTAGCTTTGACAGAAAAGAGAGCCAGAAAGAGGGAGAGAAAACAGCAGCATCACAGTGGGGGGGAGGGAGAGGGTAAATGGCTTTACAACTGCTGTTTTGTAGGATGCTGCTTCCAGGATTTGTTCAAAACAAAATGCAACATCCTTGTGTAGTCCCCATCTAGCTTTTCCTCCAGGCATTTTGTCCAAGTCCAAGTGGTGCAACCATACAATAGTACTGATATGGCTACTGCTTGGAAGAATCCCTATTTTATCCAAAAATATGAATATGTTAGCAATCCAAAAATATGTATACCTCATATATATTTATGCAAATTTACGCAAATTTATTTTTGGTTTATAAAGTTTTATTGCTGTAGAGTTTGATAATACCTAATAATACATTTTGAGGCAACATGTGATGTTGGTCTTCTCTTACCATGTGCACGCTGTCTTGAAACAGACCTGACTCTGGTCTCAATGGATCAAAGGGCATTTTACCTCCAATAAACCCTGTGGCACATTGAATATGACAGCATAGAACAATAGACTTCTTAAATATTTAAGTCTTGATACAAAACATTTATTTCTTTTATACATACAATGCTAAAGACTTATTTAATTAATATTTAAGTCTTGATACAAAACTTTTATTTCTTTTATACATACAATGCTAAAGACTTATTTAATTAATATTTAAGTCTTGATACAAAACTTTTATTTCTTTTATACATACATATGCTAAAGACTTTTTAATGTACACTAAGGACATTTCTTAGTATACACTATGCACAACTTTATATCTCATTGTCATTCTTGTATTCCTTCTATTAAGTTTGCTCAGGCAATAAGATATGTTGTGATTTGTTCTCACATTCATTCAATATGAGAAAATAATATTCAACCACTATTCCTCTATAAGCAGTCTCTATTGTTACATCTCATTCTTTTTCTGTTAGCCTCAGTTATAGTATTCAAGGATGACAAACGAACAAAGGCCAACCTTCAGTTATTGGTACTATATCACCTGCTACATGGCCTTAAGAGGACCCTAGGCTAATAGAATTTGGGGCTCCTTCATTAAATATGTTCTCTGTGTCTATTAAAGAATATATATATAATCAAATTTGTATAATATTGAGCAATTTGAGTACTCAGTACTTGTATTTGTTCAATGAAATGTAATTGATTAACTCTTAACATCCTGTTGAGAATTTCCTAAGGTTTGGTTTGTTTTGTTTTACGGCATATCAACCTCAGTGGGTCATTTAATGCCGATAAAATTTTGAAATAAATCAATTTTTTTATAAATACATTTTTCTATTTAACCCATAGATGGGACCCTAACAGGTACTACCACTCCGGGTCAGAGTGGATCAGGGAGCAATGGTGATGAAGGGGTGCACAACATTCCCCAAACCTCCAAAACTGGAACCTCACCATCAGATAGAGTTTAACGTCATTCCCAGGACATGTAGACCCGCAGCCACCGCCTTCTAGCACCCATATGATAAAAAGGGGTTGGGGCTTGCCATAAAGGCAATAGGGTTGGGAAAATCATATAGGTGCTAGGGCTTGACGTGACCAGCTGATTGATCGGAGGGGGCCTCTCCGACCACCCGTCTAGCCCAAGATAGGGCCAAAGTGGAGTATTGTAAGAATTTCCTAAGTCCAGAGACCCATTTCTATAAGGATTTATCAAAAAATGGTTCAAAATGACCTTTTCATTTAAAGTTACCTGTTATTTCCCTTTAACTTAAGACTTCTAAATATGTTTAATATTACATTCAAACAAAGGCTATCATTTGGAGTGGATTAGGAAAAAGTCTGACTTCCGGCCGGGTGGAATGAGGCGGTATAGGATGTTAAGAGTTAAGCAAGATAAACCGTCAGCGTGACCAAATTTATTAGAAGGTAAAAATTCCATTTTGAAATTGTAGTTCAAAAGGATAATACCCCACCTCTACAATCTATTGGCAATCTGTTGTTTTTTAAAGAATTTATTTTAGTCTTTGGAGTCATTAGTTTTCAGGTGGCTTAATATAAGTATTTGTTTCCATACCTACATTTGGATATAGGAAATAGACTCGAGTTCAAGTCCTGGACAAAGCTTTTTGCATTTCACATAGTGCTAATACCCTTGAGAAATGTATTAATCCAACTATTCTCCTTCCAGAGTAGTAGTAAGACAGATTGGACTCTTTAACCGTGGTATGGCAACCAGTCTAGGAGAAGAAAAACTCTAAAAACGTAGTACATGTCTTTGTTCAATGAAGTGTAAAATTAAGCAAAATTTGTGCAAAGTAGACAAAATTTTGCAAAACTAAAAAAACCTACATAAAAAATCTTTATGTATATAAAAATGATGCATCAAAATCTAAATGGGGTCCCTTGAAAGGGCCTCATTAAATTTAAAAGACCCAATCCAACTAGAGGGGCTCAAATGCCCTAAATTGTTTTGAATTAGTTTAAAGAGCCCCTTTAAATCTGAAAATAAACAAATTTCCTCTGTTCCATGTGCTGAGTTGGCAAGGGCCAGTACCAAACCCGGAACCTTTTGGTTCTGGGCCGATTGCTCTACCAACTGATCTAAACCAGCCCTTAACCAGGGAATTTTAAACTGAATCCTTTATTCAATTCAAAAGAGTGTCTATTATTCCAACCACTCTGCCTCAAGCAAGGTTAAATAGCCCAATCTTCCTACTATTTACCCTACTATTTCCCTTACTATAGCTGGAGGGAGGATAGTTGGATTCATACCTTTCCCAAGAGTATTAGTACTCTGTGAAATGCAAATAGCCTTGTCCAGGATTTGAACTTGGGTCACCAAGTACATTTCCTATGATGATAACCATTACATCCTGAATGCCTCCCATGTGGCAGTAGATTGTAAACAGCTTCTAACATGAGAGTAGATTGCAAACAGCCTCATGCAGGATTTGAACTCGGGTTGCCAAGTTCATTTCCTATGACGATAACCATTACACCATGAGTGCCTCTAACATGGGAGTAGATTATGCTCATTTTGCTGATCATACAATGGTCTAATAGATAAATGTGTTAGTATGTAGTTACCTGGCAGTTAAATCTCTGGGTCAAGTAGTACATAAAACTTATATATTCTGATTCAGTAAAAGAGACAGACAAAAGACATAAAAACAATTAATTAACTCAGAAGAATTAATGAGATATTCTTTAAACAATTGGACAATACAATAAGAACAACCTACTCACATAGATTGAATAACAAGTTTTGTTTAAAATACCCAGAAGTTTACCAAAGTGCTTAACTTTGTGCCTTTATGTCTGTGTCAGGTTGCTCAATGTGCTACTGGTACTATGAAAACTCAGTACTACCTGTTTCAGATTCGGATCATTGGCGACTAAACCGATTTTGTCTGATGAGGAGGGTGGCTAGACACCCTGCAGAATTAAAAACAAGACCTCTAAAAGGGTGGAGGAAGCTCTTTGATTGATGGCCATCTAACACATTATTTCTAAACTCCAACCTTCCTCATCATGGCAGGGATGTGTAAACTTGGTAGTGTTAGAGCCATGCCGTCAGGAACTTAAGCTCTTGGTAGGGTCACCTGAGGTGGACAGGTCTGGCGCCCAGTAGTATTAGGGCTACAACCTGGCCAAAGTTGACACTCATAAGAAATAAGAAATTGGCAGATAAAAAACACCAGATAATCAGAATTTACATTTTTGTATTTCCTCTTGGAGGATTTGGACGGTCTCATTTTTAACCAGAGGGTGTTGTAAGATGATAACAGTTGTACTTTTACGGAACACAATTATTAATATATAGATATTGTTGTTCTTAGAATAAGCAGTTAGTATTTTATTATTATTGAACTAAATATGGATTCCTTTCCAGCAACCAATTTAAGAATATTCTGATATAAAGATGCAATTATTTAGTATGACTTAAGTTACAATATACAGAATTAATTCCTCAATTATTTAATCTATTTAGTATTTTAATTATATGATACAGGGTGTTTCAGAAAAATTGATATAATTTTGTAATCTAGTAAGTTGACCAATTCTTGTTCAAATGATCTTAAATTTTAACAAGATTACATTTTTTAAATTTTTTCTTTTCTTTTCTTTTTTTCTTTTCTGGTATATAAATATCATTCGCTGGAAAAGAAAATGTGTTTAAACATTAAACATAGAATTTTTAATTTTTTCTACACATGCTGTTAAAATTTGAAATAATTTAATTGAGAACTGGTCAAGTTAGTAGATTATGAAATGATATCAATTTTTCTGAAACACCCAGTAGATCTCAAATAATATCAATTTTTCTGAATCCCCCTATACATCTCAAATGATATCAAATTTTTTGAAACACCCTGTACATTTCAAATGATATTAATTTTTCTGAAACATCCTATTTTTCTCAAGTGAGATAAAGTTTTCTGGAACATCCAGTAGATCTCAAATAATATCAATTTTTCTGAAACACCCAGTAAATATCAAATGATATCAATTTTTCTAAAACATGCTGTACATCTTAAAATGATATCAAATTTATTGAAACACCCTGTATATTAGCAGGAGCTCCCAACATTGGAACAAAAGAATAAATTCAATAAGTACAAATAAATAAATAAATCCATTATTATACAAAATAAATTGAGTAACATTGATCATTACTTTTAAGAACAACATTTGAAAAATAGATATTTCAAAAATAAAGTTTTACACATGACAATTTTTCAAAATATGGTAAAAAAAGTTTGTATTATTTAGATTTTTTGGACAATTGTCCTCATCTTTAATGTTATAAACACAACATTTTGGCTGATGTACTCACTGACCTTCTTCAGGTGTTTCTCATCAAACTCTCTTCAAAATCGGGAACCTTTTTGTGGAACTCAGGAGCCTTCATATTAACAAGAAACACTTGAAAAAGACTGGAGGGCACATTAGCCGAAAAATTGTGTATATAACAATAAAGATGAGGACAATAGTCCAAAAAATCAAAATAATATAAATTATCAAGCCTTGTCTCAAAAATTCAGACAAATAGTAAAAAAAAGTCTCAACATCTGCTTATTTCACTTTATAGACCCAAGTTTGTTTGTTTTTTAAATAGTTCATTATCAGTTTTAATATAAAAAAATACTTTATCCTGATGACACAATAATATGTAATATGTGCAGACGCTCGTAGACAACCAACTTTATATATATATATATATATATATATATATATATATATATACACACACACACATATATATATACATATATTTATATATATATATATATATATATAAATACATATAAGTCATCCACAGACACCATGTTTCGACGTTTCATATCTCATCAGTGTGGCTAGACACAGCAACTACTTCTGACCAGGATATATATATATATATACTAGATGTTTTCCTTAATAAAATTATATTATGTTTTAAAAAATGATATTTAGTAACCAAGGTTATTAATCTCATGAACTCAATGTCACCCAATCCTTATCAGTTTTGTATTGTATTTTTTTAGCAAGTACAGGTGGTTTGAATTCAGTTTTCTTTCTCCTAGACTGGATGCCTAACCAAGGCTAAAGAACACAGGATGGTCTACTATTTATCCATACGTAGGGAGAACAGATGGATTCATGCTTTTCCCAATGGCATTACCACAAAGTGAAATGCAAACAGCCTCATCCAGGATGTGAACTCAGGTCACTGATTCCATTTCCTATGATGAAAACTGTCACTTGTATGTATTTTATGTTCTCCATTATCTAAAGCACTTCTTTTTTTAAAAAGTTTCCATGCAATAAGAGTTATTTCTTGAGTCATATATGCAAAATGGTGTAATTCTTTTATGGTATTAGTGTTAGTATAGCATTTGATTCTAAGACTAACAGCAAGAAATAAATGGATTAAAACTTAGTTTAATCCTAACAATTTATCAAAGAACAAATAAAACAATGACTAACAATATAAAGTCCTTCCTGTGTATAGAGTTAAGTTTGAGAGACTTACCAGTGTGATGGAGAAGATATCTGGTATCCTAGTGATTTCTTGGAGAGAATTTCAAGTCGTTGTGCACATGGGAGCTCATCCAGAATCTGAGGGTTTTGGTATTTTGCGCCAAAACTTCTGGGCTCATCATGTGATTAGTATATCCAATCACAGAGAGCCTCTCCCTCACTTAACCCCACACACACAGGAATAAACATTTTACTGACCCAACAATGGTATATTTTTTTAACTAGATATAATGGGTTAAGCATTTTTTTCTAAGTGAAAATATGAAATATAAAATCAGATCAAATGACTTTTATTTATATTATGAAAAACAAGTCTTTTCAAAGAATAATTTATTTTATTGAGTTGAATAAACAGAAGAAAAAAAAAAAGAATCAAACTATGAAATGGTAATGATCTATATCATTCCAGGTTTTGCATACATTGGCAAATGGTAATAATTATAAGACAGGTAGCTGAGAAGGTGACTCTCCACAGACAAACGTGGTTGTTTCCGATTTTCATATTTCCGCAACAACAAATTTGCATGACCATCAGAAAGCTGAAATATAAGAAGAAAAAAGAAAATGGTTATATATATACATATATATGTGTGAAGAAAAGGAAGTGAATCCAACGTATGTAGTATATTAAGAAAAATTGAAACAACACAGGTTTAAATGAGTTAAATGGTAAGTTTGTTGGCTGACGCTGCAGTGTTTCGATCTATTAATTAGATCATCTTCAGGGCATTTGTTGGTATATGGAAGGTGATAAAAAAATTTTTTTATCACAGAATAACGAGAAAAGCGAGTAATTGTCCTTGTTTATCAGTCTGTTTAACATTTATAGATATATATGTATACATATATATGTAACAAATAGAAAAATACAAAGTATTCCAAAAAGACACGTTTATTCTTGACAGTGAATAAAGTTGCTGTTAACATAGATCCTTCTCGTCTCATATCCATGTGCCCCCATGAAGCACTCCACACCTTTCACTACTTCTTGAAAATCCTGACACATCCCAGAACTAACACTAGGCTGACACTGGTTATGCCCATTTTTCAGAAGTCATCCACCCCCACCATACAATTATTATATTTTTACTGTGTGGCATGTCCTTTTTCTTCTCTTTCTTTCTTTCTAATAAAAACAGAATGGTCCATTATTTACCTGAGGTGATGACACTCATAAGAAATAAGAATTCGACAGATAAACAACACCAGATAATCAGGATTTACATTTTTGCATTTCATCTTGGAGGATTTGGATGGTCTCATTTTTAACCAGAGGGTGTTGCAAGATGATAACAGTCATACTTTTAAGGATTTATGATTTTTGGATGAATTTGTGTGAAAGAATAAAACTAATGATAAAAAGAAAAGAAAAAATATTTTTTCAAAAATGAGGGCCTGAGCTATTTAGCTCTTAGATAAATCCAGCAAGTGGACTTGGCAACAATTGACCAGTTGATGAAATTAATGTACTTCTAGGTGAGAAAAAACACATGTGCCAACAAAGTAATCATTTCTATATAGAGACATGAAAAAATCTTTAAAATTCTTGTTTTTGTTCAAACTTAAGGTTAAAATGTTCATTTTATTATCAATATTTAAACATGTTACTGACTGGATTGTTAAAAAAAAACAATATTTGTGCAAAAAGAGAATCATGGGACGACCAACTTTGAATTTATAATATTAAAATTTTTGTCCAATACAAAATCTTTACAACAAACTTTAAATTCTCAGTCATAACACAAAGGTTACTGAGTTTAAAACATAAGAAGATCCAAATGTCTAGGAATTTGGAAATCTATCACCAATCGTTTCTAATCAATAGAAATAAAAATAAAAATTACCTTGAACAAGTGGTAATGATATTTTAACTCTGAAACCACGTTTGAACTCAAGGTTATCGTCTAATGATGACTTTATTTTAAGGTAATTAAGAAACACCTAAACAAGGCCCGGGGTTACAGCGGCCTGAACATTGTGTTTATACTTACCACAATAAAGATGAGGATAACAGTTCAAAATATCAAAATTATTCCATTTAGTCAATCAGTATTTTATGTAAATCAACCTTTTCACATTTTTTTTTTTTTGACAAAGCCAGAACTGTATAATTGGAACAACCATGATGTGTAACCTGTCAAACACCCTGCACTGTCAAACACTTCCTCATAAAATGTGAAGTTTATGCTCCTAACAGAAAAATGATTTTTCAACGCAAATAACATGAAATTTGTTTGAAAATGTTAACATAGATATCATTTTGTCCTTCTTGCGAGAAATAAAAATATATCGAAAATTATGAATCGGATATGAAATATTTCGACAATATCACTTACAGGAACGCACCCGAAAGGTAAAATTATTGTAATCTCGCACCCTGACAATTTCTTTTTAGAAGAAGAAAAAAAGATTTACCACAAAATAATCCCTTACAAAACGTGTATGTATAAATATGTATATATATGTGTTATGTTAGATATTATGTTATATTATTTTTTATTATATTGTTTTTATATTATACATATTATATTATATTGTATATTTTATAAATATTATAAAGAGTTAGCATTAAATAACCCACAGGATTGATATGCCGTAAAACCAAACCAAACCAAATCAAATCAATTTCTCATTTTTCATCAGGCTTTTTTAAATTAAAAAAAAATAAATCAGATTTGATGACTCAGTCATTCTGTTTGCTAATATCTTCTAATGAGAGGAGCAATTTTTGTTCAGGCAAAAAAAATGAAGATGAAAAGGAAAAAAAGAAAACTTAAAATCAATGCTGACATCCTGAATAATAACATAGACATTGTGTTGATGATGGTCGAAATAATAATACAAGTGATGTTACTATTTAGCCACATCAAGTATCCCTTTATGGTGCAATGGGGGAGATGCCACAGAGTTTGAATACCCAGGACCCAGGATAGCCACATCACCCCCAGTTCACTATGCAACACATGGTCAATTTAAACAAGGTGTCCTATGTACTTATACACAGGCTAGGTGGAGCCAGATTACTCCAACTCTCTCTCTATGGTGCAATGGGGGAGGTGCTGCTACAGAGTTAGAATACTCAGTACCCAAGATGGGATTAAAGTGTGGTATCTCTTCATCTCATTCAACCATTGACTCTTTGGACAGGACATGGTAAAAATAAAATGAGGTGAATTTGGTCCTGGGTATTTCAATTCTTTGGCAGTACCTCTCCAATTGCACCATAAAGGGAGGGTTGGAGTATTTTGACACCAGCATGACAGTAAACTGGGGCTAGCCCATGTATATGTACATGGAACACCTTGTCATACTGTTGTCAAACTACTACAATCCTCCCTTATGATACAACGGGGGAGGTGCTCCTACAGGATTGAAAATACCCAGTATCAGGTTTACTTCATTCTGGATTCAGCACAGAATGTTTTTAATTTGCTCATGGATTTTGCCTGATTCCGAAATGGTATGATATGTAGGACTACTGCCTCTAGGAGTAAAGCTGAAAAAAATATGACACACTGACATTCGCATTTATTATTATAGAAGTCTGGGTGGCAAGGGCAATTACCCCCTTTGCCTCCCCCCACCCTGTTTGCATGTGAGAACATTAGAAATAACACTATAATTTCAATTTATGAATGATGCAATAAGTACAACAGACCTTTGTTTGTTCCCCAGTTTTGTTGAGCAAAATGTGTGCAAAGTGAATATATTCCAGATCAATAGGTAAGAGGGTTAATGTTTTGCTGTCATTCTTGGCATTTTTTTCCTAGCAAACCTCTAACTCATTATCTCTGTCAATCTATATTCATTATAACACCCACAATACTTGTCCATTGGGCCAGTGTACTTTTAAACTACCAAATCCAAGAATTGAACTCATTACTCTAAGAAACAAACTTAACAAAAGGAAATATCAATCTATCAATCATACAGACTATTGAATCATGTTCATACTTCAAACCTGTTGGCTGGGGCTGGTAGAATAGGGTAGGTTGATTTTTCACTTTTTTAAAAAATATATTAAATTCTCTTAAAACAAAAGAAAGTTGTGTGTTGGTATATGAGTACTGATACCAAAAACTAGATCTCATACTTGCACCATTGTCTGAGGAAATAGCATCAAAGATCATCTACTAAAATGCACCAAAAATCCTTGTTTTTGCAATATTTAGTCTAGAAATTGGTGAGAAAATTTAGCAATTTCAATATTTAAAACAGAAAAGCTTTTCATTTCAAATGAAATAAATAAAATATTATAACTAGAATTCAAATTGAAAATATGCCCCTCATCACAACCGACCTTCGATATACTGCTCTTTACCTAATAATTAAGCTGTAACAGTGATAACATTTTAAAAGATTGATATCTATTTCCTCAAACGAAGGCAAAGTTTTGAAGAGAAATATTTTGAGTGGTAATTCTTTATGTTAATTTGCAGTTTTCCCCACATAGGAGACGTTACAGTTCCAAAATCAACCTACCCAGCTGTAGAATACACCAACTGCACATCTGCAGAGGGGTAAAATCCACCCCCAATGGGGCAACCTGTTGGCTGTGGGTGGCAACCCATGATGCTTAAGGACGGAATCCTGGTGGCTGAGTAGTCCATGACATGCAACACTCCACTTTTGCCCTTACTCAGACTAGATGAGCTGTCCGATCAATTGGCTGGTCACGCCAAGCCATAGCACCTATATGATTGTCCCAAAGTCTATTGCCCTTATGGCAACCCCCCATCTCG
>CM042140.1:39517197-39669533 GCA_023376005.1 Doryteuthis pealeii | reverse complement strand
AAAAAAAAAAAAATGTTTATAATGTTAAGATTGCCATGTGTTGTATGAGCCCTAAGGGAATTGAAGTTAGAATATTGACATATATGATTCTTACAAGAAAACAGATTTTGCAATTTTAATGTCAGTTAATTTATCTAAAACTGTTGCTGCTTGCCATCAGTTGCTTGATGTACAAGAGACGCTCTGAAACTATGAAGTGTGGCCTGTCGTTTCATTTCTGGAAACTATCAAAGAGGAAACAATAACCATTATTGGATGATAGTAAAAATTGCCAGCCACAAATGCTGTTGATCCACATAGTCACCACCATCAGTTGTGCATTTTTAACAAAGATTGTGGACGTCCATGTGCTTTAGTGGATAATTACAGTAGACATTGTGTTGATAACGGGACTCTTTTTCCTTAAACTATACATTGCACTAAATGAACACGATAAATGCTATTTAACTTGGAAACGTTTGTGGTCTATTCTCCCATATCCAAAAATGTAGTGATATGGAAACAATAGTACTTTCATATATTGAAGCCACCTGGAAAAACTTAAATTTGATCTCCAAAGACTAAAATAAATTCTTAAAAAAAAAAAAAAACAGATTGCCAATTATGATTGTAGAGGTGGGATTATCCTTTTGAACTTAACAATTTCAAAATGAATTTTTACCTTCTAATAAATTAGGTCACGCCTGGACGGTTTGAATTTGGAAAAAAACTTTTTAAAAACCTGTACTGTAAAAGTACCGTACGAGAGTGCAGTCTGCATGCAGGTCGCCATGAGCTTCTGGAAGTGCATGTATCATGTGGCAAAGCGGAAGTTTTATCCAACGGACAGAAGTCGAATGAAAAAAATAGGTTAGTTTGCGCATGGGGATTGGTATCCTAGTAAAAGAGAAAAAGAAAAATTTGTTCAATTTCAAACAAAAAAAAAATGGGAGACGTTTGCATCTAAAAGGAATTATCAAATAACCCCTTTTTGGAGCCTATCCTGACATAAAAAAAGCCAACTTTTCCGCGATCCTAACCAGAAAGATCTCACTTGTCTAGGGAATTCACGGTCACCCTTCTTAAGAAACAATTTCTCACACATCTGAAGGTATGAAACTATCTCTTCTGTAAATAACCTACGCTATCGGAGATAAACATAGATGCATTTCAACTTATGCCTGACTGTTTGTGACTTTTAAACTCCCACTTTTCTTTCTCACTTAGAGATTGTATAAACATCTTCTGCTTAATTTTACATTAACTTTTAAAAAGCACCTTTTTACAGAACTTTGCCAAGTATCCTTGTATTCCTTTTGTAAACTCATTTTAATACATTTGTTTGTTGAATCAGAGTTTTGTCTTCTATTGCCATTGTGCTTGATTGTTTATGGTCTTTAAATGTTTGAACATTTTATTAAATATTTGACATTTCAAACAGCCCCATACAAACCACCATAATCATATGTCCCATAATTGGTCATATTGAATGGCATTATAGCTTTAACTTTTTCATTCCAAGTTGTAGCCGTGTTAGTGTAACCCCCCCAATTATTGGTGGCCCACCACTTAGACCAAAGGAAGCACTTAGAGAAAAGCATAGATTAGAACCCACAAGGATGCTGAAGGCTTCTTTGAACAAATCATGGAAGCAGCACCCCACAAAAAAAGCAAGCTGTACGGATACTTTACCTCCTATTCACATCAAACCCATTTCAAGATGAACAAACATGCTGGATAATACTGCTGTAGACAGCATAGGACAAAACTTATTAAGTGATATTTCTACTGTGGACACCTAACATGGGACACACCAATGTGAGTCCGACCAGCAAAACTTACATCAGTCAGCTCTGTGTGGATTTGGATGTTACATGTAAGGGACCTGGTGGTTGTATTGTTTCCCGTGTGAAACTACAAAATAAAACAATTGACGACAAAGTAAATACTATTATACACATCGATATCTACTAGTTCCTTGTTTTCTGCAAAATTATAAAGGGTGATATAGTTGAAGATATCTAAAAAATTAAAATAACATAGAAATAGCATTAAAATTCCTATTTAAAAGATGTTCAGCATTTGTTAAATCTGAAAAATAACAAATCAATACACAGGGTCCTTGGTAGCGGCTTCCTAGTACATATTATAAAAGAGATGTATAGTTTGCATATACATATCTATGTATGTCTGGATTGAACACTATTCAAGTTATTGAACGGCACCTTGGTTCCAGATGTAGAAGTAGTAAGCAAGCCAATTAAAGTATACGTGTTATAGTATTCTTTGTAAGGTCCTCGTCCAAGATTGTCCGAGTTCAATAACATAGTTTAAAAATCAGCTTCTATAATACCAACAAACAGCAGCAGCACTGCAACAGTGATGGACAATAGGAATCCTCGGTGGTACGTGGTAATCAACGAGTCTATATTACGAGTAGGATCTATCACATGCCTTATATTCACAAAAACTGCAACAGAAACATGAAAAGTAAAAAACAATAAACGACAAAGTAAAGATATACATATTAGTATCCCCGGTTCTTGCTTTTGAGAAATAATTCATGGAAGATTTTGATTTATATTGAAAATGTGTTAATAGTTGAACAACCCTATAAGACTAATGGAATGCGCCACAGTTACTATAAGTGAACAGGGGACCAATGTGCTCTGAGGAGTAAGGCCAATGCGAGTAAGTCCAATAAACTCTATTGTCGACGACATTTTCCTACATTGTTACCCATCGTTTTCTTATTTGACCCCTTAAAAACCTCACAACAGGAAGATAACTTAAAAATTAAAATATACATAGAAATAGCATTGAAATTCTACTGTAAAAAATGTTCAGCATTTGTAAATCTCAAAAGTAAACCAAAACCAATTAGGGCTTTTTTCCCCCTCTACCCAGTTGGACACTGGGTAAGCTGCTTCTAGTTATCTAATAAAAATTATTGTAACGAAATTTGTAGAGAATTGAAATGGAAAATGAGGTCCTCTCCAGCAAGGCAATTCAAAGAAAATTTGTTTGTGACCCTGAACAAAATTAATTTGACAGAAAAGGCTAGACAGGAAGGTGGGCACAAAAACAGGGAAACTGCGTTATGCAGGAAATCTATTCCATTGTACCTACATTTTAGAGGTGCTGTGGTGTAATGGTTTATTGAGGTAACAAAGAGGTTTTGTGTTTAGGTTTTAAAAGGTGGGCTGTGTTAATTCTTGGTGCGTGTTCTTAGGATTTGGTTTTTAATCCCCATCTTATTTAAGTGGTCGTGCCTGAAAAGGAAGAAATTCAAGGAACGAAAAGGAAAGAAACAAAGACAGGAAAGTGGCTTTATTTAGGCTTTATTCACTGTCTATCCACTCCATTGGAAGATATTCTCCCTGGCCAGTAGTTGGGTCTTGTTTCAGAAAGCCTAGTCTGAATGGCTGAGAGATTCTTAAAAGTATTGACGGGATTCGAAGGCTTTTATTCCCCCGTAGTCGTTGGCAAATTGTCGACAAAGAGAACAAACACAAAAGTTAGAATGCAGACACTTGTATTCAAAATTTACAAGGTTTACAAGTACAAGGAATTTTACAAAAGAGTTTGACAACAAAAGGGGGTACAAGGATTACAGAAAGGGTTTAACAACAAAAAAGGGTTTCGGCAATTAGTTGGAATTTCGCGACCAGACTTATCGGTTTAAGAGTTTGGTGTTTGGTGATAGGTGTTCTTTCGTTGCTAGGAAAATGGCCTAAGAAGTCTTCTCGGGTCGTTTCTTGTCTGGGTTAGTTGCTATTAAAACAGCCAGTTTACAGGTTTGCTGAATTAATGCAATCTTAAAAGTTTGTTGGAAGTTTCATTTCTCAGTTTGCTATAAAACAGCCCTTTACATATGCTGGATTGATGGCCTGAAAAGTTTGTTGAAGGTCTGTTGAAGGCTTCAGGGAACGGATACCGCGACTTACCCGTCAGTGCGTGGCTGTGATAAGGACGTAGGGTTTTGATTCTCCCCACCCAATTCCCATTGGAAGATCTGTCCCCCCTAGCGCAGGGAAGACAATGAACCAATGGAATTTCTGACATCTCTTTAGGGTTGGAAGTGGGTCTTTTTCGCACTATGCACGAGGGTTCTTCCGGTGAAGGCTCATGGAGTTTATTATTTTGTAATTCTAATTCTATTTCAATTTTATTTTAATGCCCACGGTTATCATCACATAAATATAATGAATGCTGATAGCCGATTAAACGACCGTTTTTTTGTTTCTTCAAGATAAAGTAGTATTCATTTACTGTTTTTTGTAAATAAAATAAGGAAGTGATTGATCTTTTTTGCTTTTTAATCTAATTTAGTTATTCATTTGATTCATATTCTTTATTCAATCTAGCAAATTTCTATTCCCAATTTACATACACTTGGGAATTATGTACAAATTTATGTTACTGTTTGTTGTTATTTATGATTTCTGTAAAGTTTACTCTGAAATGTAAGTTTAAATTCTTTCATAAGATAAGTTAATTAATACCCTCATTAATTTTAACTACGGCCTAGATTTGCACAAAGGCCGAGATTTTTTTTTAAATTCTGTATTATCTAAAAGGGATTGTAGGAAATAGATACGGCAACGGCAAAGTTTCAAATTTCTGGACAGACTGTTTTACATGGCATTTTACATGGCACTACATCTATATAAATAGATTCCAATATAAATACATCTAACAAAGATTACACCAGTAAAAGGGGAGCTTGAATACCAACTTTTGTCTCAACACTCTAGACAGCTGTGTTGACATTAAATACCCACAAGTTTATTATACCATTAAACAAACCAAATCAAAACCAATGAAGTAATGGAAAATTATTTATACCAATTTGAAATATTAGAACTTGAAACATTAGAAATTTTATCAACAGGACTGTTTTTGGCATTAAATTAAAAAAACCCGAATAGGGTTGATATGCTATAAACAAACGAATCAAACATACCACTAATACACTTGGAAAGGTTATGCATCCAACTATTCTCCCCCCAGCTATGGGTAAATTGTAGGGAGGACTTTATAATTTAACAGCTGACATTTGTCTTAAATACATTATTTTGATTTAGTGAAGGAAGAAATAAAACACAATTGTCACATATGGAAAAAGCTGTTTCTTTTCAGAACCAAGGCCCATATATTCACGGAATTGAGGTTGTGGTGTAATGGTTTCATTCATAAGGAAATAGGACTCTGCAACAACTAGTTCAAATTCTGTATGAGGCTAGTTGCATTTTTCATGGCGCTAGCAACCCTACGGAAAGGTATGCATCCAACTATTCTCCCTCCAGCTATGGGTAAAATAGGTTGGGGCAAGACTGGGTTGATTATGGTAAAAACTGTCTACGGAGAAGGAAAAACTCTGAATAAATAAATAAATAAAATCCTGTAAATTTGGCTTAATAATTGACCTTGGCGTTCATATCCTACTCATGCAGATGGGTTGGGTAAATACTATTGTACTTAAATGTGTGGAGGCATTGTTAGCATAATGTATTTCATCTTGGAAAGTGGAACCTGATGACCCAGAATTTCATATCCTGGATGAAGCTATTTGTGTTTTATTTAATGCTAATGCCCTTCAGATAGCATGAAACTATATTTTCTACCTCCAGCTATGGGTAAAAGGAGAGCAGGATGGTTCTTTTAGCCTTTGAAAGGCAACCAGTCTAGGAGAAGGAAAACTCTTGAATTCAAACCAGCTGTAGATATTTACTGAAATCCCCACCATGTCAGTCAAACAAGGAGTTATTACAGTGAGGAACTACGTACAATTGAAGCTAATGTTGTTGTAGTGTTAAAAATTGTGGAATCCCATCAAATTTCCTCTTGTAAGGTTGCCTCAGGCACTGGGGCAATAAACCACCATGCCCCACTAAATAAATTTTAGACGGTGGCCTGGGGAATAGCCTGGGATCACGCTGATTATTATATCTTACTGGTCCAGTGGCCAAGCCACTGGACACAGGGCCTGAAGGCCAGTAAGTATAAGTTCAAACCCATCTTTACCCCTCTGTTTAAATAATCTATATTGTGTCATATCCTTGCTCATGGCAAGGGGTTGGAAATATATCCAGTATGTGGAAACAACTCCAAAGAAAGAAGGTGTTGAGTGGAATAAATATTTTTAGCTTTTGTATAAAATCTTTTCCTTGGTTATGTTTATAATAGACATGTCTTGTATGTGTAAAAGTTTTGTTAGTTTTGAATTGTGTACCAAGAGTATTTTACATGTTAGTTTGCCACTGACAGAATTGCCAGTAATCTGTGGGTGTATTAAAACGACTCCCCCCCACACCGATGCAAAAAACTGAGAGAACACCCTTGTGCTTCTACTTAAATAAGTCGGATATGTACTGCATTTCTTGAAGAGTCTACTGAAAAGAGGAGTATCCTACTGTCTTTGGGATTTAACTATAAGTTCCATTACCTCATTAATACTAGCACTTCATTCTCACCATATTCATCATGTAGTAAAAAAACAATTTCTGTTAAATAATAAAGAGCAGTTTACATAGTCTCCAGGTGGGATATTTTGGGTTATTTTTTAACTAAATCAACAAAAAAAAATCTTATGGAGAAATTTCTTATGAGATTAATGCTAGAAATTTTTATTGGGATTTAATGCTAGAACTTTCTTATGGATTATGCTAGAAATTTCTTATGGGATTAATGCTAGAAATTTTTATTGGGATTAATGCTAGAAATGTTCTTATGGGATTACTGCCAGGAAATTCTCATGGGCATTATTGCTAGACAATTTTTATTGGGATTAATGCTTAGAACTTTCTTATGGGAGTAATGCTAGAAATTTCTTATGGGATTAATGCTAGAATTTTATTTGGGATTAATGCTAGACACTTTCTCTATGGATTAATGCTAGAAATTTCTATCGGGATTAATGCTACCGAAATTTTTATTGGGATTAATGCTAGAATTTTTAATTTGGGATTAATGCTGAGAAAATTTCTTATGGATTAATCCTAGTAATTTCTTATGGAATTAATGCTAAAAAATGTCTTATGGATAATGCTAGAAAAATTTTTATTTGGAAATTGCTAGAAGATTTTCTATTGGAATTGAGCTTGAATTTCTTAATAAGTATTGATATTAGGAAATGTTCTATGGATTTAATGTTAGAATTTTATTGACTTGGTGTAAAAAAAAAATTTAAGAGAAATTAACTAATTGTTTATATTGGTTTAGGTCTTTAACTTAAAAAAAAAACTGGATCAAACCCTTTAGGACTTTATTCCTACCCAAATGATACAATTTAACAGAACTTAGAAATACAAGATTTAAATCAAATTTCAAGTTCAAAAGAAGGTGGAAATGAACATTTAAAACACTATAAAATTATGATAAAGTTTGAATTTCACTTAAATTAAATTTCTTATGTGGATTATGTTCTGGGTCAGCCTCAAACAATGGATTGTACATAAAAGTACATTTCAAAGTGTAAATGATAACATAATTGTTAAAAGACTAAAAATTGTCAGTATAAAATAAAATAAGTTGAATGCTTCCTAATAAATAAACTGTTAAGTGTTTGTCTTGAAATGTTCTTAAAATAAAGGGCATTTTATTTATTTTTAACTATGTACTACCAGTTAATTCTTGTTTGGTTGGTGGTTGGCCGGTTGGTTGGTTTTTATGGCATGTCAACCCTGTGTTTATTTTATGCCTAAAGACGGTTTGTTTTATATCATTCTTGAATGGAAATCATATTTTTTTAAAAACAAACTTTTTTTAAACACATTTTTAACCTCATTTTTCTAGTTAACCCACAGATGGACCCTAAAACAGGTAATACCCTCCGGTCAGAGTAGATTTGGGAGTAATGGTGATCAAGGGGATTCAACATTCCCCGACCCCAAATTACTTTCACCATCAGATAGAGTTTAACGCCAACCCAAACAATAAGGACCTCAAGCCATGCCTTCCTGGCACTATATGCGTAAAAAAGGTTGGGGATTGTTATAAGGGCAAGAGGGTTGGGACAATCATATAGGTACTTAGGGCTTGACATGACCAGGTGATGATCTGGAGGTGCCTCTCCGACTGTTTGTCAGACTAAGTAAGGGCCAAAGTGAAGTGTTGCAAGTCATTTACTGGCTCAGCCACCAGGATTCCATCCTTATCATCATGGGTCACCACCCATGCCCAACAGGTGGCTCCATTGGGGGCGGGGATGTCTTACCTCTCTGCGAGGTGGCAGTCAGTAAATTTTCTAAAGCCCCAGATGACATGGCTTTAAAAAGTCAATTTAGAATAAATGCATCTAGTTTATTCTCACATGAGTTTACTTTAATATAATAAAAAGAAGAAAGAAATAAGAATTGAATGATTGGCGCAATGTTCTGGTAAACTGGTTTATTAGAAAACTGGACTGTCTACAACTATGTGCGTCAATTAATAACCATATTCACAGTTGTTGTACATATTATTGTCAAGTGAATTAACAATTTATTTTATTGCTCTTGTACCGAGCAAAGAAGATACGTCTCTTTTCGTCTTACGTCAGTAATACCATACACTATAACTTGTGATATTTCCTCCTTCATACACATATCATGCACACAAACTACTGTAAATCATTACTGTATGTTATTCATTTCCTGACAGTTAGTACATTTATTCTATGTACATACATAAGCCTTTGATAGTTGTGGTGTACTTGAGCCCTGTACCACAATAAGTCTATTATTTAATTTATCTACGTGTCCATATATAGTATCAGGTGGTTTATGTTTGGGAATTGGCAAATTAAATAGAATTAAAATAAAAAGATAAAAAATAACAATCTCCCAGGAGCCCTCAGACAGGAGATCCATCTGAGCATGTTGCCGAGAAAAAAACCCTATATTCTTTGAAACAAAAGGACACCCAACCATTCAAACAACACAGACCTTGACTGGAATAGATGTTTATTGACTGGCTCAGGAGAAAATCTCCCCTTCCAAGGAATAACTATATCCTAGGAATAGAGGCTGAAACTAAAATATCTTTGTCTTTGTTTTTTCTTTTCTTTTTCCTTAATTCCTCTTTCACGACAACCCACAAGGAAGAAAAACCACATATAATAGAGTTTTCAAAGAAACAACCTGTGACCTGACACCAAAGATGACCAAAATCCTAAACCCCAAAAAAACAAAAACTACCCAAACATACAATGAACACCAATTCTCTAACTTTTAGGCCATAAAATTAATCCTAATGGCTGAAATGCCGTTAAATCAATCAATGGAATCAATCAATGCTCTGACCTAATGGGCCTTGTACCCAGACAAGCTTAGTAAATTATTAGAGGTTCTGGAAAGTTTCTTGGCCCCAACTAAGAAGGAATAACCTAGAGCATGGAAACTGTCAGCTGAGGTGTCTGATCACCGAACTCGGCAGAAGGGGTAAGACCCTCCCTCTCAATGCGGCCAACAGTTACTTTTAAATTGGCCACCTCTAATGCCTGAGGACAGGATGTAGTGGTGAAGCGGTCTGCTGACTTGATGCTCAATGGGTCCCGTGACATGTGACACTTCACTCCAACCCTTACTGGGCTAACGGGTGCTTGGAAGGCCCAATTCCAAGTCCAATTGGTTGGTATGTCAAACCCTAGTAGCTATATGATTCGTCCCAAACTGTATTTCTTCAAAATTCTCTTATCGCCAAACCTTTTTTTTATATAGTGTTAGAAGTATTTATTAATACACCACATGTTAATTAAATCATATTTCTACCAAATTTATTAATACACAAAAGTTAATAAAATTATTCTACCAATTATTATTTTATCAATTATTATTACATACGAAGTTAAACAAATTTATTATTACAGGGTGATTAAAAAGTAACCTCCCTATTTAAACTTATTTATATATTTGTTTTTTAATATGCAGTTACATTTTTTACTTGGAGAGAATATTGAAGGCTTGATTTTTATGCAAGGGTGGTTCCTCCTTCAACATTTTGCTATTGTTGTTTTCATGAATGCTGAATCCACCATTTCCTGGAGATGACGGGTAATGTGGTCCGCATGATGGTCACAGAAGCTCTGATTTAACACCCTTTGAAGGAACAAGTCTGACTCTATGAAACCAACAAACTTTGAAGAACTTAAAAGCGAATTACGAGAATTTATTTCGTCATTCACAAGAGTCCGGGGAAGATCAAGTTGATTCGATTCCCGAGTGGCTTGAGAGGCTGGAGACAAATGCTTTGGTGTCCATATAGATGTTGAAATAAAACTTCCATGTTGCGTGTTTTTTTCTTTCATTTTTTGTAAAAATAATGATTCGAAAAAATATAAATATTTTTTAAAAAATAGGGATTACTTTACAATCACCCTGGATAAAAAAAAAAAAAAAAAAAAAATTGGCATAAAATAATCCACAAGGGTTGTATGCCGTTAAACACAAAGAAACAAAACAAACAACAAACATTAATGCTTATTCTGCATATTCTTGTGCATTTTGTTTTCAAATTGCTTTACACCCTTTAAAAAAAAACCACCCTGTTGGATGGGGCCTTGTAGAATTACTCGATACACCAGGTAAAATCCCCTAAATGGGGCCACCTGACCTCATGGCTTGAGAGTCTTATTGTCCTGGGTATGACTTTTATGCTGCTATCTAGTGGTGAAGGTTCCAATTCTGGAACTCTGCGGGGAATTGTGGATACCCCTTTATCGCCATTACTCCCAGGTCCACCCCCCCCCATGGCCTTTTAGGGTCACATCTATGGATTTAAATACATAAAAAATGTGTTTAAAAAAATTAATAACCTGAACAAGAATGAAAAAACAATGGCTTCAGCAAAATAACCCAACAAGAGTTGACATGCATAAAATCCAACCAATTAATCAAACAACCTTTAACAAAAAAATCATAGAAAAATGGTTAATCCTTTGTATTTGATGTCAAACTATAGATCATCCGAATAAATAAAGAAATATGTATTTATCTGTCTCACTATTATGAGGAGAGAGGGGATGGGAAAAGTTTCTGGGCACAACTAAAGAAAGGATTAACCATTTTTTCTATTGATTTTTTGTTAAAGGTTTGTTTGATTAATGGTTTGGGTTTTATGGCATGTCAACTCTTGTTCTTTTAATGCTGAAACATTGTTTTATTCATTCTTGTAGTATTAATTTTTTTTAAACACATTTTTTATGTATTTAATCATAGATGTGACCCTAAAAGGGCCAGGGTGACCTGGGGAATGCGATAAAGGGTACCCAACATTCCCAGAGTTCCAGAATTGGAACTTCACCACTAGATCAGCATAAAGTCATACCAGGACAATAAGACTCTCAGCCATCGGGTCGGTGGCCCCATTAAGGGGATTTTTACTTGTGTATCGGAGTATTCGACAGCCCCATCCAACAGGGTGTTTTTTTAAAGGTTAAAGCATTTGAAACAAAAATGCACAAGAATATGCAGAATAGCATTTAATGTTTGTTGTTTGTTTGTTTCTTTGTGTTGGCGCATATCAAACCCTTGTGGATTATTTTATTGCCAAATCTTTTTTTTTTTTTTTTTATACAGGGTGATTGTAAAGTAAATCCCCTATTTTAAAAATCTTATCATTTATTTCTGAATCATTATTTTTACAAAAAAATGAATTGAAAAGAACACACACACATGGAGTTTATTTCACATCTATATGGACACCAGCATTTGTCTCCAGCCTCTCAAGCCACTCGAATCGAATCAAACTATGTCTTCCCCGGAACTCTTGTGGAATGACAGAAATAAAATTCTCGTATTCGTCTTTTAAGTTCTTCAAAGTTGTTGGTTTCATAGATAGACTTGTTCTTCAAAGGGTGTTAAATCAGAGCTTCTGGCTGACCCACTCATGCGGACCACATCTACCGTCCATCTCCCAGGAAAATTGGTGATTTCAGCCATTCATGAACAACAATAGCAAAATGTGAAGGAGGACCACCTTGCATAAAAATCAAGCCTCAATATTCTCCCAAGTAAAATGTAACTGCATATTAAAAACAAATATTAATAAGTTTAAAATAGGGAGTTACTTTTAATCACCCTGTATATTATATAATTGTTTAACTTCGTTGTATTAATAAATTGATAAAATAATATGGTAGAAATAATTCATTAACTTTCTTGTGTATAATAAATTGGTAGAAATGATTTTATAACATCGTGTGTATTAATAATACTTCTAACACCTATATAAAAAAAAAGGTTTGCGATAAGAGCAATTTGAAGAATACAGTTGGGACAAATCATATAGCTACTAGGGTTTGAACATGACCAACCAATTGATTAGGATTGGGCCCTCCAAGCACCCGTCTGCCCAAGTAAGGGTTGGAGTGAGTGTCACATGTCACGGGACCATTTAGCATCCAAGTCAAGACCGCTCAGCCACTACAATCCTGTCCCAGGCATTAGAGGTGGCCATTAAAAGTAACTGTTGGCCGCTTGAGGGAGGGTCTTACCCTTTCTGCCGAGTCGGTTATTCGAACAACCTCAGCTGACAGTTTCATGCCTTAGGTTATTCCCTTCTTAGTTGGGCCAAGAAACTTTCCAGAACCCTCTAATATTTACTAAGCTTTAGTCTGGTACAAGCCATAGTTCAGAGCATTGATTGATTCATTGATTTGATTTTAACGGCTTTGCAGCCCATCTAGGATTATTTATGCCTAAAAGTTAGAGAATTTGTGTTCATTGTATGTTTGGGGTAAGTTTTTGTTTTGTGGGTTAGGATTTTTGGTTCATCTTTGGTGCATGGTCACAGTTGTTCTTTGAACTCTTTATATTGGTTTTTCTTCCTTGTGGTTGTCAGGATGAAAGGAATTAAGGAAAAGAAAGAAAAAAAACAAAGACAAAGATATTTTAGGTTTCAGCCTCTATTCCTAGGGATCATAGTTATTTCTTGGAGGGGAGATTTTTCTCCTGAGCCAGTCAATAACATTCTATTCCCAGTAAGGTCTGTGTTTGAATGTTTGGTGTCCTTTGTTTGTCAAGAATTAGGGTCTTTTTTCTCTGCACATGCTCAGAGGATTCTTCTGTCTGAGGGCTCCTGGGAGATTGTTATTTTTATCTTTTTTATTTAATTCTATTTTAATTTTTGCCTAATTCCCAAACATAAACCACCTGATACTATATATGGACACTGGTATGATAATTAATAATAATAATGAACTTTATTGTGTACAGGGCTCAAGTACACACAACTCATCAAAGGCTTATGTATAGTACATAGAATAATCTGTACTAATGTCAGGAAAATGAATAACATACAGTATGATATACATGTATTGTGTGTGTGCATGCATATGTGTATTAAGAGGAATATCAATTTAGTGTATGTATTCACTGACTGTAAGACAAAAGAACCGTTCATCTTCTTTGCTCGTCAGAGCAAAAAATAATATGTATAAATTCACTTGACATAATATGTACAACAAGCTGTGAATATTGTTATTAATTGACGCACATAGTTTGTAGACATCCAGTTTTTTAATTCAACCCAGTTTACAGAAATTGCGCAATCATTCAAATATCTCTATGCTTTCTTTCTTTTTATTTAATTAAAGTAAACTCATGTGAGATAACTAGATGATTTATTCTAATGACTTAAAGCCATGTCATCTGGGGCTTAGAATTTACTGACTGCACTCTGCAGAGAGTAGACATCCCCGCCCCAATGGAGCCACCTTGTGGCCATGGGGTGGTGACCCATGATGATTAAGGATGGAATCTGGTGGCGAAGCAGTAAATACTTTGCAACACTTCACTTTGGCCCTTAACTAGTCTAGACAAGACAGTCGGAGCAGAGCACCCTCAGATCAATCACCTGGTCATGTCAAAGCTCCTAGTACCTATATGATTGTCCCAACCCGCTTGCCATAACCAATCCCCAACCCCTTTTTTACCATATATGTGCCAGAGGCAGGTGGCTGAGGGTCTTATTGTCTTGGTGGGCGTTAAACTCTATCTGATGGTGAAGTTCCAATTCTGGGCTCGGGAATGTTGAATACCCTTGATCACCATTATCCCAAATCTACTCTGACCGGAGTGGTATTACCTGTTAGGGTCCATCTGTGGGTTAAATAGAAAAAAAAATGAGTTTAAAAAATGTGTTTAAAAAAAGTTGTTTAAAAATATGATTACCATTTCAAAATGAATAAAACAAAACGTCTTTAGCATAAAATAACACAAGGTTGACATGCCATAAAAACCAACCAACCAAGCCAAAAACCAACCAAACCAACAAGAATTTAACTGGTCAGTACATGAGTTTAAAAATAAATAAACAATGCTTTATTTAAGACATTTCAAGACAAACACTTACAGTTATTTATTAGGGAAGCATTCAACTTATTTATTTTATACTGACATATTTTAGTCTTTTTAACAATTATGTTACATTTTGACAACTTTGAATGTACTTTTATGCTACATCAATTGTTTGAGGGCGACCCAGAACATAAGTCCACATAAGAAATTAATAAGTGAAATTTCAAACTTTATCATGTAATTTAAGTGTTAAATGTTTCATTTCCACCTTCTCTTGGACTTGAAAATTTGATTTAAAATCTTGTATTCTAAGTTTCTGATTAAATTGTATCATTTGGTAGGATAATTCCTAAAGGGTGTTTGATCCAGTTTTTTTTTAAGTTAAAGACCTAAACAATATAAACATTAGTTAATTTCTCTTAATATTTTTTTTACACCAAGTCCCAATAAAAATTTCTAACATTACAATCCCATGAGAAATTTCTAATATCAATACTTATAAGAAATTCTAGCATTAATTCCAATAAAAATTTCTAGCATTAATCCCAATAAAAATTTCTAGCATTAATCCATAAGACATTTTTAGCATTAATTCCATAAGAAATTACTAGCATTAATCCCATAAGAAATTCTAGCATTATCCCAAAAAAATTCTAGCATTAATCCCAAAAAAATTTCTAGCATTAATCCCATAAGAAATTTCTAGCATAATCCCATAAGAAAGTTCTAGCATTAATCCCAATAAATTTCTAGCATTAATCCATAAGAAGCATTAATCCCATGAGAAATTTCTGCCCCATAAGAAATTTTCTAATCCCAATAAAATTTCATTAATCCCATAAAATTTCTAGCATTAATCCATAAGAATCTTTTTTCTCATAAGAAATTGATTTAGTTAAAAAAATAACCCAAATATCCCACTGGAGACTATGTAAACTCTCTTATTATTTAACAGAAATTGTTTTTACTTACATGATGAATATGGTGAGAATGAAGTGCTATATTATAGGTAATGGAACTTAATAGTTAAATCCCAAAGACAGTAGGATTACCTCTCTTTTCAGTAGACTCTTCAAAGTAAATAGCAGTAACATATCCGACTATTTAAGTAGAAGCACAAGGGTGATCTCTCAGTTTTTGCATCGGTGGGGGGGGGGTCGTTTATACACCCACCAGATTACTGGCATTCTGTCAGTGGCAACTACATGTTACATACTCTTTAACACAATTCAAAATAACAAAACTTTTACACATACAGACATGTCTATTATAAACATAACCCAAGGAAAAGATACTAAAAGCTTAAAAATATTTCATTCACTCAACACCTTCTTTCCTTGGAGTTGTTTCACATACATGGATATATTTACCCAACCCTCTGCCATGAGCAGGATATGACACAATATAGATTTTTAAACAGAGTACAGATGGTTTGAACTTACTTACCTGGCCTTCAGGCCCTGTGTCCAGTGCTTTGGCCACTGGACCAGTAAGATATAAATAAATCAGCGTGATCCCAGGGTCTATTCCCCCAGGCAACGTCTAAATTATTTAGTGGGGCATGGCTGGATTTATTGCCCAGTGCCTGAGGCACCTTAAAAGAGGAATTCTGATGGGATTCACACAATTTTTAAACACTAGCAACACATTAGCTTCAATTTGTACGTAGTTCCTCACTGTAATAATCCTTGTGTTCGACTGACATGGTGGGATGTCAGTAAATATCTACAGCTGGTTTGAATTCAGATTTTCCTTCTCCTAGACTGGTTGCCTTATCAAGGCTAAAGAACCCAGTCTGCTCTCCTTTTTACCCATAGCGGAGGTAGAAAATATGGTTTCATGCCTATCTGAAGGCATTAGCATTAAATAAAACACAAATAGCTTCATCCAGGATATGAATTCTGGTCATCAGTTCCACTTTCCAAGATGATAACCATTATGCTAAGCATGCTCCCACACATTTAAGTACAATATGTATTTACCCAACCCATCTGCATGAGTAGGATATGACCCAAGGTCAATTATTAAGCAAAATTTAACAGGTATTTATTATATTTATTTATTCAGAGTTTTCCTTCTCCTAGACCAGTTACCATATCAAGCCCAGTCTGCCCAACTATTTACCCATAGCTGGAGGGAGAATAGTTGGATGCATACCTTTCCGTAGGGTGCTAGCGCCATGAAAAATGCAACTAGCCTCATACAGAATTTGAACTAGTGTTTGCAGAGTCTATTTCCTTTGATGATAACATTACACCACACACCTCAATTCGTGAATTATGGGACCTTGGCTTCTGAAAAAGAAAACAGCTTTTTCCATATTGACAACTTGTGTTTATTTCTTCACTTCACTAAATCAAAAATAATGTAATTTTAAGAACAATGTCAGCTGGTTAATTATAAGTCCTCCCTACAATTTACCCATAGCTGGGGGAGAATAGTTGGATGCATACTTTCCCAAGTGTATTAGTGCTATGTTTGATTCGTTGTTTTATAGCATATCAACCCTATTCGGTTATTTAATGCCAAAACAAGTCCTTTTGATAAAAGTTCTTATGTTTCAAGTTCTTAATATTTCAAATTGGTATAATAATTTTCATTAACTTCATTTGTTTTGATTTGGTTGTAATGGTATAATAAACCTTGTGGTATTTTAATGTCAAACACTGTCAGAGTGTGAGACAAAAGGTATTCAAGCTTCCTTTACTGTGTAATCTTTGTAGATGTATTTATATTGATCTATTTATAGATGTAGTGCCATGTAAAATGCCATGTAAAAACAGTCTTGTCCAGAATTTGAACTTGCGTTGCCGTATCTATTCCTACAATCCTTTTAGATAATAACAGAATTTTAAAAAATCTCGGCCTTTGTGCCAAAATCTAGGCGTAAAATTAAAATTATGAGGTATTTAATTAACTTATCTTATGAAGAAATTTAAATTACATTTCAGAGTAAACTTTACAAGAATCATAAATAAACAAACAAAACAGTAAACATAAATTTGTACATAATTCAAGTGTATGTAAATTGAATATGAAATTTGCTAGATTGATAAAGAATATGAATCAAATGAATAAATAAATAGATTAAAAGCAAAAAAGATCATCACTTCCTTTATTACTTTAAAAAAAAACAGTAAATGAATACTACTTTCTTAGAGAACAAAAAAAACGTCCGTTAATTCGGCTATCAGCATTCATCATATTTCATGTGATGATAACCTGTGGGCATTAAAAAAATTGAAATAGAATTAGAATTTAAAAAATAACAACTCCCATGAGCCTTCACCGGAAGAACCCTCCGTGCATATGTGCAGGAAAAAGACCCACTTCCAACCCTAAAGAGATGTCAGAAATTCCATGTCAATTGTCTTCCCTGCCGCTAGGGGACAGATCTCCAATGGGATATTGGTGGAGAATCAAAACCTACGTCACTTATCACAGACCACGCACTACGGGTAGTCGCGGTATCCGTTCCCTAAGCCTTCAACAGACCTTCAAAAACTTTCCAGGCATCAATCCAATTAACAGCAAACTGAGAACTGAAACTGTCATTAATTCGGCAAACTGTCTGGCTTTTAATAGCAAACTAACCCAAGAACAAGAAACGACCCGAGAAGCTTCTTAGAGCCATTTTCCTAGCAACGAAAGAACACCTATCACCACAACCCAAGAACTCTTAGAACAGATAAGTCTGGTCGCGAATTCCAACTAATTGCAAACCCTTTTTGTTGTTTTTTAAACCCTTTTTGTAAATCCTTGTACCCCCTTTTGTTGTCAAACTCCTTTGTAAATCCTTGTACTTTTGTAAACCTTGTAAATTTTGTAATACAAGTGTCTGCATTCTACTTTTGTGTTTGTTCTTCTTTGTCCGACAATTTGCCAACGACTACGGGGAAATAAAAGCCCCTTCGAATCCGTAAATACTTTTAGAGAATCTCTCAGCCATTCAGACTTAGGCCTTTTCTGAAACAAACACCACTACTGGCCAGGGAGAAATATCCTTGCCATGAAGTGGCTATGACCAGGAATAAAGCCTAAATCATAAAGCCACCTTTCTGTCTTTGTTTCTTTCTTTTCGTTCCTTGAATTTCTTCCTTTTCAGCACGACCACTAAATAAGATGGGGTTAAAACCAAATCCTAAGAACACGCACCAAGAATAACCACAGCCACTTTTAAACCTAAAACACAAAACCTCTTGTAACCTCATAACCATTACACCACAGGCACCTCTAAAATGTAGGTACAAGGAATAGATTTCCTGCATAAACGCAGTTCACTGTTTTGTGCCCACCTTCCTGTCTAGCTTTCTCTGTCAATTAAATTTTGTCAGGTCACAAACAAATTTTCTTTGAATTGCTTCTGGAGAGGAACCTCCATTTTTCATTTCAATTCTCTACAACATTTCCGTTACATAATTTTTATTAGATAACTAGAAGCAGCTACCAGTGTCAACTGGGTAGAGGGGAAAAAAAGCCCTAAGATATTGGTTGTTTTACTTTTGAGATTTACAAACTGAACATTTTTAAGTAGAATTTCAATGCTATTTCTATGTATATTTTAATTTTTAAGTATCTTCCTGTTGTGAGGTTTTAAGGGTCAAATAAGAACAAAACGATGGGTAACAAATGTAGGAAAATGTACGTCCGACAAATAGAGTTATTGGCTTACTCGCATTGGCTTACTCTCAAGCCACAATTGTCCCTGTTACTTATAGTAACCTGTCGGCGCATTCATTAGTCTTATAGGGTGTATCACTATAACACTTCCAATATAAATCAAATCTTCATGATTATTTCTCAAAAAGCAAGAACCGGGGATATCTAATATGTATATACATTTACTTTGTCGTTATTGTTTTATTTTATAGTTTCATTTTTGTGATATAAGGCATGTCCTACTCGTTAAATATAGACTCGTTGATTACCACGTGACACCGAGGATTCCTACTGGCAGTGCTATTAATAGAAGCCTGATTATAAACTTATGTTATTGACACTCGACAATCTTGGACGACGACTACAAAGATACTATAACACCGGCTGCTTACTTACTTACTACATCTGGAACCAAGGATGCCGGTCAAATACTTAATAGTTTCAACCAGACATACATAGATATGTATATGCAAACTAACTACTCTTTATATATGTACTAAAGCCGCTACCCAGGAAACCCTGGTGTATTGATTTGTTTATTTTTCAGATTTACAAATGCTGAACATTTTTAATAGAATTTTAATGCTATTTCTATGTATATTTTAATTTTTAGATATCTTCAACTATAAATCAAACCTTCATAATTTTTGCACAAAAAGCAAGAACTGTGATATCTAATGTGTATATATATTTACTTTGTCGTCAATTGTTTTATTTTCGTAGTTTCACACGGGCAAACATACATACACACCAGGTCTTCCATGTAACATCCAGAATCCACACAGAGCTGACTGATGTAGGTTTTTGCTGGTCGGCTCACATTGGTGTGTCCATGTGTAGGTGTCCACAGTAGAATATCACTTATAAGTTTGTCCTTGCTTCTACAGCAGTATCTATCCAGCATGTCTTGTTCATCTTGAATGGTTTGTGTGATAGGAGGTAAGTATCCGTACAGCTGCTTTTTTTGGGTGCTGCTTCCATGATTTGTTCAAGACAGCCTTCAGCATCCTTGTGTGGTTCTAATCTAGCTTTTCTCTAAGTGCTTCCTTGGGTCTAAGTGGTGCAACCATATGGTAGCACTAACACGGCTACAACTGGAATGAAAAAGTTAAAGCTATAATGCCATATCAACTATGACATTATGGGACAATATGATAAAATGGTGGTTTTACTTTTGATGTCAATATTTAAAAGTGTCAAACATTTAAAGACCATAAAACAATTCAAGCACAATGTAGAAGACAAAACTCTGGATTAAACAAACAAAATTGTATTAACATGAGGTTTACAAAAGGTAATACAGGATACTTGCAAAGTTCTGTAAAAAGGTGCTTTTAAAAGTCAATGTAAATATTAAAGCAAGATGTATAAATCTCTAAGTTGAGAAAGAAAAGGTGAAAGCTTTAAAGTCAACACAACAGTCACATAAGTTGAATGCATCTAATGTTTTATCTCCGAGCGTAGGTTATTTAAGGAGAGAGATAGTTCATACCTTCAGCATGTGTGAAGAAATGTTCTTAAGAAGGGTGACGTGATCCCTTAGACAAGTGAGATCTTTCTTGGTTAGGATCCGAAAACTTGGCTTTTTATAGTCCAGGATAGGCTCCAAAAAGGGGTCTATTTGATAAATTTCCTTTTAGATGCAAACGTCTCCCATTGTTGAAATTGTACAAATTTTTCTTTCTCTTTTACTAGGATACGCAATCCCCATGCGCAAACTACCTATTTTGTCATTCGACCTGTCCGTTGAAATAAGAACTTCCGCTTGCCACATGATACATGCACTTCCAGCAAGCTCAAGTGCGACCTGCATGCAGACTGCACTCTCGTACGGTACTTTTACAGTACCCCAGGTTTTAAAAGTTTTTTCCAAAAATTCCAAACCGTCAGCGTGACCAATTTATTAGAAGGTAAAAATTCCATTTTGAAATTGTAGTTCAAAAGGATAATCCCCACCTCTACAATCTATTGGCAATCTGTTTTTTTTTTTTAAGAATTTATTTTAGTCTTTGGAGTCATTAGTTTTCAGGTGGCTTAATATAAGTATTTGTTTCCATACCTACATTTGGATATAGGAAATAGACTCAAGTTCAAGTTAATAGCCATTTATTTTCATTAGTGCAATGTATTGTTAAGGAAAAGAGTCTGTTATCAACACAATTGTCTACTGTATTATCCACTAAAGCACATGGACTCCAGCATCTTTGGTAAAAATGCACAACTGATGGTGGTGACTATGTGGATCAACAGCATTTGTGGCTGGCAATTTACTTCATCCAATAATGTTATTGTTTCCTCTTTTGTAGTTTCCATGAAAATGAAAAGACAGCCACACTTCAATAGTTCAGAGCGTCTCTTGTACATTCCAAGCAACTGATGCAAGCAGCAACAGTTTTAGATAAAGATTAACTGACATTAATAATTGCAAAATCTGTTTCTTGTAAGATCATAATATGTCAATATTTAACTTCATTCCCTTTAGGCTGCATACAACACATGGCCAATTTAACATTATCAAACATTGCCAGTCATTTGCAACAAATAGGCATTAGAATACTTCATTTTTAGGTAATTTATGAGGAAGTGGGTCCTGGTCTCCTGCCTCAAAAATTGCTACCCGTGACTATTAAAATAACACTAGCTCAGTCTATTCAAAACTATCCATTTTCATATCTATCTATCTATCTATCTATCTATCTATCTATCTCAATTGTTCATATTTATCTATATTACTTTAAATACTAAGATAATTATAGGAAGTGCGTCCAGGTCTCCTGCCTCAAAAATTGCTACCTGGTGACTATTAAAATAACAACCTAGCTCAGTCTATTCAAAACTATCCATTTCATATCTATCTATCTATCTCAATTTGTTCATATTTATCTATATTACTTTAAATACTAAGATATTATGAGAAGTGCGTCCTGGTCTCCTGCCTCAAAATTGCTACCCACTGACTATTAAAATAACGACCTAGCTCAGTCTATTCAAAACTATCCATCTTCATATCTATCTATCCATCGATCTCAATTTGTCATATTTATCATATTACTTTAAATACTAAGATTTTTTTTAATTCATGTTTGTTTAATGTCTTGTTTTTAGTTTAAATAAACAAGAATTACAACAAAAAAAGATGCAACCCCCCCCCAAAATACATTTACTTGTCGAAAATATCTATCTCCATTTGTTCATATCTATCTATATTATTTTGTTTGTTTATCTATCTATCTCAGTCTATTCCAAACTATATATCCATCTTCATATCTAAACAAGAATTACGACAAATTACGATAAATAAACAAGAATTACGATGGGCTGGGGTTTGTTATTTTGATAGTCACCGGTAGCGGTCTTTGAGGCAGGAGACCGGGATGCACTTCCTCATAAATTACCCATTTTTATTCATTTATTATTATGTGTACTAGAAGTGGCAAAAGATCTTTTGTATGGCAAATTAGTAAAAGGGTCCAAATCAGTAGGTAGACCACGCCTACAGTTCAAAGACGTCTGCGAGAGAGACATGAGGATATGCCACATTGACACAAAACACGTGGGAGGTAGATGCAGAAAATCGAGCGGCCTGGCGCCTTAATGTTAAACAAGGCACAAGAGAAGTGAGGCAGAGAGGAGAGTAGCTTTGACAGAAAAGAGCCAGAAAGAGGGAGAGAAAACAGCAGCATCACAGTGGGGGGAGGGAGGTAAATGGTTTACAACTGTGTTTGTAGGATGCTGCTTCCAGGATTTGTTCAAAACAAAATGCAACATCCTTGTGTAGCCCCATCTAGCTTTTCCTCCAGGCATTTTGTCCAAGTCCAAGTGGTGCAACCATACAATAGTACTGATATGGCTACAGCTTGGAAGAATTCCTATTTTAACCAAAAAATACGAATATGTTAGCAATCCAAAAATATGCATACCTCATATATATTTATGCAAATTTATTTTTGGTTTATAGAGTTTTATTGCTGTAGAGTTTGATAATACCTAATAATACATTTTGAGGCAAGATGTGATGTTGGTCTTCTCTTACCATGTGCACGCTGCCTTGAAACAGACCTGACTCTGGTCTCAATGGATCAAAGGGCATTTTACCTCCAATAAACCCTGTGGCACATTGAATATGACAGCATAGAACAATAGACTTCTTAAATATTTAAGTCTTGATACAAAACATTTATTTCTTTTATACATACAATGCTAAAGACTTATTTAATTAATATTTAAGTCTTGATACAAAACTTTTATTTCTTTTATACATACAATGCTAAAGACTTATTTAATTAATATTTAAGTCTTGATACAAAACTTTATTTCTTTTATACATACATATGCTAAAGACTTTTAATATACACTAAGGACATTTCTTAGTATACACTATGTACAACTTTATATCTCATTGTCATTCTTGTATTCCTTCTATTAAGTTTGCTCAGGCAATAAGATATGTTGATTTGTTCTCACATTCATTCAATATGAGAAAATAATATTCAACCACTATTCCTCTATAAGCAGTCTCTATTGTTACATCTCATTCTTTTTCTGTTAGCCTCAGTTATAGTATTCAAGGATGACAAACGAACAAAGGCCAACCTTCAGTTATTGGTACTATATCACCTGCTACATGGCCTTAAGAGGACCCTAGGCTAATAGAATTTGGGGCTCCTTCATTAAATATGTTCTCTGTGTCTATTAAAGAATATATATATAATCAAATTTGTATAATATTGAGCAATTTGAGCACTCAGTACTTGTATTTGTTCAATGAAATGTAATTGATTAACTCTTAACATCCTGTTGAGAATTTCCTAAGGTTTGGTTTGTTTTGTTTTACGGCATATCAACCTCAGTGGGTCATTTAATGCCGATAAAGTTTTGAAATAAATCAATTTTTTTATAAATACATTTTTCTATTTAACCCATAGATGGGACCCTAACAGGTACTACCACTCCGGGTCAGAGTGGACCAGGGAGCAATGCTGATGAAGGGGTGCTCCGCATTCCCCAAACCTCCAAAACTGGAACCTCACCATTAGATAGAGTTTAACGTCATTCCCAGGACATAGGGTTGGGAAAATCATATAGGTGCTAGGGCTTGACGTGACCAGCTGATTGATCGGAGGGGGCCTCTCCAACCACCCGTCTAGCCAAGATAGGGCCAAAGTGGAGTATTGCAAGAATTTCCTAAGTCCAGAGACCCATTTCTATAAGGATTTATCAAAAAATGGTTCAAAATGACCTTTTCATTTAAAGTTACCTGTTATTTCCCTTTAACTTAAGACTTCTAAATATGTTTAATATTACATTCAAACAAAGGCTATCATTTGGAGTGGATTAGGAAAAAGTCTGACTTCCGGCCGGTGGAATGAGGCGGTATAGGATGTTAAGAGTTAAGCAAGATAAACCGTCAGCGTGACCAAATTTATTAGAAGGTAAAAATTCCCATTTTGAAATTGTAGTTCAAAAGGATAATACCCCACCTCTACAATCTATTGGCAATCTGTTGTTTTTTAAAGAATTTATTTTAGTCTTTGGAGTCATTAGTTTTCAGGTGGCTTAATATAAGTATTGTTTCCATACCTACATTTGGATATAGGAAATAGACTCGAGTTCAAATCCTGGACAAAGCTTTTTGCATTTCACATAGTGCTAATACCCTTGAGAAATGTATTAATCCAACTATTCTCCTTCCAGAGTAGTAGTAGACAGATTGGACCTTTAACCGTGGTATGGCAACCAGTCTAGGAGAAGAAAAACTCTAAAAACGTAGTACATGTCTTTGTTCAATGAAGTGTAAAATTAAGCAAAATTTGTGCAAAGTAGACAAAATTTTGCAAAACTAAAAAAACCTACATAAAAATCTATATATAAAAATGATGCATCAAAATCTAAATGGGGTCCCTTGAAAGGGCCTCATTAAATTTAAAAGACCCAATCCAACTAGAGGGGCTCAAATGCCCTAAATTGTTTTGAATTAGTTTAAAGGAGCCCCTTTAAATCTGAAAATAAACAAATTCCTCTGTTCCATGTGCTGAGTTGGCAAGGGCCAGTACCAAACCCGAACCTTTTGGTTCTGGGCCGATTGCTCTACCAACTGATCTAAACCAGCCTTAACCAGGGAATTTTAAACTGAATCCTTTATTCAATTCAAAGAGTGTCTATTATTCCAACCACTCTGCCTCAAGCAAGGTTAAATAGCCCAATCTTCCTACTATTTACCCTACTATTTCCCTTACCTATAGCTGGAGGGAGATAGTTGGATTCATACCTTTCCAAGAGTATTAGTACTCTGTGAAATGCAAATAGCCTTGTCCAGGATTTAACTTGGGTCACCAAGTACATTTCCTATGATGATAACCATTATCCTGAATGCCTCCCATGTGGCAGTAGATTGTAAACAGCTTCTAACATGAGAGTAGATTGCAAACAGCCTCATGCAGGATTGAACTCGGGTTGCCAAGTTCATTTCCTATGACGATAACCATTACACCATGAGTGCCTCTAACATGGGAGTAGATTATGCTCATTTTGCTGATCATACAATGGTCTAATAGATAAATGTGTTAGTATGTAGTACCTGGCAGTTAAATCTCTGGGTCAAGTAGTACATAAAACTTATATATTCTGATTCAGTAAAAGAGACAGACAAAAGACATAAAAACAATTAATTAACTCAGAAGAATTAATGAGATATTCTTTAAACAATTGGACAATACAATAAGAACAACCTACTCACATAGATTGAATAACAAGTTTTGTTTAAAATACCCAGAAGTTTACCAAAGTGCTTAACTTTGTGCCTTTATGTCTGTGTCAGGTTGCTCAATGTGCTACTGGTACTATGAAAACTCAGTACTACCTGTTTCAGATTCGGATCATTGGCGACTAAACCGATTTTGTCTGATGAGGAGGGTGGCTAGACACCCTGCAGAATTAAAAACAAGACCTCTAAAAGGGTGGAGGAAGCTCTTTGATTGATGCCATCTAACACATTATTTCTAAACTCCAACCTTCCTCATCATGGCAGGGATGTGTAAACTTGGTAGTGTTAGAGCCATGCCGTCAGGAACTTAAGCTCTTGGTAGGGTCACCTGAGGTGGACAGGTCTGGCGCCCAGTAGTATTAGGGCTACAACCTGGCCAAAGTTGACACTCATAAGAAATAAGAAATTGGCAGATAAAAAACACCAGATAATCAGAATTTACATTTTTGTATTTCCTCTTGGAGGATTTGGACGGTCTCATTTTTAACCAGAGGGTGTTGTAAGATGATAACAGTTGTACTTTTACGGAACACAATTATTAATATATAGATATTGTTGTTCTTAGAATAAGCAGTTAGTATTTTATTATTATTGAACTAAATATGGATTCCTTTCCAGCAACCAATTTAAGAATATTCTGATATAAAGATGCAATTATTTAGTATGACTTAAGTTACAATATACAGAATTAATTCCTCAATTATTTAATCTATTTAGTATTTTAATTATATGATACAGGGTGTTTCAGAAAAATTGATATAATTTTGTAATCTAGTAAGTTGACCAATTCTTGTTCAAATGATCTTAAATTTTAACAAGATCATTTTTAATTTTTTCTTTTCTTTTTTTTTTTCTTTCTGGTATATAAATATCATTCGCTGGAAAAGAAAATGTGTTTTAAAATTAAACATAGAATTTTTTTTTTTCTACACATGCTGTTAAAATTTGAATAATTTAATTGAGAATGGTCAAGTTAGTAGATTATGAAATGATATCAATTTTTCTGAAACACCCAGTAGATCTCAAATAATATCAATTTTTCTGAATCCCCCTATACATCTCAAATGATATCAAATTTTTTGAAACACCCTGTACATTTCAAATGATATTAATTTTTCTGAAACATCCTATTTTTCTCAAGTGAGATAAAGTTTTCTGGAACATCCAGTAGATCTCAAATAATATCAATTTTTCTGAAACACCCAGTAAATATCAAATGATATCAATTTTTCTAAAACATGCTGTACATCTTAAAATGATATCAAATTTATTGAAACACCCTGTATATTAGCAGGAGCTCCCAACATTGGAACAAAAGAATAAATTCAATAAGTACAAATAAATAAATAAATCCATTATTATACAAAATAAATTGAGTAACATTGATCATTACTTTTAAGAACAACATTTGAAAAATAGATATTTCAAAAATAAAGTTTTACACATGACAATTTTCAAAATATGGTAAAAAAGTTTGTATTATTTAGATTTTTTGGACAATTGTCCTCATCTTTAATGTTATAAACACAACATTTTGGCTGATGTACTCACTGACCTTCTTCAGGTGTTTCTCATCAAACTCTCTTCAAAATCGGGAACCTTTTTGTGGAACTCAGGAGCCTTCATATTAACAAGAAACACTTGAAAAAGACTGGAGGGCACATTAGCCGAAAAATTGTGTATATAACAATAAAGATGAGGACAATAGTCCAAAAAATCAAAATAATATAAATTATCAAGCCTTGTCTCAAAAATTCAGACAAATAGTAAAAAAAAGTCTCAACATCTGCTTATTTCACTTTACAGACCCAAGTTTGTTTGTTTTTTAAATAGTTCATTATCAGTTTTAATATAAAAAAATACTTTATCATGATGACACAATAATATGTAATATGTGCAGACGCTCGTAGACAACCAATATATATATATATATATATATATATATATATATACACACACACATATATATATATATACATATTATTATATATAATATATATATAAAATACATATAAGTCATCCACAGACACCATGTTTCGACGTTTCATATCTCATCAGTGTGGCTAGACACAGCAACTACTTCTGACCAGGATATATATATATATATACTAGATGTTTTCCTTAATAAAATTATATTATGTTTAAAAAATGATATTTAGTAACCAAGGTTATTAATCTCATGAACTCAATGTCACCCAATCCTTATCAGTTTTGTATTGTATTTTTTAGCAAGTACAGGTGGTTTGAATTCAGTTTTCTTTCTCCTAGACTGGATGCCTAACCAAGGCTAAAGAACACAGGATGGTCTACTATTTATCCATACGTAGGGAGAACAGATGGATTCATGCTTTTCCCAATGGCATTACCACAAAGTGAAATGCAAACAGCCTCATCCAGGATGTGAACTCAGGTCACTGATTCCATTTCCTATGATGAAAACTGTCACTTGTATGTATTTTATGTTCTCCATTATCTAAAGCACTTCTTTTTTTAAAAAGTTTCCATGCAATAAGAGTTATTTCTTGAGTCATATATGCAAATGGTGTAATTCTTTATGGTATTAGTGTTAGTATAGCATTTATTCTAAGACTAACAGCAAGAAATAAATGGATTAAAACTTAGTTTAATCCTAACAATTTATCAAAGAACAAATAAAACAATGACTAACAATATAAAGTCCTTCCTGTGTATAGAGTTAAGTTTGAGAGACTTACCAGTGTGATGGAGAAGATATCTGGTATCCTAGTGATTTCTTGGAGAGAATTTCAAGTCGTCATGCACATGGGAGCTCATCCAGAATCTGAGGGTTTTGGTATTTTGCGCCAAAACTTCTGGGCTCATCATGTGATTAGTATATCCAATCACAGAAGCCTCTCCCTCACTTAACCCCACACACACAGGAATAAACATTTTACTGACCCAACAATGGTATATTTTTTAACTAGATATAATGGGTTAAGCATTTTTTTCTAAGTGAAAATATGAAATATAAAATCAGATCAAATGACTTTTATTTATTTATGAAAAACAAGTCTTTTCAAAGAATAATTTATTTTATTGAGTTGAATAAACAGAAGAAAAAAAAGAATCAAACTATGAAAGGTAATGATCTATATCATTCCAGGTTTTGCATACATTGGCAAATGGTAATAATTATAAGACAGGTAGCTGAGAAGGTGACTCTCCACAGACAAACGTGGTTGTTTCCGATTTTCATATTTCCGCAACAACAAATTTGCATGACCATCAGAAAGCTGAAATATAAGAAGAAAAAAGAAAATGGTTATATATATACATATATATGTGTGAAGAAAAGGAAGTGAATCCAACGTATGTAGTATATTAAGAAAAATTGAAACAACACAGGTTTAAATGAGTTAAATGGTAAGTTTGTTGGCTGACGCTGCAGTGTTTCGATCTATTAATTAGATCATCTTCAGGGCATTTGTTGGTATATGGAAGGTGATAAAAAAATTTTTTTATCACAGAATAACGAGAAAAGCGAGTAATAGTCCTTGTTTATCAGTCTGTTTAACATTTATACATATATATGTATACATATATATGTAACAAATAGAAAAATACAAAGTATTCCAAAAAGACACGTTTATTCTTGACAGTGAATAAAGTTGCTGTTAACATAGATCCTTCTCGTCTCATATCCATGTGCCCCCATGAAGCACTCCACACCTTTCACTACTTCTTGAAAATCCTGACACACCCAGACCTAACACTAGGCTGACACTGGTTATTGCCCATTTTCAGAAGTCATCCACCCCCACCATACAATTATTATATTTTTTCTGTGTAGCATGTCCTTTTTCTTCTCTTTCTTTCTTTCTAATAAAAACAGAATGGTCCATTATTTAACTGAGGTGATGACACTCATAAGAAATAAAAATTCGACAGATAAACAACACCAGATAATCAGGATTTACTTTTTTGCATTTCATCTTGGAGGATTTGGATGGTCTCATTTTTAACCAGAGGGTGTTGCAAGATGATAACAGTCATACTTTTAAGGATTTATGATTTTTGGATGAATTTGTGTGAAAGAATAAAACTAATGATAAAAAGAAAAGAAAAAATATTTTTTCAAAAATGAGGGCCTGAGCTATTTAGCTCTTAGATAAATCCAGCAAGTGGACTTGGCAACAATTGACCAGTTGATGAAATTAATGTACTTCTAGGTGAGAAAAAACACATGTGCCAACAAAGTAATCATTTCTATATAGAGACATGAAAAAATCTTTAAAATTCTTGTTTTTGTTCAAACTTAAGGTTAAAATTTTCATTTTATTATCAATATTTAAACATGTTACTGACTGGATTGTTAAAAAAAACAATATTTGTGCAAAAAGAGAATCATGGGACGACCAACTTTGAATTTATAATATTAAAATTTTTGTCCAATACAAAATCTTTACAACAAACTTTAAATTCTCAGTCATAACACAAAGGTTACTGAGTTTAAAACATAAGAAGATCCAAATGTCTAGGAATTTGGAAATCTATCACCAATCGTTTCTAATCAATAGAAATAAAAATAAAAATTACCTTGAACAAGTGGTAATGATATTTTAACTCTGAAACCACGTTTGAACTCAAGGTTATCGTCTAATGATGACTTTATTTTAAGGTAATTAAGAAACACCTAAACAAGGCCCGGGGTTACAGCGGCCTGAACATTGTGTTTATACTTACCACAATAAAGATGAGGATAACAGTTCAAAATATCAAAATTATTCCATTTAGTCTTATTCAGCATTTTATGTAAATCAAACTTTTCACATTTTTTTTTTTTGACAAAGCCAGAACTGTATAATTGGAACAACCATGATGTGTAACCTGTCAAACACCCTGCACTGTCAAACACTTCCTCATAAAATGTGAAGTTTATGCTCCTAACAGAAAAATGATTTTTCAACGCAAATAACATGAAAGGTTTGTTTGAAAATGTTAACATAGATATCATTTTGTCCTTCTTGCGAGAAATAAAAATATATCGAAAATTATGAATCGGATATGAAATATTTCGACAATATCACTTACAGGAACGCACCCGAAAGGTAAAATTATTGTAATCTCGCACCCTGACAATTTCTTTTTAGAAGAAGAAAAAAAGATTTACCACAAAATAATCCCTTACAAAACATGTATGTATAAATATGTATATATATTATATATATGTTATATTTTTTTTATTATGTTTTATATTATACATATTATATTATATTGTATATTTTATAATATTATAAAGAGTTAGCATTAAATAACCCACAGGATTGATATGCCGTAAAACCAAACCAAACCAAATCAAATCAATTTCTCATTTTTCATCAGGCTTTTTTAAATTAAAAAAAAATAAATCAGATTTGATGACTCAGTCATTCTGTTTGCTAATATCTTCTAATGAGAGGAGCAATTTTTGTTCAGGCAAAAAAAATGAAGATGAAAAGGAAAAAAAGAAAACTTAAAATCAATGCTGACATCCTGAATAATAACATAGACATTGTGTTGATGATGGTCGAAATAATAATACAAGTGATGTTACTATTTAGCCACATCAAGTATCCCTTTATGGTGCAATGGGGGAGATGCTGCCACAGAGTTTGAATACCCAGGACCCAGGATAGCCACATCACCCCCAGTTCACTATGCAACACATGGTCAATTTAACAAGGTGTCCTATGTACTTATACACAGGCTAGGTGGAGCCAGATTACTCCAACTCTCTCTTATGGTGCAATGGGGGAGGTGCTGCTACAGAGTTAGAATACTCAGTACCCAAGATGGGATTAAAGTGTGGTATCTCTTCATCTCATTCAACCATTGACTCTTTGGACAGGACATGGTAAAAATAAAATGAGGTGAATTTGGTCCTGGGTATTTCAATTCTTTGGCAGTACCTCTCCATTGCACCATAAAGGGAGGGTTGGAGTATTTTGACACCAGCATGACAGTAAACTGGGGCTAGCCCATGCATACGTACATGGAACACCTTGTCATACTGTTGTCAAACTACTACAATCCTCCCTTTATGATACAACGGGGGAGGTGCTCCTACAGAGTTGAAATACCCAGTATCAGGTTTACTTCATTCTGGATGCAGCACAGAATGTTTTTAATTTGCTCATGGATTTTGCCTGATTCCGAAATGGTATGATATGTAGGACTACTGCCTCTAGGAGTAAAGCTGAAAAAATATGACACACTGACATTTGCATTTATTATTATAGAAGTCTGGGTGGCAAGGGCAATTACCCCCTTTGCCTCCCCCCACCCTGTTTGCATGTGAGAACATTAGAAATAACACTATAATTTCAATTATGAATGATGCAATAAGTACAACAGACCTTTGTTTGTTCCCCAGTTTTGTTGAGCAAAATGTGTGCAAAGTGAATATATTCCAGATCAATAGGTAAGAGGGTTAATGTTTTGCTGTCATTCTTGGCATTTTTCCTAGCAAACCTCTAACTCATTATCTCTGTCAATCTATATTCATTATAACACCACAATACTTGTCCATTGGGCCAGTGTACTTTTAAACTACCAAATCCAAGAATTGAACTCATTACTCTAAGAAACAAACTTAACAAAAGGAAATATCAATCTATCAATCATACAGATTATTGAATCATGTTCAATACTTCAAACCTGTTGGCTGGGGCTGTAGAATAGGGTAGGTTGATTTTTCACTTTTTAAAAAATATATTAAATTCTCTTAAAAACAAAAGAAAGTTGTGTGTTGGTATAATGAGTACTGATACCAAAAACTAGATCTCATACTTGCACCATTGTCTGAGGAAATAGCATCAAAGATCATCTACTAAAATGCACCAAAAATCCTTGTTTTTGCAATATTTAGTCTAGAAATTGGTGAGAAAATTTAGCAATTTCAATATTTAAAACAGAAAAGCTTTTCATTTCAAATGAAATAAATAAAATATTATAACTAGAATTCAAATTGAAAATATGCCCCTCATCACAACTGACCTTCGATATACTGCTCTTTACCTAATAATTAAGCTGTAACAGTGATAACATTTTAAAAGATTGAATCTATTTCCTCAAACGAAGGCAAAGTTTTGAAGAGAAATATTTTGAGTGGTAATTCTTTATGTTAATTTGCACTTTCCCCACATAGGAGACGTTACAGTTCCAAAATCAACCTACCCAACTGTAGAATACACCACTGCACATCTGCAGAGGGGTAAAATCCACCCCCAATGGGGCAACCTGTTGGCTGTGGGTGGCAACCCATGATGCTTAAGGACGGAATCCTGGTGGCTGAGTAGTCCATGACATGCAACACTCCACTTTTGCCCTTATTCAGACTAGATGAGCTGTCCGATCAATTGGCTGGTCACGCCAAGCCATAGCACCTATATGATTGTCCAAGTCTATGCCCTTATGGCAACCCCCCCCCAATCCTTTTTATCATATATGTGCTAGAAGGCCATGGCTGAGGGGCTTAGTGTCCTGGGTATGACGTTAAACTGCATCTGATGGTAAATTTCCAATTCTGGAGCTCTAGGGAGTGTGGAGTACCCCTTCATCACCATTACTCCCAGGTAAAATCCAACCAACCAACCAGCTTTTGGAATGATAATTCAATTGACAGGAATTACCAGAGTGAGTCAAAAGATTTACAATATTTGCATTTCGAACACAAGATGATACTATGCATCAGGTGGAAAGGATCATGCACTTTTTGCATTGGCTACTACATGAGCTTTGGTTTGTGCGTGCCTCCCCATGTTAAAAAGTCCTTGTGTCAATCCGGCCTGGTGGGAGGTCAGGAAAATACTTACTATGCACAAAAGTGGAATTATGAGGGATAAAATTCACTATGTGTTTGTTCTGGAGAGTTGAACCATCCAAGTTTTGATAAATACATGCCTGGTATTATTGTTTTATTTTAATATATATTCAAAGTTATCTAATGTATAGAGTTTTACAAGAAATTTATTTACAAACAAGAAATTGTCACATAATCTTCTACATTAAATTGGAAGATGTTTGTATATTTAACTTTATCTAGTTTAGGTTTGCACATGTCTGCTTTTCATTACGAATTTAAATTTAATGACAGTTTCATCAATCATGCTTATCCCCTCTGCTTCATTTTTTTATATAATAATGAAATTCATTGTGTACAGTGCTCAGGTGCACCACAACTCATCAAAGTCTTGTGTCTAGTACATAGAATAATGTATTAGTGTCAGGACCATCAACAGTTTACAGTAATAATATACATGTATGTGTGCACGTGTGTGCATATGTGTGTGGAGAGGGGTATCAGGTATAGTGTTGGCGGACTACAGGAAGCATGGAGGCTTTGAAAGATGCAGTGTTTTGTCAGCCTACAATGGACGCAGGCAGCTTATTCCATGCCTTGGCAATTCTGAGCGTGAAAAAATGTTTCCGAAAGTCATGTGACCTATGCTGTTTTCTGACTTTGTAGGCATGCCCACGTGTGTTAGAAACATAGAGATCAAAAAGGTGCTCAAGGTTGCTGTTGTTAAGATGATTAATGACCTTATGAGTGTTTACCAGGTCAGTTGCCAGACGCCGAAGTTTCAATGAATCCATTCCCAGGGCAGCAAGACGTTCAGAATATGGCAGATGCCTGATGGAGGGTATTCATTTGGTTGCACATCTCTGTACAGTTTCTAGGAGGTTAATGTTCTGAGTGAGATAGGGGTTCTAGACTGGTGATGCAAATTCCAAGTGTGGCCGCACCATAGCTTTATACAGCTTTAAATAGATAGCCGGTGAGCGGCTGACAAAGGTCTTGCTGAGCGATGTCAGGAGACCCTCAGCCTTTTGACAATTTTAGAGATGTGTTTCATCCAACGTAAATCACTGCTGACAGTAATACCCAGATCACGTTCACAAGAAGATTCCTTGATATTAGTGTTGTGGAGGGAGTATGTGTATGATGGGTTTTTCCTCCCAAAATGCATGGTGGTACATTTGTCTACAGCCAGCTTGAGTTGCCAGTCAGTGATCCATTGTTGCACTGTGTCCAGGTCTGACTGCAAGAAAGATCTGTAGCGTTCAGAATCTATCTTTTTTATCTCAAGGTACAACTTGATGTCATCGGCATACTTCAGTACTGTGGTATTCCTTAAGTTAGCATCTATATCATTGATATACGCAACAAACAAAAGGGGGCCAAGAACAGATCTCTGTGGTACCCCAGATGACATCTCATATGGTGAGGAGTGTTGCCCAAGAACTGTAACTACCCCTCTCCGGTTGAGAATGAAGGACTTTAACCAGTAAAAAGATTATCCTTCACACCCAGAGTTTTGCCAAAAGGCTTTTGTGTGGCACAGAGTTGAAGGCCTTTGCAAAGTCAAGGTAGACAACGTCTACCCATGAGCCACCATCAGTGATCCGAGTGATGTCTTCTAGGAAATCCACAAGTTGATCACAACAGCTAGAGTTTGGGGTAAATCTAAACTGGGATGGTCGGATAAGACTGTGAAAGTTCCAGAAATTCCAAAGTCCTTCTCTGATGCAGGACTCCATCAGCTTAGCAATTAATTAAGATTAATAAGCTTAATTAATATTAATAAGATTGTAATATAATCTCATTAATATTAATTAATAATTTATATTCTATTATCCGGTGAAAAAAAAAATTCTGTTTTGATTACCGTCTGTTGTAAAACAAAACAAACATTTTTTTTTCATTTGACGCCCCCCAGAAGTAAAACCATAAATATTTGAATTAATTTGAATTTAACTGTTAGAAACTTGGTTTTATTAGAAAGAAAACATATTTATTTGAATTTTGATAGCAAAACCAATTTTTTATGTCTATTATTAAAAAAGTATAACATTTCAAAGATCTGTTTATATTTTTTACAAAAGAGCATGATAAAAAATAATTTTTACACTGCCTGGTGGGCGTTTTTTTGCTAGTAATAATAATAGTAATAATGATAATAATAGTAATAATAATACACAGAAGAATTGTAAGTGTAGGTAATGTGGAGACAGAGATGAAATGGTTGATCACATAAGTGAATGCAGCAAACTGGCACAAAATAAGTATAGGACTAGATATGACTGGGTGGGAGAAGTGATCTGCTAGGAATTGTGCAAGAGATTAAAATTTGACCATACTAACAAATGGTATATGCACACATCAGAAAAAAGCACTTGTCATCTAATGAATTTTGCTGTTCTGGCAGACCTCAGATTAAAAATGAAAGAAAATGAAAAGATAGACAATATTTGGACTTTGCCAGAAAAAAAAGTGAAACATGAGTGTAAAGGTGATATCAATTGTAGTTGGTGTCATTGGAATGGTGCCCAAGAGTTTAGAAAGGAGAATGGGGGGAATTAGAAATTAAGAGAAGAACTACAGCATTGTTATAATTGGCAAGAATACTCATAAGAATCCTGGAGTTTTGAGGAAACTTGCTGTCACTCAGACTCCAGTGATCAACCACCTGCTAATTCTGGTGTGATAAACTTACAAGGAGAGATATAATAATAATATTAATAATAATAATAATAATAATAATAATGAACTAGCACAAAGAGAGTACAAAACTAGGCATGACTGGGTGGGAAAGGTGATCCAATGGTAATTGTGCAAGAAATTAAATTTTCAACATGCAACTAAATGGTATATGTACAAGCCTGAATCTGTCCAGGAGAATGAAACACATAAAATGAATCACATCATCCCAGTCAGGATATCAGACCTTAATTAACAAGAAGAAGAAAACGTGTCATCTCATGGATTTTGCCATCTCGGCGGAACACCAAGTGAAAGTGAAAGAAAGCGAAAAGATAGACAAATACTTGGACCTTGCTAGAGAACTGAGAAAACTGTGGAACATAAAGGTAAATTTTAATTAGTGCCTTTGGAATGGTTCCCAAGGGTTTGGAAAAGAGTCTGGATGTGTTGGAAATCAAAGGAAGAATGGAGACCATCCGAACAACAGCATTGTTAAAATCAGCTAGAATACTCAGAAGAGTCCTGGAGACCTGAGGAGACTTGCTGTTACTCAGCCCCCAATGAACCACCGGCTCAATAATAATATGGATTTATGATGTTATTTCAAATGAAGATTTCAATTGTAGGAATGATAATGAAAATAAACTTACTGTTTCTGTTGAATTATCTTCCAGAAAACTATCCAGCATTTCTTTTATAGAATCTGTATCCTTTGAAGAAAAAAAGAAAAAAATAGATTTTTTTTTATGCTATAAAGACCAAAATGCATCCTGTGTCTAGGATGTAGCCATAAAAAGTCTTGTCAGTGTTCTATACAATTCTGATAAACATTCATGAGAAAAATCAAAGACTAAATATCATAAATGTATGCAATATTGGTCTTTTAAATTCAAAAATCAATAATAGAAGAGTACAAATGTAATTTTTTTAGTTCTGTATTTAGTAGACTTAGTGTTGTAAGGGAAGATATTTCCCCTAAAAAATAGTGTTATATATCCCTTGTTCTGCATATATAAATGGTGAGAGTTCTCCTATTCTTCTTATGATGATATGAGAGGCATTCGTATATGTCTCCCACATATTTAAGCCTTTTCTTAATTACTTGAGTAGCTAGGCTGGTACCTTATTTCTGTCGTCTGTTTCTTCATTTCTTCTAACTGATCTGGTTCTGTAGTCTGTAAGATGCTGGTCTGACTTCATTGAGACAACACGAGGCTTATTTTTTTTTAATGATCCCATTTCTTTATTCAGAACCTGACTTCTCAACTGCGTCAGAGTTAAAACCGGTGCATGCTTGCATCACTATATCTCTGGTCTAACTGACTAAGCTCTGGGCCTTCGTTCCCAGGCCAGTCTGTGTGTAACCAGAAAGAAGATTACTTAAAGGTTATTACCTATCAATCATCTAACCCAACAGAATTTCTATTTCAATGACTTTTAATTCAAAATCTAACTATACTAACAAAAAAAAAACAAAAAAAAACAATGGTTTATCAATATACAACAATAGTTGGACTTGTCCAACTAAACACATATAAAGATACAAATACGTAAGGTTATTCATAGTCAAGTTTACATAGTACTATTCATAGTCGAGTCACTACTAATCGAGTAGCTAGTCATACTGTTGGAGAACTGCGCGTTGATTCTATTATTTATATTCCTGTACAAAAAGTAATAAAACTTTTTTCCGGATTTTTAATGTTGTTAATTGATTAATTTAGTCACAACACTTAGTTAAACAAAAAATAAATGGTAAGCTGTGATTCTGTCTATTACCTGGACCCTAACAAAGCATCTTGAGAATAAGATAGATGGGAGCTGCACAAGAATGCTGCATGCAGTCTTGAACAAGACATGGAAGCAGTACCCCACAAGGAAATAGCTGTACGGTCACCATTTCCAAAGCATTTTCATAGTTGTTATATACCCTACCTATGAACATTAATGGGTATGCCCCAATCCCCATAAATACAGGAATATTATGCTGACTGAGTAGTCTTATACCACTAGCAGTAGTTTACCTTGTTCATGCCACTGGCGAGTATTGTATTTTGTTAATGTTATAAAGATTCCATTTCATTTCCAACCTCTGTTTGATTATTTCTCATTTAGTAACTTTTGTTACAACAAAGTCTGATTATGATGTGTTTTCTTTTGATCTAAGTGTAAAAAAGAATTGGCATTTTCCAATTGATTTTCTTTTGATGTCTAATGTAATCATAGATCAGTAAAATGGTAAGACCAAAGAGAGTCATAACTGGCATTATAAAAGGACACATCTCTTATATTCAATAAACTAACTTGATTAGATAAAGACACAAGACATCACTAATCACACAACAATGATACTGATCACATGATACTGATGTGGATTGAACTATGAAACTGTTGTTTACAGACTTGAGTTCTTTGGTGATTGTAAAAACATACACCCTGTAAATTTGTATCAATTAATTGTTCGCCCCAGACTGACAGTCACCGTTAACCGTGAGGGTAAGGAGCTTGACAGACGAAAAAAAATGTTAAAATGTCGAGCCACACTGATGAGATGTAAACGTCGAAACACATGTCTGTGGATGACTGGTATATATATATATATATATATATATATTTAAAGGATATATACCTTTAGAAAATAAATCTATACACAAATCTTTATATGTACGTTTGAGTTCTCAATTTTGGTTGAATCCTATCAAAGTAACACTTGATATCATCCACTTTTATATATATATATATATATATATATATATAGTGAATCCTTTGTTAGTATTGGAGAAATGAGAATAAAGTGCTTGATTACTTCTGTAGTACACTATAATAAATAAATAATATATATATATATATATATATATATATATATATATATATATTTGAACTGGACAAGGAGTCAACACCTGGTTACTTAGAGTTTCTTGGCTATGTGAGATCTATGGTCTGAAGATCACCTAGGCAAGAAACTGTCAGTAACCAGGTGTTGACTCCATGCTCACGCTACTTTAACTGAAATATAAACACTCTATCAATGATATTGAGCCCTGTCTGCCTAGAAATATAGCACCCATATTATCTACAATACACACACACACACACACACACACACACATATATATATATATATATATATATATATATAGATGTATGTGTAAGTATATAAAAATTAAAAAACAACAAGGTGTTTAGAAGGATGATATTTTACTTAGCGGATGCTACACAGTTTCGGTTTGTTCATCAAACCATCATTAGGACTATCATCTATGTAGAAATAATTTTTTTATGAATAGAAGCTTTTGTTTTTGTAAGTGTGTTGCTGCTTCTGTTTGTTTCTCAAATATGAAAAAAAAGACATAACTTAAACACCACATAACCATTGCATTCCCATTTAAACTATGTTACACAATTTGTTTAAAACTGTTGGAGAAAATTTTATGAATGGAATATACATATATATATATACACATAAAGTTATGGTAGCAAAAACATAAAGTCAACAGTGCTTGATAACTGCCAATGTATTTTTCAAACCAAATGAATTAAGTACATTCATATTTTTCATTATTATAGCATTTTATTGTTATTGTTATATATTTTTATTGTGCCTTTTATAGACCAACTGTATTTTAATGTTGTTTTGGAAAAACTAACATAAACCCCTAGCAGAAAAAACAAGCAGAAATAGGGACATCATTTGGTTCAATCCACCATACAATAAAAGCATAAAAACTAACATAGGAATAATATTTATAAAACTTATAGACAAACACTTCCCTAAATCAAATATGCTACATAAAATATCCAATAGGAATACACTAAGTTAGAGCTGCTCAGAAAACATGCTACAAATAATAAAAAAAGTATAATTAAAAAATATATAACACACCTCAAACTACAAAAAAAAACATATATAATTCCAAAATAAAACATGAATGTCCCCTCAATGAAATTGTCTACAAATTTTACCAAGGTCATTACCACAAAGGGAAATACAATCAGTCTTGTCCAGGATTTGAACTCAGGTTGCTGATTTCATTTCTTATGATGATAACCATAATGCTAAGCACACCTCTTTTCATAATAAGCAGAAGCAATATCCCCAAAAACACTTTAACAAATGATCCTACAAAACAATGAATAACCCACAAAGATGGATATGCTATTAAAAACAAAAAAAAACAAAATAAAACTGAAATCAAAAGTTAGTGGGGATTTGTCCTCCATTTATTTCAGCTAAGAGTTACAGCACTTGGCAAAATTGTTCATTAAAAAATCTTTCATAACTTCGGTCTGTTGCCAACCCAAATAAAAAGTGTCTGTTCCAGCTTGTAAGACAACTTCAACTATTTTTTTTGTAATCACCAAAATCAGTTCATTACATCAATTGTAATTTTATGCTTGCTTTTATTTTCTTACCTTTCTAATTTAATAAGAATCTACAGGCAAAAAATTTTTAAAAAATTATTACCAATGCCACATTTGACAACATTATTATTATTTTTTTTTTTTTTTTGGTAATATTCTTTTATACAGAATTTGGAATTAATCCAAGATCTTTTGGAAATCTTCATAAGAATAAAATCTGAAATCAAATTCTATGCACTACTCATAATCATCTTCAAGGTGTTGCCATCCATCCCTATCAACCATACCTCTTGGTAAGTCTTCAAGAAGATGTCTACATGTGGGATTTTGGGGAACACTGACACACTTCATATTCGACACTCCATCTTTGAATGGATGGAGCCGGCTCAACCCACCCTGTGACAACATGTTTATTTCAATGTGGAAAATTGATTTAAGTTACAAGTAGAACAAATTAAACTCGTAAGTCAAGTTACTATAGGGAGGCAAGAGGTTTAACATTTTTGGTTAAAAATGTAGCTGTTGTTATTCTTGGTGTGTGTTCCTAGGCTTTTGCTTTTAACCCCATCTTATTTGATGATCACGCTGAAAAGGAAGGAATTCAAAGAATGAAAAAGGAAGAGACAAAAGCTGGTTTTATAATTTAGGCTTTATTCGCAGGTCATAGCCACCACATGGCTAGGAAATTTCTCCCTGGCCAGTAGTTGTGTCTTGTCCAAGTTAAGGCCTAAGTCCTAATGGCCGAGAGATTCTCTTCGGAGTCGGAAGTGGGTCCTTTTTCCTACACATGCGCAGAGGGTTCTTCCGGTGAAGGCTCATGGGAGTTTGTTATTTTTAAATTTTAATTTTATTTTAATCTCCCCACAGTACCACTGTATATTAGAACTTGTACTAAACTGAAGACTAATACAATCAGTAAAAAAGATGTTACATTTAGAATGGAATTTAAAAAAACATTTGTGGCGTTACTTTCGTATTTGCCTGGAGAGTTGTCTGCCCGTTTAGTTTGAGGGTTCCCACTAGGGGCCGTTTATATTTAAGCGGCTGGTTTGAACGTCTCTTCCTCTTTTCCGGTTGCTCGACCCACGAGGCACCACTATGGGTTAGACTCTGGTCTAGCCCCCTCTTGTTGGGGCTTTGGCCCCCTTTACATTACTGTAAGTGATTCACACAGCATGGACTATTCCTAGTCTCATGTCTGGCTTTTATGTTTATCTTTTTACTATTCATGAATGTGTCATTATCTCTACTTTTGTATGTATGTTTATGTACACCTCTATGTATTATGTACCCTGTTATCCATGTGCTGTATACCTATTAAATGTTTTGTCTATCAACCCTTGTCGGAGTTTTATCTTCATGTATTATCACTTTGAATTTTACACATTTAAAAAATTAGGTTGTTTTGGGGGGTCTGGAATGCATTAATAGTATTTCAGTTTATTTCAATTGGGAAAATTAAGTTACAAGCACAATGAATTAAACTCATAAATCAAGGTAACACTGTGTTGTGTTTTTTTTTTTTTATTTTTTTTTACCTTGCTTCATATTTTGTATAGATTAAAAGCTACAGCAATGACATGTCCTTAACAGATTTTAAGTTCCATTTCTCAATTGAGAAAAGGAATCCCCTATCATCAGATTTGTTAAAGCAATTACTACTTACCAGAAGAAGAGAATGAACAAAGCTTTTGTTTACAATTACATAATTGTTTACCTTTGCATTGCAAAGAATTTAATCATCGTCATGTAAATTGTAGATAAGCAAATGAGTAAGCAGCAGAGAAGAAGTGAGAAAGTTTTTTTTGTCTTTCAGTTGCTCATTCTTCTTCTTCTTCTTCTTCTTCTTCTTCTTCTTCTTCTTCTTCAGAGTCTCTACTTCTTCTTCTTCTTCTTGTTTTTTCTTGTTTCTTCTTCTTCTTTACAAACTAGTTGTCAAGCAATGAGCAGCTTACAATCAACATATTCCATTAGAGACAACAGAATATATCAACAATAAAACTATCTCTTGTAAGCAGTGAGCAGTGAATTCAGCTGCACACATGTACATAAAATGCATCTAGGCTGCAAGAAGCGTATGAAGTGTATCTCAGCAGTGAAGTGTATCTCAGCGGTGACTTGAAACATTTCTTTGTTCTTTCATGCTTCATTTTTATCATTTTATTGTATGTGACAAAAACCAAATATATAAAAACAATTTATATATGTAAAATGCAATGTGTATCCATATATATATATATATATATATATATATATAAGAAATGGATACATTGTATTGAGCACTTTGTATTTGTTTTTTCATGGTCTTAACCCCTGGATCTTGTGCGCTCCCAACGATTGTACCCGTACCCACCAGTAAGCCACTACTCATACATGAATATATATATATATATATATATATATATATATATATGTATAAACAAAAGAAGTGAACTAGTTTCCAAATGTAGACATTTAAACCAATTTCTCTTATGTCATTTACCACCTGACCCTAATTAATCCCATATTTTATACACCTCTATTAATATATTTTTTTCTTTTTTTCTTTATACATCTGGACAATATGTGCATTAACACCTAAGCATGTTTATGTTTTTAAATATAAGTTTTGTGTAATAATATTCTATTGCATGAGCACGATTCACATTATGCAAACACTGAAGAAACCACTTTTTCAAAATTTAACTGTCTGAGGATTGCATAATACGCATGAAACTATAGTAACAGTAAATTAGTACCATAATATTTTATTTGAGATTTATATATATATATATATATATATATATATATATATATGTGTATATATATTTATGCATTTTTTTTACTATTAACTATGTTTCTCTAATCACTCAGTTTAGATTTAAATATAAATATAAAAACTATATTCTTCTTTAATAAGAATTTAATAATAATTTCTTTTGTTTAACAACTTTCAGTTGATTTTTGTCATCTCAAATTTAGATATAACCTAATTCACACCTTCACACCTAAGGTTAGAAACTCAACAGAAAAAAGTAGATACAATATTCATTCATATAATTTCTAGGCAGAATTTTAGGAAGGTAAGTAAGAAGACCCGTTATTTTCAGTTTGTTTGAATTTTCAATTTTTTAATACTTTTTACTTATATTTATTTCATGCTTCATATGAGTCCAGTAAAAAAATTGTTCTTAAAAAAAAAAAAATTTTATTAAAAAAATATATTTTTTAAATTTTTATGAATTCTTGACTATATATATATATATTATTATTATTTTGGGATACCCTGTATATATATACTTTCAAAGAAAAAAAAAACTTAACAAACTATCATTTGGGCATTATAAATTTATTTTGACCAGAACTCAATATGAGTCTATCTAATGAGACTAGGCTCATATTGAGTTCTGGTCAAAATAAATTTATAATACCCAAATGATGGTTTGTTATGGTTTTCTTTCTTTGAAAGTATACATGTTGCTCTGTATATAATTAATTTATTAGTTATTATACATTGAGCTCTCTTAGGGATTTGTAAAAATCCTTGTATAAATCTATAAGTGTGCATCAACATGAGCATGCATGTGGATGTACAGGAGATATTGATGATCTCAAATAGAATTATTCCCTACATAAATATATATATATATATATATATTGTTTGTAACACTTTTCCTAAAATTCACAGATACCAAACTTTGATCCTAGATAGAAGTGCTGAGTAGTGACTATTTGATCTTAAGCAGAGCATGCAGATAATCTGAAGTACCAGCCCATATGCAAATAATCCTGTTATTTCTAATGAATTCATTCATACCCTACTCTACATTATTAATGGATTCTAAAAGCCATGACTTAACCAAAGTTTTGATGTAAATTAGACATAATGCTTTAAAATGAGAACAAATACCATAAAACTAGCAAAGATATCTTCTAAAAGAATATAACTATTGCTAAACATTAAAGAATACTAAGATAACATTTTAGTCATATTTTTTTAAGAATAAGAAACACAATTAATAAAATTAGTCATTCTAAATAATTAATTGGGTCTAAAAGTCATGGCATAAGCAAGTATTTTTACATAAATTGGATGTAATGGTGTATATTTGTTTACAATTTTTTTATGTAAATATTCTTTTGTATTGCATATACATTTTTTAATGTATTTTTATTGTATTTTAAATTCTTTTTAGCTCCTTTTACCTTTTATTGTTAATTTTCATGTATTTCATCTTTTTTTAAATATATTCTTGAATAAACACTTATCTACAGGGTGATTGAAAAGTAACTACCAATTTTAAACTATTCATAATTTTTTTATATGCAGTTACATTTTTCTCAATTCTTTAATGTATGTTTCTTAATATATGCAAGATGGTGCTCCTACACATTTTGCTATTGTTGTTCATGAATGGCTGAATCACCATTTTCCTGTGAGATGGATGGGTAGACATGGTCTGCATAAGTGGCCAGCCAGAAGCCCTGGTTTAACACTCTGTTACTTATTTCTTTGGGGTTGGTTGAAGGAGCAAGTCTACTCTACGAAACCAACAACTTTGGAAGAATTTGAAGGACGAATACAAGAATTTATTTCAGCCTTTCCACAAGAGTTCCTGAGAAGATCAGTTGATTTGATTCCCACGCGGCTTGAGAGGCTAGAGGCGAATGCTGGTGCCCATATAGAAATTTGAATAAAACTCCATGTTATGTGTGTTCTTCTCATATTTATCTTTTGTAAAAATAATAATTCAGAAATAAATTATTTCTAAAATAGGGAGTTACTTTACAATTGCTCTGTTGTAATTGTATATAAGTTAGGTTTAAAAACTGATATTATTATACTCCATATCATTAACCAGATGTTTATGTTGGCTGCGAAATAATTGGTAGGATTTATAACTCATAATATCACATTGTAATAAGGCTACTAGAGCAACTCCTATACTTGTCCTATCCTAGGTCATGGGACCATTAGTGATAAAATGGTTGCTGTTGCTGCTGCTGCTGCTGAGCACTCTTGATAACTATCAAACTATCCGGAACACGCTTACAAGTTGTGAAAGTACCACTGGACTGAATGTGATAATAGCCGATCAGTCCACCGATCCAGTCAGCCTTCAGTTGGTTGTGATCCGACAATTGTCTCTCTCCACCCACACTGTGTTTATTTAGATCTGAAGAGGGTCCTTGACAGAGCTGGTCGCAACTTCACACCAGTCACGATTAAAATAAACGTAGGCCATTCAACAACAATGACAAAAAAAAAAAAAAAATGCCAGGTTATAATTATAACAATGATAAAAGTGTTTTGGGTTTAAAGGCTGGGAAAACCTTTCTCACTTCTACGACACTATAATTTTTCAACATCGAACTCTGTAGCTGTTTAATTTCTGATGTCTTTTAGTTCAATAAAGTTGAGTTTCATCGGTGGTAAATAATGACTGACATTCTGTCAGTGGGGGGGGGGGGTGATGTCATGAAGGACACAGTCAGGCACAAGGTCACTGGTCTGAGTGATAATAATGACATTTATTAAATTGTTGGGTTGATTTGGTCTACAAATCATGAGCTCTTTATTTTTAGAGTTCAAGTTATTTGTTTTTTTTCTCTAAGGCTTCTCTGTCAGTGGGGGAGTCATCAAGGACTTAGTCAGGCACAAGGTCACTAGTCTGAGTTCCCATGGAGACGCTTAATTGTCTCACAACTACCATTTAAACTGTGAACTCAATCTGGCTCGAGAGTTGTTGCATCTTTATTTTTATGGAGTTTTCTTTCTCCCCCTTGCCCCCCCCCCGGGCTTCCCGGATTATCCCAATCTCATACCTGATACCCTTACATTCCCATTGGTCAGATTCCTCTCACTACCACTTTTGGGTGTATTCTCATAAGTTCCCATTAGTCAGGACATTTCTGTTTGGCTGACTTTACAAGTGAAGGTCTGGATCTCTTCGGTTAGAGCGAGATTTTTCATTAATAATAATTTAATCTTAATTTTATTCATTAAAAGTCTGTTACCATGGATAAGAATTAACATTTCAGGTATTGTATTTTCATTTTATTTTTTCCATTTTTTTCTTTCTTTTTTAAATATATATTTTTATTCTTATTATTAAATAATCCTTTTCTTTTGTTTAAAACTTTGATAGCATTATAAAGTCAAGAGGAATAATATAAAATATCAATTTTAAAATTAATGCATAAATTATAATTTAAATGAAAAACTTAGAAACGGTTTCAGCTTTTATTTCAAATGCTTTTTGTCAATCTGAAACAAAAGAAATGATGTACCTCAGAGCTCTAAGCGGCCGTGAACGTGTCTTGCGTGCAAAATGAGTGATGGGCTCGAAAGAAAAAAATATGGCCACCTTAACAACTTGTTTTAAGAAAACGCAATCTTGGAGCCAGGAGAATTGGCAAGAATGTATTTGCACATATACAAATATTTTTAAGTTCGAGCTGTACATAATACACCAGGTGTCAGGCAGGGAAGGAGGTGAGATGCTTTGGAGTGCATTATTGAATATACGTTAGACACTTATTGTTGTAGGCCATAGACATTGCCATTCGATTTTTTAAGTTGCAAAAGCAATTATGGGATCAGATCACAATCAGTCAAGTATGAAAATTTCTCCATATGTTAAATTCATTTTTGTACAATCTCAAAAGGATGATGTAGCTTGTAAATAATATTTAATATGTTATGAACTGAACAATAATTCTTTATAATGCATTATTTGTAAAAGAAAATTGTTAAAAGAATAAACTTATGGAAACATTATACTTGAGATATTAACAAGGAATTCGTTTTAATGCAAGAAATCAAAGCCAGGTTTATTTTGACCTATTGAGCAAAAATATTTGCAGTTGTGTTGAATTTTATATAAAATGAAGGATGGTGTCATGGTTTTTAAGTTCATTATCTCCCTTGTTTTAACTCTCCTAAAATAAATAAACATTGTAATACGCAAATTCTTATAAAAAATTAGTTTACACAATAAAAACAATAGATTTTTCACATTAGGTGTGCAAATGCTCAAACATCTATACCAATGGAGAGAGAAGGCAAACCAAATTCTGCTTGAGGCCCTATAAAGGCCCCATAAAGGCCCCATAAAGGCCCCATGCCATGGCTAGAGCAACCAAGAGTTTTGTAACTTAATTGATAACTATTTCTATTCCAGCTGAAATCTATTGGATCAGCATTTTATATTCATGAGATAAATATACAATGTATATAAATATATGAAAATATATCAATGTTCAAACTCAGCTATAAAAAGATTTTCTGTATAAAAAGAATGCTAGAGTTTATATTTGTTTACATAGAAACATAAAAGATAGAAATCAATTAGATATTTAAACATTTGATAAAAAATGAACAGGAAATAAAAACAAACAATGAGCATGAAGCAACTTGAAAGAATAATGGAAGACCATAATTGAAAAGAAAAATCTTTTTTGCATAGGATAATGGATAAGTAATAGTGACTTACTGAAGTTAATTTTTGTCTGATTTCTTCACGAATGTCTTGAAATCGGTCCAAGTAAATGGCAAGACACCAAGGTTCCATAAAAAATCTAAATCAGAAAGAAAAAAACAAAAAATAAAATATAAATTACTAATCACTTAAAACAGCATCAACATCCCTACTATTTAAAGTGTAGAAACATTTGATTGACAGATGAGAGATTAGAGGTCACCTCAATTGAAGTAGACCTGAGAAAGTTTATCTTTTGTGGTTTAGCAGTCTCGTTTCAGGTAAAACTACAGAGTGGATCTATTTTTTGGAATGTTAATGTTAGTTAGAAGCCCTTTGTTGGGGCTCCAGTAGAGACTTTTAGAAGATGCAGGGAGTTTCCTACTGCCTACAAAAGACAGTTTGGAAACTCACTGAAATAGCTGGTCTGAATTATTAAAACATTTATAAATGTCGGTGCTAAACTATAAATAATAACATGGGTTGTTTTGAGGCAAATCTAAATCAGATTTTCATAGAGACATCATTAATAAATAAGATTCATTCTATGTACTAATGATTTTGACTATTAATCAAATTGATAAACTTACACAATTCCTGATGGTATTGTTATGTAAGTAGTAACATTGTTTCGGTTACAGACAGGCACCAAATCTCCATTATAATAAGATTATATAATATCACTTCTTAATGAATGAAAGAGATTAAGTAAAATAAAATGCTAAAAGATTTTCTTTCCTCCCCTTGTAGGATCGAACACAGTCAGATGGTGTATGTATGACATAATAGGTAAAGAGGTAGTGTAGCTGAGGCAGTGTAACTGTGGCAACCATGTGAGATGCAGACAGGATTTAACACCTAATCATTGAATAATTTTTGAGGCTATGAGATATAGTGCAGTTTATCTCCAAGGTGGCAACTGCTCAGGCAACAGGAGCAAAGGTGACTGATAAGGATGGTAATCACCCAACAAAGTGGAACATTGCATTTAATCACGTTCCAATACAATACAATTACAAATACAAGTAATTACTTCCCATGTGTCTGCTGGTAGGCACTAGGTAGTGTGGTGAACAGTAGTATAAAAGAGGAAGCACCAAAGTCAAAGATTCCTTTTACTTTCTGCCCCTCGAGAGAAGAACATGCATGGACAGGTGGCTTTGAGCCCCCAGCATTTCATGTGAAATGGCAAATGAGAACAGGTTCATGATGTAAGTGTTTATATTTTCTTCTTTTACCAGCAGTCTACTAAAAGACTATTTTCCGATTAGGACATTTCTCTTATACAACTATATATAAGCTCTTCTTTGTATCTCTTATCATGTCTGTATCCTCCTCTATTAAGTTTGCTCAGGCAATAAAATATCATTGTTATCACTTTGTCATGAATTGTTCTAATATTTATTCTATATGAGGAAATGGTATATTCAATTAACTATCATTCATTAATACTACTAACATTTTGAAGACAAGAATCCCAATTAAAAAAAGTTAATAATGTTGTATACCATCTTCTTACTTTCATGGAGCTGTTATATATATATATATATCGGTTGATCCTCTGCTATCTTCTATCTTCTATCGTGGCTTCGTCTATCTCTGGCTGGTCTGTCCTGTGGGTATTTACCACGTACCCCACATGTACGGGTTAGGCACAAGGCCCTATTAATGTGGGACCACTCACAAATCGAAGCTCATGATGTGGTGGGTGCAAAAAATGCGTTGGGATCACCGATATTAATTTATTCTGTAGGTCCAGTGGCCGATGTTCACTGGACCCCCGGCGGTGGCCGGAAAGCAGAGAAGTTCTTCTGTTATTCTGGATCTGATCTAGGATGTCTTGTGTTATTATTTTGTTCTTAATTAACAATACAAGACTTTCTTTTTGTTTTGAGCTCATATCTTACTTTTATGAATCTCAGATCAACAAACAAAAGTGCAGAGATTTTAGACAGATGTCCTCATCAAATCATCAGCGAAAACTGACTTTATAAGCTACTTTTCACAAGGCTCGCACTGGCGAACCAGATGAGTAGGTCAACACAGGATTACAAAGTGTCCATCATCCCTCCTGTGTTTTTCCACTAACTGTTATTTTAAATCTACACTATACTTGCTGCACATAATTAATAGGCTACCTATTAATTATGTAACAAAGGAGTGTGTGTGTGTGTATGGCCTTTTGTTGTTATCAACGAGACAACAAAGGAGTCTATCCCCTTTTCCCTAGCACAAGACCAGGGAGATTTTTTTGCTTAGGTGGAGCGCCAAACCTACCATTAGCTCCCCACTTTACCGCACAGATCAGATTATCCAATCTGTGCTACTCATGTGCTGAATTGGCGGGGACCAGTATCAAACTAGGAACCTTACGATTCCTAGGCGAGTGCTCTACCAACTGAGCTAAACTGAATACGAATATAAGCAATTAAAGAGTCAGATTAATTAACAAACAAAAGTATCCAATCTGATTTTTTACAAAAATCAAATGAAAAAAGAATTAGTTTATAAGTAAATTACTGACCCAAAGAAATCATATATGAGGCCCTCTTGGTATCGCTGCTTCATGTTGTTCAATATTCGCTCATGGATTCCATACAGTTGGATAAAATTTAAAGCTGGAAAAGGCTGATCATTAGAAAAACATTATTAGGATTAGAGTAAAAACTCAATAATTGTAGTAATTAAAAAAAACAACATTATGATGGAGAGATATTGCATTAAACCAATGGACCCCCCCCCCAACTCAAAGTGAAACACCCCTAAGATTTTAAAAATAGGAGATAATAAAAGTGTAATATCAAAATACAGTGGAACCTCAGTTCTCATACATAATTCATTCCAAAATTATGTTCGAGAACCAATTTGTTCAAAAACTGAAACAATATTTCCCATAAGAAATAGTGTAAAGTGGATTTATGCATTCTTGATCATCAGACCTCACAACTTTCCTCTTTCCCTTTCTGGTAGAATCATTGCTGCCTTTTTTTAGGATCCATGAATAAGGGTTAAAGTAGGCATAGAATAGAGAATAAACACACAGGAAGAGAAGAATTTGCACAAAAATAATATCAGACACTCGTTGTTGAAATTTTTTTGGGGGGTGAAATTCTACTGAAATGTCTGCAACAATTAGCCCCCCACCTACAGGGGATGTTTTGAAATAAAGTATATTTTTGTTTGTGCCTTTATTTTTTTTAAATCGGGGAGCAAATTTTTGAGGGCCTGTGATTGGTCGGTTGTGACGTCCCTAAGGGGACGGGGGAGAATCCCAGAGCGGAATCGGTCTCTTTTTTTACGACTGGCACTGCTCAAAGCAGACAGGAGAGAAGGTCTCTCTCACCTTTTTAGCTTGGTTGGGCTCGGTGTACAGAGGTGAGAGAAGTTCTCTCACGGGCTTGGCCCCCCACTTCTATGTTTGGTTGTTCGCTGTGAGCAGCGAAGGAATTTCTTCATTTTTTCCTTCTAAGAAAAACAATTGTATTACATTGAGAAGTATTTTGGGGACATGACCGTCCAGACTCTCTGAAGAGTAAAAGACTAGGATTCGTGAACGAATCAAGGTATTTTGTGAGATGAGTGACCGTATCTCCGTTATATCATTTAATTGAACCACTGGGTCCCTTGACTGGTTTTAACAAGGTACAAACCAAAGGAAGGCTGAAGAAAGAGAAGGAAAGAAGAATTTTGAATAAGGTTGAAAGCTGAGAGAAGAAAAGGAAAGAAAGGAGAGCATTGAAGGAAAGAGAAAGAGAGAAGGAAAGGAAGAAGATAAAAAGAGAGAACGATACAAACTCTGAGTTCTCTGTCACAACTGACCGAAATAAGGCCCAACAAAAACTATTTGGGCATTTCGTACTCTCACTTCGGCAAGTCATTTTTTGTATTGTCATTTGCATTGTTTGGTTTTTTATATGTTTTTTTTTTTTTTGTGTTACAGAAAAGATATGGCACGGGAAAATTTGTGCAACCCTCAGCAGATAGTAGTATAGTAGAAATTGAATAAATATAGTTAATTTATATGTAAGAGTTTGTCTCGTCTTTTAGACTTTTGTTGATTCCTTTTTCCTCCGTATATCATTTGCACTTGTTTTATTTTTATATATTTTTTTATTTGTTACCTTGAGTCGAATTTTGACAACGACAAACAAAATTCCGACATCGTTCAAGATGCTACTTGGGTAGATTCAACCAGCCATTCGGCTGTCTTTGGTTTACCCCAGCAGTCATTTGCATGACTTTCGTTTTCATTGGCTTGACTCGTGTATTCAAAGTCCGAAAATTTGTTTGACAATTGAGGCCTTTTTTTACTCAAATTGTTTGAATTCTGAATTGTTTGAATTCAGAGTCGCTTGAGAACTGAGGTTCCACTCTAATCTTAAATTCAAAAATTTAGATTTGCAAAATTTTGATGCAACAGTTGAAAATTCATTTCTGTATATATTAAATCAAGAATGATAAAATGATAAGATAAATATTTTTGATTAAAAAAAAAACACCCAGGAATATTTAATTAATAAAAAGTATAAAATAAATGTTTGATTTAGAAAACATTATTCAAGAATACAAAAGAAAACTGAGAAAAAATAGTTTTTCAAATACCTTTTTACTGAGACATGTTATAGTCTCAACAGAGTTGTACTGGTTTAGAAAGATATGGAAATATCCATTCATTTCATTGGGTCTTCCAGTAACAAGTTCCATGTCCTACAAGAACAAAAGTGAAAATAAAAACAAAGGTAGAAGTGTAATTCAATATTGGGCGTACTATCACCAGGTCCACTCTGACGCAGAGTGGTAGTACCTGTTAGGGTCCCATATATAAGCTTAATAGAAAATTTGTTTATAAAAAAACTGAATTTAAATAATTTTCTACCAAACTATTGCTATGAATCTTTAAAAACTTTGCCAGCATTAAATGACCCACTGAGGTTGATATGCCGTAAAACAAAACAAACAAACAAACAAATAACAACAGGTATACAGAATACATTACAGATTAAGAGTGAATATGCAGCATTATACTGTGGTTGGAATCCCAACTCTGGATCCCTTCCATTGATTTACAGTTTTAAGGTCAATGTGAATAGGAGGTCATTCAATTATCAGCTGTAAGGATGTGTGCAAAGTTACTTGGCTAAGCCAACAATTTCACCCCAAATATCAATAGTCTGTGTAGGGGGACAAAAAAATTGTTTTCCCTTGGATTGTGGGCATGGCTTCCCACATAATATGTCCGTTAGTCACATGATAATTCAGCCCCTTCAACTTTAAAGTAAATTTGTCCTCAATGGAACAGATAAGACCTATCTGTTTTCAGTCCTCACTGATGGAGTGAAAAGGATATGTTTATTTCTATTCATAGAACAGAATAGAGACAATTGTCTCCAACTTTCTCACCATTAAAACAGTGGAGATTAAAATAAAATTGAAATAAAATAAAATAAAATGAAATAAAACAAAAAAAAATAACAATCTCCCAGGAGCCTTCAGACAGGAAGAACCCTCTGAGTATGTGCAGAGAAAAGGACCCTACTTCCTGGTGCCAAGAAGAACCCTCAGCGATTACAAACACAGGCCTTACTGGGAACACACATTATTGACTGGTTCAGGAGAAAATCTCTCCTTCAAGAAATAACTATGAACCTAGGAATAAAGTCTGAATCTTAAAAGTATCTTTTGTCTTTGTCTCTTCTGTTTTTCTTTCCTTTAATTCCTTTTCAGCCTGACAACCTATTTGGTTTTTTATATGTTTTTTTTTGTGTTACAGAAAAGATACTGCACGGGAAAATTTGTGCAACCCTCAGCAGACAGCAGTATAGTAGAAATTGAATAAATATAGTTCATTTATATGTAAGAGTTTGTCTCATCTTTTAGACTTTTGTTGATTCCTTTTTCCTCCGTATATCATTTGCTCGTTTTATTTTTATTTATTTTTTTATTTGTTACCTTGAGTCGAATTTTGATGACGACAAACAAAATTCCGACATTGTTCAAGATATCGAATGATGCTACTTGGGTAGATTCAACCAGTCATTCGGCTGTATTTGGTTTACCCCAGCAAAAATTGCAAAACATATAATGGGTTTTAAAAGAAACAACCAGCAAACATGCACCAAAAATAACCTTAAAGCCTAATATCACATAAAACAACAACCTTACCCCATTGAAGACACTGTAAGTCTTTTCTAACCATTTTCTGGTACCTTACCATTACACTTTGCTTATTCGTGGAACATTATGTACAATTAACCTGTTTGGGGATACATGTATTATGTTATTGTGTTGTTACATGTTGTATATAGTAAACATTCATGTGTGCATTGTTCATGCAAGTTGTTTGTCTTTCCCTACCAAATGTTCAGTGTTAGTGTATTGATAGGTACACTAATGCATTATAAGTGTTGCATACCTTTCTTTACTTACTTCTATTCTTCTTCTGATGTCTTTTCTATCTTGCGTCTTCTTCTAGCATCTCTTCTAACATCTCGACTTTGTCTTGGTGGTCGGTCGCACTTAACTCATTTTTTCTAGATCAGTCTTGTTACCAAGCCATTCACCAACTACAAAACCGTGTTATTTTCTTAAGCTTTTATTTACTTAACAAAACATTTCATGTAACTAAAGATCTGACTAACATAGCGCATGTATGCAGTTGAATTCCAGTTAAGGCAGCACATCTTCACTGCCCGACATCCAACTGAAACTGAGGATCCAACCAGGTCCCACGTGACTTCACGTATTTCGCGGGCTTTCTGTAATCTTCCATGGAAAGTCACGCCCGTGATATGAAAAGGGCCATCTCTTTAGAAATACAGGGGATTGACAATAATCTTATGCAACCACATAGATTATGTAACATAAGTACCTAGTGTTGGTGATAAACTAATACCCACTATTCTCATATTTGTATATTTAGTTAATAGCAAAAGTTCATTCATTAAGTAGAAAGGATCTTTAAAGGCATGCCTAATTTATCCTTACTTCAACTTAAAATGATACAAATCCTCATTGGGGATCATTAATTGCTGCTACTTACATCTTCATAATCCTCAGAGTCAGTCTCTTCATTTTCTACTCCTGGTTTGGTCACATATAGATAATGGTAACCTCCTGAAATATGAGACAAAAAGATACAAGAAAATTAGACACATGTTCAGTTGGACACATGGTGCAATGGATATAAGGATTGAGTCAATACAGTTTTAAAGTGACAAACATCTGGAGGTTGCAGGTTCAATCCTGACTATAGGCAAAAATAACATAGAATACTTAACATAGTTTAACACATGTACCCGGTCATGGTTAACGGAATGAGAACAATCTATTCCTATGGATTAAATAAAGGGTTCAGTTCTAAGTTCCATGAAAGGTCCCAGTTATGACATAAAGGCTCCAAAGTTTGACCAGAAGGTTCCTGAGTTCGATAAGAAACACCTGAATAAGGCCGGAGGGCACATCGGTCAAAACATTGCGTATATAACACTAAAGATGAGGACAACAGTTCGAAAAATCTAAATAATACAAATTATCAAGCTTCATATCAATAATTCAGACAAACAAAAAAATTAGAGTTCAAATATATCATTATTTCAGGAAAATAGATATAAATGGAAGGTGTAAGTAACAAATGAAAAATAATAGCTCACCTGGTAAAAGTGCACCTGTAATTTTGGGTGACCGATAGAAAGGCACCAAATCTGTATCAACATTTTCTGTCTTGGAAGCGGCTAAATTAGCTGCTGCCATTGGATCAAAAAGTTTTAGCATTTCTGTAGCAAGCTGAAATACAAAAAATCAGTTCAATTAACCAACAATTATTATTAACATTTGAATTGATCTTGTCAGGCACGCATTCTGTGGGCTCCCTTCCCGGCTCTGGTCACGGTCAGAAATTAAACACGGCACCAAAGTATGCATTTACCAGGCTCTAATACGGACTATCCTCCTTTATGGCTGCGAATCTTGGTCAATGAGGGTGGAAGACCTCCACAGACTCAAGGCATTTAATCATTACTGCCTACACAGCATCCTTTGGGTCTGGTGGGATCATTTCCCATCAAACGTCACTATGAATCTTTGGTGAAAAATCAACTTGGTTCAATTAGTCATGGTCACAAGACGTCTGCACTGACCTGGTCATACTCTTCATTGTCAACCAGGAGATTCTATAGATCAAGCTGGCACAACCCATCCCAGGTGAATACTGCCACAACCAAAACAATTATTATTAATCAAGAAGGTCTCAACCTTTTCCTTGGATTTCAGTCATAGAAAATATATTTCTTAAATTAAATCTAAAATATAAGATGCTCATAGTGTAATGGTTATCATTGTACCAAATGGTGTTCAAATCCTGGATGAGACTTCTCTATGACTGGTTGCCTAGCTAAGGTTAAAGAGCCCAGTCTGCTCTACTATTTAGCCATAGCTGGAGGGAGAACTGTTAGATTCATGACTTTCCTCAGGGTTTTAGTGCTATGGGAAATGCAAACAGCCTCATTCAGGATTTGAACTTGGCTAGCCAAGTCCACTTCCTACAACGGTAACTGCTATGCCACAAGTGCACCCATTTTTAAAATACAAGAGGCTTTATAAAAAATTACTAAAATATCAAATTATCCAGAATTTAGAGGTAATCTTCTTTTGTAAATTATTATATTTTAAAGTTTTTTTAACGATTTTTAACTTTTATAAAACTCATCTTTTGTTATTTTCTCCTTTATGCCAAAAAAAAGTTTTAAATTTTATCAAAAATGATAAAATTAAATGTAAAAGCATTTTTGATGCATAAAGTAACATGACACAATCTATAGAGAAGAATTAGAAATTGAATAAAATAATTGAAATAATAAATTAATCAAAATAGATTATAAAACATAAATTAAACAAAAAAAAAAATGTTAAATTTATAAATTAGTCCAAAAACATATGTATGTATATTATATTAAATCAAATGTCCCCCAACCACAGCCTGCAGGCCACATGTGACCCTACACTCAACTTTCAAAATTTTCTCTTCATTTTTTGATGTTGACTTTGAAGAAGTGTCATTAAAACTCCAGATGGGACTCATTGATCTTCAGTGTTCAGAAGATTTGAAGTCCAAGTTTCTTGTTTGCCACATCCTTGATTTCTATAAGAACCACATGTTTCCACATGTTTCCAACCTTATTAACCACATCCAGTAAGTAATGTTTGGCACTGTTCTCCAAAATGAAGCATGCCAAGAACACACTGCATTTGCAACTGTCAAATCCTCACTTTTCTTATGTGCTTCTTCTGTCAACCACTTAACACTGATATTACATTTTTTGTGATTTCAAAAAACATGAAATGTCTAATTAATAATTTATGATTGCTACCTTGCAAATATTTTGGCCATGGACCTTCCTAGGTTAAACTTTGTGGCCCTCAGGCTGAAAAAGTTGGGAAAATAAAACCTAGTACAATCTATTAAACTATCTACTTGTATGATATGCTGTTAAATATCTTATTATAATGGAGATTCAGTGTTTGTCTGTAACCAAAACAATGTCACTGCTTATGTCACAATACCCTCAGCAATTGCATAAGTTTATCAATGAGTATTTAATTTTAGTCAAAATCATTAATATATAGAATAAATTTTATTTATTATAAATGTCTTTATGAAAATCTGATTTGAATTTGCCTCAAAATACCCCTTGTTATTAGTCCACTTAAAATCCTGCAATGTGTATTATATATCACTAAGTAACAAAGGTTTACATAATATATGGTGTAGGTAATTGCATACTGGTTTTAACAAAAACTAGGTTGAATGAATTGGAGTTCTTGATCTCTAATATTATTGTTTTATTCTCCAACATATTAAAATCAATCCTATGAATGATTTTATACAGAAACCAATTAAAATATAATTAAAATAAGTATAATCTTTTTTATATGGGTTCTTATCTAATTACATTAGTCTTTCTAATTTAATATATGTCATTACATTATAACTTAAATACTTACGCCCCGAGGGTGCATATTCTTGCTAGTTAGTTTATATAAATATGAAATTATGAATAACAAAAATTTATTTTATCTTCCATATCACTTTGTAGACTCAAAAGTTATCATTTGATTTCCAGCAATAAAAGAAATGGACATACATACATTTATAGTTTAGCACCGACATTTATAAATGTTTTAATAATTCAGACCAGCTATTTCAGTGAGTTTCCAAACTGTCTTTTATATACTTTCTTATCTAATTTTGTTAGACTTTCTAATTTGATATATTTCATTACATTAAACATTAAATTATCATACTTGGAAGGTGCATATTCTTGCTAGTTAGTATAATAAACTAAATAAAAATGGTCCACTTACAGCAATGCCAACTTCCTTTGAGTTGAAGTTTGCATGAATCCAGTTGTCAGCAAAATATTTTCGTTTATATTTGGTGACTGAACCTGCTGCTCTGATTGATGAGTCATTGGTGTGGAAACAATTGTCAATTACAATAAAACCATCAAATACTAAACAGCAATCATTGACAGCTAAATAAAGACAAAAAAAGAAAAAGAAAAGAAAAGTATTAACTGACAGGGGAAGAAGATTGGGAACTTAAAATGAACCAGGCAAATACTTAAAATCAACCTGTTTATGTACACTAAGATTTAAGTATGTACAGTCGGGTAGGTCAAATTTTCACTTTTTAAAAATATCAAATTGTCCATCTATGCGAAAGTTGTGTGTTTGTATACTGAATATTGATATGGAAATAGCATTAAAGATTGTCTACTAAAATGCACTAAAAATTCTCACTTTTGCAAAATTTAGCCTTTAGAAAACAAGGTTTTTTAGTGCATGTTAGTAGACAATCTTTGATGCTATTTCCTCAAACAATGGTGCAAGTAAAAAATCTAATTTTTGTATCAGTGTTCAGTATACTAACACACAATTATCGCATAGATGGACAATTTGATATTTTTAAAGAGTGAAAAATCGATCTACCCTAATGTACAGCAAGCCAGACTCCTGGAGAACTGTTCCTTTAGATAGGTATAGCCAAAATTCTAGTACGACAGCACCTCCCCCTTTCTTTAGACATTTATAAAAAATTTAAAATAATAAATTTTCACTTATTTTAATTTTTTATCTTAACAGAGTCTAAACTTACATATAAAAAATTTCTTCTATGAATTTCTTAATTATAACAATGAAATAAATCACATTAAAAAGAGCACATCTTCAAGAGAGAAAAAAATGGCAAAAATGTACTATTTGACAGATACACATTTCAATTTATAAAATTCTCCTGTTTTAAAGAATGAAAAAAAAAAATTATTTTACATGCGATTTTTTTAACCCTTCCTCCTCATAATAAAGCAAAAATTACATAATGTTTCATTCATTTTTTCTGAGTTTTTAATTCTAATTTATGGGGTGAGGGAGTTAAAAACATATGAAATTTTGGCCATACCTACTTTAAGAAAAGGGAAAATGTGTTACATATAAAGTATAATGGACAATTAATTAAACTAGACAATGTACAAAGCTAAGTCAAAAGTTTTGCAATATTTTGAATATACTTTGAAAATTTAATGTAAAAATATATTGTAAAAATTCAATTGAAAAAAAAAAGTCCAAGTTCTTATTTTGTTTTATTCAGTTGTGGGGTGGGACAATTAAAATATGGTAAAACAAAAAAATAGGGGAATCATTTTCCCGAAGAAAGAGCATATCAAAAGAGAAAGAGCAAAAATTGTTTTGAAATTTCAGTTTGGTGTTCGTAAAAATATGTTGACAAAATTTCAATGGAAAAAATTGTCTATTGTTCTTGTTTATATTTATACAGGGGGTGGTGGGTTTGTAAAATATCTAAATTGATTTGTGATAAAAAGTGAGAAATAACACTTGATAAATATCTAAGCTGGGCCTATTTTACACCTGTTACCATCTGGGGAAAATTAGCGTAAATAAGGGCAGGAATCCAGGACAACAAAATGTTTATAGACCCTAAAATTATAAATACAGACACCTACAACGATATTGAGTAAAGTAAGTTGCTCATTTGAATATTGAAACTTGAGGCCAATCAGGTTATCATTCTACTAATTAGATGTTATGTGTCTCAGCAGGTTAATCCACTCCAGATTATTGATGTGTAGAAAATCCTTTAGCATAACTATTATTATAACACTTATCAACCATGAAATAACAAGATTATGAATAAAACAGCTAAAATTCTATGTTTAAATACAGTAGAACATAGATTCATTTGGATATTGGGCTATATCAAAAGTATTTGGAGGTGTGTGGTGTAATGGTTAGAGTCGTAGGATCAACCCGAGTTCAAATCCTGGACAAAGCTGTTCACATTTCACATAGTGCTAATACCCCTGGGAAAGGTATGAATCCAACTATTCTCCTTCCAGCTATGGGTAAATAGTAGGCAGACTGGCCTATTTTATCTTTGCTAGGTAACCAGTCTAGGAGAAGGAAAACTCTGAATTTATATTGCTAAACCCCACTCGATAAATTGCCCTGTGTCACATGCTACTCGTGCAGAGGGGTTGGTAAATATATATATATATCAAAAGTATTTGCAATTTTTACAGACTTTTACACCAAAGTTTATTTCATGTAACCATATAAATTTTCATGTAACCACATATATATTTACCAACCCCTCTGGACGAGCAGGATGCAACACAAGATCAATTTCTTAAGCGGAGTTTAATAGGTTGAATTCAGAGTTTTCCTTCTCCTAGGCTGGTTGCCTAAGCCAAGTTAAAAAGCACAGTCTGTCCTATTATTTACCAAAGCTGGAGGGTGAATAGTTGGATCCATACTTTTCCCAAGGGTATTAGTGCTATGGGAAATACAAACAACTTCATCCAGGATTTGAACTCGTCTCGTTGTGTTCATTTCCTACAACAGTAACCATTACACACACACCTCCATATAAGTTTATTTCATGTAACCATATAAAGACTTACTTTGTACTCCACATATTATTCATATTATCATTATATACTAGCAGAGCTACCTGGAATTGTCCAAGACTTAAAAGTTAAGAATAAATGTTATCTCTATTTACATATAGATGAATAAAAATTTTTTTCTATATATTTGTTTATTATCTTATATTCTTTATATGTTCTTGTTTTTAAGTTTTTATTTTTATTATTATTCTTGTTTGTATTTTTGTCTTTTATATGTTTTTTATTGTTTTATCCTTTATTAATTTGTTTTATTGTTTAATCATTTTTTAAATTATTTTTTTAATATACCATTGACCCACACCCTTATTATATTTTTATTTAGCTTTTCTTATGGAAATAGTTGTTACATTTTATTTGTTTCCTGTGGGGATTAAAATTTTAAAAATAAAAAAAATAACAAACTCCACGAGCCTTCACACCAGATGAACCCTCCGCGCATGTGTACAGGAAAAAGGACCCACTTCCGACCTCAAAGATAATCTCTCAGCCATTCTGACTTAGGCCTTAACTGTGTCTAGACTACTACTGACCAGGGAGATATTTCCTTGCCGTGGTGCCTATGACCCGTGAATAAAGCCTAAATCATAAAACCACCTTCTGTCTTCATCTCTTTCTTTTCGTTCCTTTAATTCTTTCCTTTTCAGCGCGACCACCAAATAAGGTGGGGTTAAAAGCAAACCCTAGGAACATGTACCAGGAATAACCACAGCCACTTTTTAAACCTAAAATGTTAAACCTCTTTCCACCCCTAAATTCCTCTCTAACACAGAAAATTATGCCACTGATTGTTTTTGTTTCTCTTAATAAGAATTCCGTATAATCTCTTTTGTTCTCTATGATAATCTAGTTCAGTTTCTTTGTTTAATTGCATATCAACCCTTGTGGTTATCTAATGCCAAATCATGTAATCTGTCTTGTCTCTATGGTGATCTGTTCTCCTATTGTTCTTTGTCATTTTGTATTTAAGAGTAAAGTTTCTGCTTCAAAAAATACTTGTGTTTTGACAAAACCTTGATGGTAGTATACAAGACAAAATGGATGGTCACATGTGCCAAACCCAGAATCCATCTTAGTCTCATTTGTCTCTGTTCTTTGAACAGTAAAGATGTGTCTTTTTTTACAACCTCCCTGGTCTAGCATTAGTGAAACGAGAATAGACTCCCTCACCATCCAGATGATACCAACACTAGCCACTCCACTGACTTTACTTACTATTATATGTGTAAATGAGCTTATCTTATTCTTCTTTCCGTTTATTTAGTGTTTGTATATCAGGGGATTTACTAATGCTAATATCGGACTTTGGTGAGTAAGAAACACCTTACTATGTCTATTATGTATGTATTAAATGTTCCTATATATGTAAGTGAGCTTATCTTGTCTTTCTTTCTGTTTATTCAGTGTCAGTGTATCATTGGATATACAAATGCTAAAATTAGACTTTGGTAAGATGAGACTAAATATCCTCCCAAGCACCAACCGACCCAATAGTTGTATACATTAAATATATCAACCAGAGATATGTGTGGGATTAAAATATAATCAAATAAAATAAAATTAAAAAAAACAAAAAAAATAACCCACAAGCACTCAGACAAGAAGAATCCTCTGGGCATGCGCAGGAAAAATAACCCACTTCTTACCACCAAAAAAATCTCTCGGCCATTCAGGACTCAGACCTTAAGTGGGGTCAGACGCTATTACTGGACAGAAAGAAATTTCCTCCCTACAAGGCAGTTATGACCCACAAATAGAGTCTGAATCCTAAAACTACCTTTTATCTTTGTCTCTTCCTTTCCCTTCATTTAATTCATTTTCAGCTTGACACCACAAAAAGGAAGAACCACCAAATATGATGGGTTTTTTAATCTGCAAACACCAGAAATGACCAACGACTTTAAACCAACATAAAATCCTTAAAACCCCACAGATAAACCATCATTTTTGTGAATCTCAATCTAATTCATCCCCTTTTATTTCATTGCAATCATCTGAGATTTTAACAATTTTCCCAATAAAGGGGAAATTATTTTGTACAAAAAACATTTTGAACTGACTCACCTTTAAAAGTTTCCATGTTTATCTGCATTTCTTGATAACAGAACATGGCCTGAAAAATCACAAGATAGAATAAATTAGTTAAAAGAAGCATCCAGTCTCTAATATTCAAAAATGTCTACTTGAAATTTTCAAACACACCTTATGTAGCTGTCACTTAAGGTGCACCAATCAGTTAGACATATTGCTTTCCCTTTTTTAGAGAGACCCAGGAATTCGACTTTTTTGCATTGTAAGGGAAAACAACTATGCAGGGACTAATATCTGTGACATCCATAATGTAATAACCCCTGTGAGTTCTATTAAATTTCCCAAAATGCAATGGAATTTATGTCCCAGACTAGAAGCAGTTTAAAGTTTTGGAGGAAATTTGTCCTATCAAGAATTTTGTCTCTTAAACTGGTTATGGGTACACAGTATTTCACAATGTATGTTACAGATGTTCAATAAAATCCGATGTTCATTCATACATCAGTCAAGTCTGGTGTTTTAATTTCTACCAGAAAAGCATCAGTGAGCTGCTACACCTTATATATATATATATATATGTGTGTTGTGTGTGTGTGTGTGTGTGTGTGTGTGCAGGAAAAACAGTGATTAGTAGGTATGACATACACACATGCACATACACACATTTATAGTGTATTTATTGTTTTATATATATAATTTGTGGTTTGTACATTTGCTGTGAAATATAGAGTATTCTATATATTAATATATAGGCACAGATGTACACATGGTCCAAAAGGCAAACCAAACTTTCAAAACAAAACACCAGTGAGTCATTTTATCTTGGTCCCAAAGTATTCAGAGTATCATCTGTGTCTGCCTATTGAGACATATATGGGCTGTGAGAATGAGAACTGCTCATTGTGGAATATTGTAATTACTTTGTCATGAATTCTTTTCACATTTATTTAGTATGAGGAAATGATATTCAACCAACTATCATTCTTCTACAATAGAATCAAGAAAGTGTCCAAAGCTTTAATCTGCAGTGCCTTCTGATTGGCTCAAAAAGGTTACATTCTTGTCATATGACTGCTCACCACTACATCCACCATGCAGACAGTGACTTAAATGGCCATTTCAAACTTTTTGGCTGCAATAAAGAGTTTATGAATCATAATGAGATTTGACTTCGAGTTTAACACCAGGAGAAAAAACTACAGTAAACTTATTTCCTTTATGGCAATTCATGTCAAATAATCCAGAAAAAGTAAAATTGTCACCCACCCCCTTCAATTTTTCTTGAAATTTTGTACATGTTGGACTATGTTAAAGTTAGACACTCCCCAAAATTTGAGCTTCCAATTCCAAAAATTGGTGGAGTTATGTCGATTTTTAGCTCTCCAAATTGGTACGAGTTCGCAGAAAATGGTGACTNCTGTGGGTCCTGCCGCTTGGTCAACGGTCCGAAATTAAACACGGCACCAAAGTATGCATTTACCAGTCTCATAGGACTCTCTCTTTATGGCTGCGAATCTTGGTCGAGAGGGTGGAAGACCTCCACAGACTCAAGGCATTAATCATCTACTGCCTACACAGCATCCTTTGGTCTGGTGGGATCATTTCCCATCAAACGTCACTATGAATCTTTGGTGAAAAATCAACTTGGTTCAATTAGTCATGGTCACAAGACGTCTGCACTGACCTGGTCATACTCTTCATTGTCAACCGGAGATTCTATAGATCAAGCTGGCACAACCCATCCCAGGTGAATACTGCCACAACCACAAACAATTTATTAATCAAGAAGTCTAACCTTTTCCTTGGATTTCAGTCATAGAAAATATATTTCTTAATTAAATCTAAAATATAAGATGCTCATAGTGTAATGGTTATCATTGTACCAAATGGTGTTCAATCCTGGATGAGACTTCTCTATGACTGGTTGCCTAGCTAAGGTTAAAGAGCCCAGTCTGCTCTACTATTTAGCCATAGCTGGAGGGAGAACTGTTAGATCATGACTTTCCCATCGGGTTTTAGTGCTATGGGAAATGCAAACAGCCTCATTCAGGATTTGAACTTGGGTAGCCAAGTCCACTTCCTACAACGGTAACTGCTATGCCACAAGTGCACCCATTTTTTAAATACACAGAGGCTTTATAAAAAATTACTAAAATATCAAATTATCCAGAATTTAGAGGTAATCTTCTTTTGTAAATTATTATATTTTAAAGTTTTTTTAACGATTTTTAACTTTTATATAAACTCATCTTGTTATTTTCTCCTTTATGCCCAAAAAAAGTTTTAAATTTTATCAAAAATGATAAAATTAAATGTAAAAGCATTTTTGATGCATAAGTAACATGACACAATCTATAGAGAAGAATTAGAAATTGAATAAAATAATTGAAATAATAAATTAATCAATAGATTATAAACATAAATTAAACAAAAAAAAAAATGTTAAATTATAAATTAGTCCAAAACATATGATGTATATTATATTAAATCAAATGTCCCCCAACCACAGCCTGCAGGCCACATGTGACCCTACACTCAACTTTCAAAATTTTCTCTTCATTTTTTGATTGTGACTTTGAAGGTGTCATTAAAACTCCAGATGGGACTCATTGATCTCAGTGTTCAGAAGATTTGAAGTCCAAGTTTGTTTGCCACATCCTTGATTTCTATAAGAACCACATGTTTCCACATGTTTCCAACCTTATTAACCACATCCAGTAAGTAATGTTTGGCACTGTTCTCCAAAATGAAGCATGCCAAGAACACACTGCATTTGCAACTGTCAAATCCTCACTTTTCTTATGTGCTTCTTCTGTCAACCACTTAACACTGATATTACATTTTTTGTGATTTCAAAAAACATGAAATGTCTAATTAATAATTTATGATTGCTACCTTGCAAATATTTTGGCCATGGACCTTCCTAGGTTAAACTTGTGGCCCTCAGGCTGAAAAAGTTGGGAAAAAAAAAACCTAGTACAATCTATTAAACTATCTACTTGTATGATATGCTGTTAAATATCTTATTATAATGGAGATTCAGTGTTTGTCTGTAACCAAAACAATGTCACTGCTTATGTCACAATACCCTCAGCAATTGCATAAGTTTATCAATGAGTATTTAATTTTAGTCAAAATCATTAATATATAGAATAAATTTTATTTATTATAAATGTCTTTATGAAAATCTGATTTGAATTTGCCTCAAAATACCCCTTGTTATTAGTCCACTTAAAATCCTGCAATGTGTATTATATATCACTAAGTAACAAAGGTTTACATAATATATGGTGTAGGTAATTTGCATACTGGTTTTAACAAAAACTAGGTTGAATGAATTGGAGTTCTTGATCTCTAATATTATTGTTTTATTCTCCAACATATTAAAATCAATCCTATGAATGATTTTATACAGAAACCAATTAAAATATAATTAAAATAAGTATAATCTTTTTTATATGGGTTCTTATCTAATTACATTAGTCTTTCTAATTTAATATATGTCATTACATTATAACTTAAATACTTACGCCCCGAGGGTGCATATTCTTGCTAGTTAGTTTATATAAATATGAAATTATGAATAACAAAAATTATTTTATCTTCCATATCACTTTGTAGACTCAAAAGTTATCATTTGATTTCCAGCAATAAAAGAAATGGACATACATACATTTATATTTAGCACCGACATTTATAAATGTTTTAATAATTCAGACCAGCTATTTCAGTGAGTTTCCAAACTGTTCTTTTATATACTTTCTTATCTAATTTGTTTAGACTTTCTAATTTGATATATTTCATTACATTAAACATTAAATTATCATACTTGGAAGGTGCATATTCTTGCTAGTTAGTATAATAAACTAAATAAAAATGGTCCACTTACAGCAATGCCAACTTCCTTTGAGTTGAAGTTTGCATGAATCCAGTTGTCAGCAAAATATTTTCGTTTATATTTGGTGACTGAACCTGCTGCTCTGATTGATGGTCATTTGGTGTGGAAACAATTGTCAATTACAATAAAACCACAAATACTAAACAGCAATCATTGACAGCTAAATAAAGACAAAAAAAAGAAAAAGAAAAGAAAGTATTAACTGACAGGGGAAGAAGATTGGGAACTTAAAATGAACCAGGCAAATACTTAAAAATCAACCTGTTTATGTACACTAAGATTTAAGTATGTACAGTCGGGTAGGTCAATTTTTCACTTTTTAAAAAATATCAAATTGTCCATCTATGCGAAAGTTGTGTGTTTGTATACTGAATATTGATATGGAAATAGCATTAAAGATTGTCTACTAAAATGCACTAAAAATTCTCACTTTTGCAAAATTTAGCCTTTAGAAAACAAGGTTTTTTAGTGCATGTTAGTAGACAATCTTTGATGCTATTTCCTCAAACAATGGTGCAAGTAAAAAATCTAATTTTTTGTATCAGTGTTCAGTATACTAACACACAATTATCGCATAGATGGACAATTTGATATTTTTAAAGAGTGAAAAATCGATCTACCCTAATGTACAGCAAGCCCAGACTCCTGGAGAACTGTTCCTTTGAGATAGGTATAGCCAAAATTCTAGTACGACAGCACCTCCCCCTTTCTTTAGACATTTATAAAAAATTTAAAATAATAAATTTTCACTTATTTTAATTTTTTATCTTAACAGAGTCTAAACTTACATATAAAAAATTTCTTCTATGAATTTCTTAATTATAACAATGAAATAAATCACATTAAAAAGAGCACATCTTCAAGAGAGAAAAAAATGGCAAAAATGTACTATTTTGACAGATACACATTTCAATTTATAAAATTCTCCTGTTTTAAAGAATGAAAAAAAAAAATTATTTTTACATGCGATTTTTTTTAACCCTTCCTCCTCATAATAAAGCAAAAATTACATAATGTTTCATTCATTTTTTCTGAGTTTTGTTTAATTCTAATTTATGGGGTGAGGGAGTTAAAAACATATGAAATTTTGGCCATACCTACTTTAAGAAAAGGGAAAATGTGTTACATATAAAGTATAATGGACAATTAATTAAACTAGACAATGTACAAAGCTAAGTCAAAAGTTTTGCAATATTTTGAATATACTTTGAAAATTTAATGTAAAAATATATTGTAAAAATTCAATTGAAAAAAAAAATAGTCCAAGTTCTTATTTGTATTTTATTCAGTGGTGGGGTGGGACAATTAAAATATGGTAAAACAAAAAAATAGGGGAATCATTTTCCCGAAGAAAGAGCATATCAAAAGAGAAAGAGCAAAAATTGTTTTGAAATTTCAGTTTGTGTTTCGTAAAAATATGTTGACAAAATTTCAATGGAAAAAATTGTCTTATTGTTCTTGTTTATATTTTATACAGGGGGTGGTGGGTTTGTAAAATATCTAAATTGATTTGTTGATAAAAAGTGAGAAATAACACTTGATAAATATCTAAGCTGGGCCTATTTTACACCTGTTACCATCTGGGGAAAATATAGCGTAAATAAGGGCAGGAATCCAGGACAACAAAATGTTTATAGACCCTAAAATTATAAATACAGACACCTACAACCGATATTGAGTAAAGTAAGTTGCTCATTTGAATATTGAAACTTGAGGCCAATCAGGTTATCATTCTACTAATTAGATGTTATGTGTCTCAGCAGGTTAATCCACTCCAGATTATTGATGTGTAGAAAATCCTTTAGCATAACTATTATTATAACACTTATCAACCATGAAATAACAAGATTATGAATAAAACAGCTAAAATTCTATGTTTAAATACAGTAGAACATAGATTCATTTGGATATTGGGCTATATCAAAAGTATTTGGAGGTGTGTGGTGTAATGGTTAGAGTCGTAGGATCAACCCGAGTTCAAATCCTGGACAAAGCTGTTCACATTTCACATAGTGCTAATACCCCTGGGAAAGGTATGAATCCAACTATTCTCCTTCCAGCTATGGGTAAATAGTAGGGCAGACTGGCCTATTTTATCTTGGCTAGGTAACCAGTCTAGGAGAAGGAAAACTCTGAATTTATATCTGCTAAACCCCACTCGATAAATTGCCCTTGTGTCACATGCTACTCGTGCAGAGGGGTTGGTAAATATATATATATATCAAAAGTATTTGCAATTTTTACAGACTTTTACACCAAAGTTTATTTCATGTAACCATATAAATTTTCATGTAACCACATATATATTTACCAACCCCTCTGGACGAGCAGGATGCAACACAAGATCAATTTCTTAAGCGGAGTTTAATAGGTTTGAATTCAGAGTTTTCCTTCTCCTAGGCTGGTTGCCTAAGCCAAGTTAAAAAGCACAGTCTGTCCTATTATTTACCAAAGCTGGAGGGTGAATAGTTGGATCCATACTTTTCCCAAGGGTATTAGTGCTATGGGAAATACAAACAACTTCATCCAGGATTTGAACTCGTCTCGTTGTGTTCATTTCCTACAACAGTAACCATTACACCACACACCTCCATATAAGTTTATTTCATGTAACCATATAAAGACTTACTTTGTACTCCACTATATTATTCATATTATCATTATATACTAGCAGAGCTACCTGGAATTGTCCAAGACTTAAAAAGTTAAGAATAAATGTTATCTCTATTTACATATAGATGAATAAAAATTCTTTTTTCTATATATTTGTTTTATTATCTTATATTCTTTATATGTTCTTGTTTTTAAGTTTTTTATTTTTATTATTATTCTTGTTTGTATTTTTGTCTTTTATATGTTTTTTATTGTTTTATCCTTTATTAATTTGTTTTATTGTTTAATCATTTTTTAAATTATTTTTTTAATATACCATTGACCCACACCCTTATTATATTTTTATTTAGCTTTTCTTATGGAAATAGTTGTTACATTTTATTTGTTTCCTGTGGGGATTAAAATTTTAAAAAATAAAAAAATAACAAACTCCCACGAGCCTTCACACCAGATGAACCCTCCGCGCATGTGTACAGGAAAAAGGACCCACTTCCGACCTCAAAGATAATCTCTCAGCCATTCTGACTTAGGCCTTAACTGTGTCTAGACACTACTACTGACCAGGGAGATATTTCCTTGCCCCGTGGTGCCTATGACCCGTGAATAAAGCCTAAATCATAAAACCACCTTCTGTCTTCATCTCTTTCTTTTCGTTCCTTTAATTCTTTCCTTTTCAGCGCGACCACCAAATAAGGTGGGGTTAAAAGCAAACCCTAGGAACATGTACCAGGAATAACCACAGCCACTTTTTAAACCTAAAATGTTAAACCTCTTTCCACCCCTAAATTCCTCTCTAACACAGAAAATTATGCCACTGATTGTTTTTGTTCTCTTAATAAGAATTCCGTATAATCTCTTTTGTCTCTATGATAATCTAGTTCAGTTTCTTTGTTTAATTGCATATCAACCCTTGTGGGTTATCTAATGCCAAATCATGTAATCTGTCTTGTCTCTATGGTGATCTGTTCTTCCTATTGTTCTTTGTCATTTTGTATTTAAGAGTAAAGTTTCTGCTTCAAAAAATACTTGTGTTTTGACAAAACCTTGATGGTAGTATACAAGACAAAATGGATGGTCACATGTGCCAAACCCAGAATCCATCTTAGTCTCATTTGTCTCTGTTCTTTGAACAGTAAAGATGTGTCTTTTTTTACAACCTCCCTGGTCTAGCATTAGTGAAACGAGAATAGACTCCCTCACCATCCAGATGATACCAACACTAGGCCACTCCACTGACTTTACTTACTATTATATGTGTAAATGAGCTTATCTTATCTTTCTTTCCGTTTATTTAGTGTTTGTATATCAGGGGATTTACTAATGCTAATATCGGACTTTGGTGAGTAAGAAACACCTTACTATGTCTATTATGTATGTATTAAATGTTCCTATATATGTAAGTGAGCTTATCTTGTCTTTCTTTCTGTTTATTCAGTGTCAGTGTATCATTGGATATACAAATGCTAAAATTAGACTTTGGTAAGATGAGACTAAATATCCTCCCAAGCACCAACCGACCCAATAGTTGTATACATTAAATATATCAACCAGAGATATGTGGGGATTAAAATATAATCAAAATAAAATAAAATTAAAAAAAAACAAAAAAATAACCCACAAGCACTCAGACAAGAAGAATCCTCTGGGCATGCGCAGGAAAAATAACCCACTTCTTACCACCAAAAAAATCTCTCGGCCATTCAGGACTCAGACCTTAAGTGGGGTCAGACGCTATTACTGGACAGAAAGAAATTTCCTCCCTACAAGGCAGTTATGACCCACAAATAGAGTCTGAATCCTAAAACTACCTTTTATCTTTGTCTCTTCCTTTCCCTTCATTTAATTCATTTTCAGCTTGACCACCACAAAAAGGAAGAACCACCAAATATGATGGGTTTTTTAATCTGCAAACACCAGAAATGACCAACGACTTTAAACCAACATAAAATCCTTAAAACCCCACAGATAAACCATCATTTTTGTTGAATCTCAATCTAATTCATCCCCTTTTATTTCATTGCAATCATCTGAGATTGTAACAATTGTTCCCAATAAAGGGGAAATTATTTTGTACAAAAAACATTTTGAACTGACTCACCTTTAAAAGTTTCCATGTTTATCTGCATTTCTTGATAACAGAACATGGCCTGAAAAATCACAAGATAGAATAAATTAGTTAAAAGAAGCATCCAGTCTCTAATATTCAAAAATGTCTACTTGAAATTTTCAAACACACCTTATGTAGCTGTCACTTAAGGTGCACCAATCAGTTAGACATATTGCTTTCCCTTTTTTAGAGAGACCCAGGAATTCGACTTTTTTGGACATTGTAAGGGAAACAACTATGCAGGGACTAATATCTGTGACATCCCATAATGTAATAACCCCTGTGAGTTCTATTAAATTTCCCAAAATGCAATGGAATTTATGTCCCAGACTAGAAGCAGTTTAAAGTTTTGGAGGAAATTTGTCCTATCAAGAATTTTGTCTCTTAAACTGGTTATGGTACACAGTATTTCACAATGTATGTTACAGATGTTCAATAAAATCCGATGTTCATTCATACATCAGTCAAGTCTGGTGTTTTAATTTCTACCAGAAAAAGCATCAGTGAGCTGCTACACCTTATATATATATATATATATGTGTGTGTGTGTGTGTGTGTGTGTGTGTGTGTGTGCAGGAAAAACAGTGATTAGTAGGTATGACATACACACATGCACATACACACATTTATAGTGTATTTATTGTTTTATATATATAATTTGTGTTTGTACATGTGCTGTGAAATATAGAGTATTCTATATATTAATATATAGGCACAGATGTACACATGTGTCCAAAAAGCAAACCAAACTTTCAAAACAAAACACCAGTGAGTCATTTTATCTTGGTCCCAAAGTATTCAGAGTATCATCTGTGTCTGCCTATTGAGACATATATGGGCTGTGAGAATGAGAACTGCTCATTGTGGAATATTGTAATTACTTTGTCATGAATTCTTTTCACATTTATTTAGTATGAGGAAATGATATTCAACCAACTATCATTCTTCTACAAATAGAATCAAGAAAGTGTCCAAAGCTTTAATCTGCAGTGCCTTCTGATTGGCTCAAAAAGGTTACATTCCTTGTCATATGACTGCTCACCACTACATCCACCATGCAGACAGTGACTTTAAATGGCCATTCAAACTTTTTGGCTGCAATAAAGAGTTTATGAATCATAATGAGATTTGACTTCGAGTTTAACACCAGGAAGAAAAACTACAGTAAACTTATTTCCTTTATGGGCAATTCCATGTCAAATAATCCAGAAAAAGTAAAATTGTCACCCACCCCCTTCAATTTTTCTGAAATTTTGTACATGTGTGGACTATGTTAAAGTTAGACACTCCCCAAAATTTGAGCTTCCAATTCCAAAAATTGGTGGAGTTATGTCGATTTTTAGCTCTCCAAATTTGGTAGAGTTCGCGAAAAATGGTGACTTTTTGTAATCTATTTTTGTCTGTAAAATGAGTTCTAGAGCTGCCCTACTCCTATAAATTCGTTTATAAAAGCATTTTTGACCAAGGAATTCAAAAATGGTATCAAAAAAGCCTGAAAGTCAAGTAGTTTTAAGTTATTGGTGATTTTTTATTTTTTCATAGCAAGATCAATATCTCAATGTGGCACTGCATTTATGACAAAACATTTTTCTCTTATTATTTCACATATATTGAACATTATTTGTACCAAAAAGATAGTTTGGTGTTTGCTCAAAGTTGCAATTTTTCGCGAACTCCACCAAATTTGGAGAGCTGAAAATTGACATAACTCCACCAATTTTTGGAATTGGAAGCTCAAATTTCGGGGAGTGTCTAACTTTAACATTTGACACTACTATGAGGAGAGGTTGGATTTTAGGGTGTCTGTAATAGAAAGGATGAATAAATAGATGACTTTACTTACCTCAAATTCTAAATCCACAAATCCAGTTGGACATTCAAAAGTGGCCTTAGTTACATTGGACTCATTTTGTTCACACCAACTCTTAAAGGAATAATTCTCAAGTATTTTTATTCCTTCAGTCTGAAGACTTTGTAAAATGGTTGTCCTAACCACTGGATCAGGGAAGACATCTGTCTAAAAATGTAATATGAGAATTTATTAAGCTAAAAAAAAAAAGAAGAATCTATTCATCTTATACTGAAGCATTGTAAAATATCTAGAAATCAACTTTTCTTTTATTATAAAAAAACATAAATATTTGGCTATAGCCATATTGTAAAAATATGATTTATACTTTGGGCAGTATCAATAATCTTCTAAGAAATTGATTATAAAAAACAAATATTGCACAATCATTAAAGAATCTCTTGTAAGATGATAAATTTTCATCTATATATTTTGGTTCTGTGTGGGTGTCCCATTGTGGTATAATGGTTAGCTAGCTAGTTGTTACATAATTTATGAGCAGCTCATAAATTATGTGTGTACCTGTAGTTAGAATATTTTGAATAGGGTCTGTTAGATTTAGGATGACAGGGTCAGTGGAAAGTTACTGGGGCCGATGAGTGACAACGGTGACATACCAACTGACCTTCCTGTAGACGGATTAGACACGTGAGAATTAGTTTAGTTCAGAAGCGGCAGAAAATCCAGGGAGAGCGGACCTGTAGGTCACTCGCTCTGAGCTGGTCTCGACCCGCAGCGGATGAATATGGGCTGGGTTTGGATATAAAGCTTTATCATAAAACAAACAAATCTTGTTAAGTAATTAAAAACAAGAAGAAACCAGCCCAAAGAAATCAACAAAGAAGAACCAACCCTTAACAAGAAGCCCAAAAGATCAACAAGAGAAGATGGCAGTCAAGTTAGATGAAGTAACCAGTAAGCAGAATATTAATAAATAAGAATCATCATCATATAATCTACCAGTCTGTCTCTCTCACTGATTATATACACCCGAGGAATGGGGTATATAATATAGTCTTGCTGATCCATTACTACTGAAAAGCGAGTTTGATCTTCATTAGATGCTTGTAACTTTGTATCACACCAGACCCATGACAAATTGGTTAAGTAAATACCTACTTTGGTTCTGTGAAAAAGACCAAGTTTTACTCAATGGTAAAATTAAACAGAAAACAGAAATATTTAGTTTATGTCTATTTTTTCAAAAATTTTGTTGAACTCTTTATCAAAAAGTAATAAAAATATATTTCCTAATTTAGAAAAATTTTGATATCCAATAAGGATATTGTTATATTGTCTATAAGACTAATGGAATGTGCCAACAGGTTTACTATAAGTAACAGGGATAATTGTGGCTTGGCAGTAAGCCAATGCGAGTGCCAATAACTCTGTTTGTCGGACGTAAATTCCACATCTCTCTATTGTATTTGTCTACTTTCTGTTAATACATTTTTCTACATTTGTTACCCGTCGTTTTGTTCTTATTTGACCCCTTAAAACCTCACAACAGATATCGAAATTTATTCTTCAAGCAATAAGCTTGAAGAATATTTTCATTCATAGCTTTTTGTACAGAAATACCATTTTAATTTGGTAAAAAATGCTATAGAATTCAACCAATCTTAATGAAATATATGACAAAATTTATTCAAAGTTACTTTTTGTATTCAAATTTCTCATATTTTGTAAGAAAAGTGTGAGGAAATTATTTAATTTTATGAAATCTCAACAAAATTAACATCTTGGAAAATTAAGATTTCAAATTAGATATTCAAATTTTCACAATAGATTTAAAAAAAGGTTTTTTAATAATAAATCATAAAGAAAGAAGGACCAGCAAGAAAGATATGTATATCTTTCCTCTATAATAATAGTACAATTTCCCTATATATTAATATGAACATCTTCCTTGTATATCAATAATATATAACTTAAATAGTTTGTCAACCAGTTTCATTTAATTATTAAAAGTTACTAAAAACAGATTATTTAGAAAGTTGGTTGGTTGGTTGGTTGGTTGGATTTTATGACATGTCAACCTTTGTTGGGTTATTTTATACCAAAGACATTTTGTTTTATTCATTCTTGATAGGTATTAGAAATGCTTTTTTTTAAACTCAATTTTTTAAACACATTTTTTAAAACTAATCTTTTCCATTTAACCCATAAGTGGGACCATAACAGATACTACCACTGCAGGTCAGGGTGGGCCTGGAAATAATGGTTATGAAGGAGTACTCTATACTCTCCAGAACTAGAACTTCACCATTAGATGCAGTTTGATGTCACACCCAGGATACTAATACCTTTAGCCACCACCTTCTAACACATATATAATAAAAACGGTTGGTGGATTGCCATAAGGGCAATAAGGTTGGGACAATCATATAAGGTGCTTGGGCTTGACATGACCAGCTGATTAATTGGAGGGTGCCTCTCCGACCACTCGTCTAGCCTAAATAAGGGCCAAAGTAGAGTGTTGCATGTCATGGACAGCTCATCCACCAGGATTCCATCCCTAAGCATCACAAGTCACCACCCATGGCCAACAGGTGGTTCCATTGGGAAGGAAGGGTCTTACCTCTCTTTAGAGGTGAAGTTTGTGTATTCTAAAGCCCCAGCTGACAGGGCTATATCTAGAGAGTAAAATCCTCAGTTATGAATCTGAATGTGGAAAAAGGTTGTGGCTTTACAATTCAAAATTCAAAATTTAAAATTCAAAGACTTTACCTGATTACTTGAAGGCGGATGCAGGAACTGAATTGTATTGGCAGGTATTTCCAGTTTTAGCAATGTCTGAATTAAACAGTAAGCATCAATTGTATCACCATAAACAAGGACATCTCCTAAAATAATATAAATTCATTTGATAAGGTCATTGTATGTGAACAGAATGTGTAAATAAAAATGTAGGATTTCTTATTGCTATTTGAATATTGCAGATAGATTGATTTGTTTTTCTTTTAAAGTTTCCTTTTCACCTGTAAAATATCAGCAATGAATTTGTCAGCGCCATAGAAAAAATATTCTTTTCTTTCTTCTATTGAGTTACAATTGTAGGGTTTTAACACATATATGTTAACAGCAGCAGTAGCAGCTTGGAGATGTAAAAGACAAAAGGTCCTTAGTCACAGCCTCATTTTGGTTCTACCCTCCCCTAGATAAAAAGCTACTGGGCTACTATGCACACAACCCACACCAAAATTAATCACCTTAGCTCAGTCAGTAGAGCACCTGTCTCAGAATCCCAAGGTTCCAGGTTCAATACCAGTCCCTGTCAACTCAGTGCATGAGTAGCACAGATTGGGTAATCTGATCTGTGTGGTAAAGTGGAGAGTTGACGGTAGGTGTGGCACTCCACCTAAAAAAAAACCCTGGTTTAGCACTAGCAAAAAGGGGATAGACTTCCTTGCTGTCTGGCTGATACTGACCAAAGGCCACTCAATCAGCTTACCCAAAAGTTACATATGCACATAAAAAAAAATAAAAAAACATAATATTTTCCTGTTTTGTTTAATAAATCTATTGTTGTGTATATCAATCAATTTTGTCATTATTACTTTATGCATATTATTGTTCACCACATTATTTTCAAACTCGGTTTAATGTTTAACTGTTTTAGGTAATTTAATCAAAAACCAGAATAATCCACTATAAAACTTTCTCTTAGATTAGCATTATGTTTAAACAACAATATTGGTTTAACCACAACTAAGAATTCACAAAACAATTTTGTTTTGATTTGCAAGAATAAATTTCTTTACAAGAAATGACATGCAAATGAGGAACACACAACTGTTTACTAATATAAAGAACATCATTAAACAGTAAAATTATTATAGTAAAAAATATAATGCTGAAACATCTCAAACAAGAGTTCATACACTCATAGAACTTTAAAATACTTTATATATATTTTATTCTATACTGAAAACAAGATAGAAAGAATGAAGAGAATAAAATGTGTTGCAAAAAAAAAGAAAAAGGACTAAGTTAAGAGAAATTACTATGTAGTTAACAATGAAATGTAAGTCAGAAGAAAGATATGTTTTATTCTATACCGAAAACAAGATAGAAAGAATGAAGAGAATAAAATGTGTTGCAAAACATAAGACAAGAAAAAGAAAAAGGACTAAGTTAAGAGAAATTACTATGTAGTTAACAATGAAATGTAAGTCAGAAGAAAGATATGGTTACTGAAAGATTAGAGATAAGACTCCTGCTTGATTATAGCAATTTTGAGAAACTAATGAATTGTCACTGAAAGATAAACTCCAAAGATATGGTATGTGAGTTTAAAATTTCCAGTCAAAGCTAACATGTATATTCTTGTAAAATATCATCTTCTGTATAATGTAATCCCTTATTTTACATGTAAAAAAGATATGAAGACATTTACTTTTTATGTATGATCATTCCCCTTTTAAATGTAAAGTATGAAACAATTGTTGTTTTTTTTCAGTTTCTGCAATGTATATCTTTTTTCATTGTAAGTTACAATTTGAATTATTATTTGATATTGTTACATAATCTATGCAGTTGCATAAGATTATTGTCAATGACCATGACCGGGTACATGTGTTAAACTATGTTAAGTATTCTATGTTATTTTTGCCTATAGTCAGGATTGAACCTGCAACCTCCAGATGTTTGTCACTTTAGAACTGTATTAACTCAATCCTTATATCCATTGCACCATGTGTCCAACTGAACATGTGTCTAATTTTCTTGTATCTTTTTGTCTCTTTTTGTTTTATATTTCAGGAGGTTACCATTATCTATATGTGACCAAACCAGGAGTAGAAAATGAAGAGACTGACTCTGAGGATTATGAAGATGTAAGTAGCAGCATTAATGATCCCCAATGAGGATTTGTATCATTTTAAGTTGAAGTAAGGATAAATTAGGCATGCCTTTAAAGATGATTTATACTTAATGAATGAACTTTTGCTATTAACTAAATATACAAATATGAGAATAGTGGGTATTAGTTTATCACCAACACTAGGTACTTGTGTTACATAATCTATGCGGTTGCATAAGATTATTGTCAATCCCCTGTATTTCTAAAGGAATGGCCCTTTTCATATCACAGGCGGGACTTTGCATGGAATATTACAGAAAGCCTGCGAAATACGTGAAGTCACGTGGGACCTGGTTGGGTCCTCAGTTTCAGTTTGGATGTCGGGCAGAGATGTACTGCCTTAACTGGAACTCACTGCATATGCGTGCTATGTTAGTCAGATGTTTAGTTACATGAAATGTTTAGTTAAGTAAATAAAAGCTAAAGAAAATAACATGGTTTTGTGATTAATGAATGTCTTGGTAACAAGACTGATCTAGAAGAAGAAATGAGTTAAGTGCGACCGACCACCAAGACGAAGTCCAGATGTTAGAAGAGATGCTAGAAGAACTTAAGATGTCAAAGACGCCAGAAGAAGAATAGGAGTAAGTAAAGAAAGAAGGGTATACAACAATATAATCAACCCCAATAATATTACAATGATAAATAAAAAAGAGAACATTATCAAAAATATGGGTTATCCTCCCTTGACAGAACCCGGAAAAGGGTAAAACCCAGAAGTATAAAAACCGGCAGGTGAGAAGCCCATAGAAATCTTCTGAACAGTAAAAGTAGTTGAAGAGATTAGACGTCCCTACTGGAAGAACAGAATAGACAACCCTATGAAAAGCTGGAATGAAAGGCTGGACCACAAAAAGCTGTCAAACAGCACAGAAGGTTGATACAACAGTTCAACACAGACACACACCCTAACTTTGGATAAACCAACATAGCAGCAGCACTGAACAACGAATGAGCCTACAACCAGAACTCTTTACCCCAACAAGAAGTCTACCTAAAGATAAGTGTTCATGAATTGTTACTTTATAAATATATGAGACTTACGACCGCTAAAGCATAAGAGTATTTACAGTTTTCGAAGGAGCTCTTATTTCTCCGTAGTTGTAGGCAAATTGTCGGACAAAGAAGGAACAAACACGAAAGTAAATGCAGACACTTGTATTGACAAAAATTACATAAAATTGTGGCAAATTTTAATGGCATTTGCTACCAGACTTATCTGAGTTAGTAATTTTCTTGGAGTAATGGTGATAACAGGGTATTCTTTTCGTCGGTAGGAAATATTGATAAGACGCTTCGTCTCGGTAGTTTCTCGTCCTACAGTAAGTGTGCTTATTGTACCTGCCTTTTAACGTATGCAGATACAATGCCTTAGAAGAGAGCTGGTTGTAGAGTTCTGTGATAAGTGGGCCCTGGTTTGGGCTTAGTAATGAGAGCTTGGTGTTTTTACGTCTCTCCTCCAATACTGCTATGCGATAAGTGGGCCCTGTTTTTGGGCTAAGTGATGAATGAAGTGTAGGGACCGCTGTTTACGCGACTACCCTCAGTGTGTGCTCCGTGATAAAGAGGCCCTGTTTGGGCTAAGTGATGAGAACGTTTCTTTTGACGTCTCTCTCCAGTAACTGCTTTGCAATAAGTAAAGTTTTTGGTATTGGCGCCAACATACGATGATGGCGATTCGCCCCCTAGCGGCAGGGGGAGATAATTGGTTATGGAATTTCCAATAAGCAATAAGTTTTAGCAACTTTACGCACCATTAAACCCTTTTAAAATATCAGCCCTTGTCTTGTCTTTTATTCCTTTCTTAGTGGTATTTGGGACCACAAATTTCCCATAACATTTAAGTAAAAAAAAACAACCTTGACAGAACCCGGAAAAGGGTAAAACCCAGAAGTATAAAAACCGGCAGGTGAGAAGCCCATAGAAATCTTCTGAACAGTAAAAGTAGTTGAAGAGATTAGACGTCCCTACTGGGAGAACAGAAATAGATAATTGTTACTTTATAAATATATAAGACTTACAACCGCTAAAGCAATAAGTTTTAGCAACTTTACGCACCATTAAACCCTTTTAAAATATCAACATTTAAGTAAAAAAAAAACAACCTACCTTGAAAATTTGGACTATTTTCCTTCAGCCATTTCAATGAATTTTCAGCTTGACAAGAATCATTAATAACAAAAACATTGTTTGGTACTGGTCCACTGATTTCTTTTGGGTCAGGCGTTGGTATGACATATTGTTGACCACAGCAAAGAATCAAGTGGTCATAAGGAAGCAACGATTCATAGTTGATCACAATATGTTTTTGCTTTCTTTACAGAAAAGAAAAAAGTTAGCAATGAAATACTTTTTTAGAAATAAAAGTTGTATAAAATTGTCAATTATGCAATGATTGGTAAGAGCTAAACTAAGAATCTGTCATCTATACATAATGGATGTTCAGTGTCTGTTTGTAATCGAAACTATGTCACTGCTTACATCACAATACCCTCAGGAATTGTGTAAGTTTATCAATGAATATTTAATTTATAGTCAAAATCATTAATACAAAATAAAGAACAACCCTGTATTATCTATACTCAGAAATTATGTATGCAACATTAAACAGTCCACATTGTTTGTCAAAACAAGTTTTAATAAATACATGTTCAGTATTATTGATTTATATATAGTTTGTTTTATTTTGATATATTTTTAAAGTTATCTAACGTACAGAGTTTTACGAGAAAATTATTTACAAACAAGAAATAGTCACATAATGTTCTACATTAATTAATAATTTATATTTTATTATATGATGAAAAAAATCGTTCTGTTTTGATTATTGTTTGTCATAAAATGTTGTTTTACAAGAGGAGAGTTGTGATGCCCCCCAAAAGAAAAAACTTAAATATTTGAATTAATTTGAATTTAACTGTTAGAAACTTGGTTTTATTAGAAAGAAAACATATTTATTTGAATTTTGACAGCAAAACTTTTTTTATGTCTATTATTGAAAAAAATATAAGATTTCAAAGATCTGTTTACATTTTTTTTTTACAAAAGACCATGTCAAAAAATAATTCTTACACCACCTGGAGGGCGTTTTATTTTTTTTTTTGGGGGGGGGGGGTAGTTTAAATATTGTCTAAAAAATAAAGTTAGCTCAAAATAAAAGACACTTACATGCATGTGTATACAGACACACACACACACACACAATTTAGAATAAAATTTGACAGTATAAGAAAAGGAAGACAATATGGAAAATCAAATTAACATGTTTCACCATAAGGATAGCTTCTTAAGAAACATATATATAAGTTAGGGTACCTTGGATATGAAGTCAATGATGCTTGGTTACTGACAGTTTCTCACCTATGTGATTCTCAAACCAAGTTTATACAGCTATATAAAAAGATTGTTGTTGATCCAACAAGAGAAAAGTAAATATTTCATAATAAAAAAGGTCCGCAAAGTGTTTTGAATTTGTTTTGTTTTTTTAATATTTATTTCAATAGGCACAACACGTGTTTCTGATTCTTTAAAATCCTCATCAACTTAATACAATTATGATTTGTGTTGGAACTCATTCTTATATATACAGTCATTTTTAAGGAAGGAATAAATCATACTGGTTATTTTCAGTTGATTCCATATACAGTCTAGCATTTTGTGTTTATTTCAACAAATGCCTTTGATCTGTTTCCTTCCCCCCCCCCTCTTCTTGTTCTGTGTGGTTTATGGGGGAGGGGAGCAGCATTTCTAGTATGTGTGTGTATATATGTATATACTTTGTGTGTGTCATTGGTCTAGGGGTATGAATCTCAATTAGAGAGTGAGAGGTCCCAGGTTCAAATCTTGGAGGAGCCCAAGCTTTTAGAGATCTATCCGTGCTGTCAGCATAATCTGATGATGATATCCTAGGGCCGGCTGAGAAGTTCATAGGCTGACCAAGATATTCTCATGGAATGTGACCAAAGGAAGTTTATTTTTCAGCATAGTCCCCTTTGCGGTCCACACACTACTTCCATCAGTGTTGCAGTGCTTGGATCCCATTGGCCGAGAAAGTCATCAACAGCAGATATGACTATCATTTGAATTTTTCAGCCCACCATCAAAGCAAAAAAATTGACAACTCGTGACTTGGAAAACTCATAAGTTGGGGTACTCGTAAGTCGAGGTACCCATGTATTACTCAATCCCATGCAGTAAAGGTTAATGTTAGATCAAACTATATCACATAAGATGTACTGTATATACTTGTGGATAGCTGGCACTTTTTTTTAACCAAACATTCCGCCAAAATCAGTGGTGCAACCTATCTTTAGCAGCACCCCAAAGTATCTTCTCATAAAAATTTGACAGAATTTGACTGATGCAAAAGAACTATTATATTCTTATTGTAAATCCTTAACAATACCTTTACAATGTGAAAATCTGTGCACTTTGTAGGGGATTATCTTCCTTTTGCCGGAAGAGTTATTTTCTCGCTGTGTTGCTGTTTGTTCCCACTAGGGGGACCTCTGGTAGTTAAGCGCATTCATTTGAAACTTGTCTTCCTCTTTTAGCTGGATCTTCTCAAGAACTGCTATGGGCTAGAGTCTATCTACCCCCCTTCTCGGTGGGGCTTTTGGCTCCCCCCTTACATTACTGTAAGTCCTTTATACAGCATGGACTATCCTTTAGTTCCATGTCTGTGACATTTATATGTTAGGTACATTTGGGTATCTTGTTTATACCTAAATATTGTATATGTATTTACATGTTCTATTCTCCTGTACATTATGTATCTTATCGTTTCCATGTGCTGTTATATATATATTAAATGTTTTGTCTCACAACATGTTGGAATTGTATGTTCAATTAATAACTTTGAATCTTACAACTTTACCAATTCAAGAGTCTACTAATACAAAATTCTTCTTGGACGTTATTTTTCCCTCCACAAACTTTGAAACTGCTTCTGATCTGGGCACAATTCATGTTTAAAATTTAATAGATATTTTAATAGTTATTTTCTTTAGTCTGTCTATATAATAAGGGTGAATTTGCGGGTCTCTCTAAAAAGGGAAGAGAATATGACTAACTGATAGGCGTACCTTAAGCGACTGCTACACTATCCATTCAACATAAATGTAAAACAGTTCTACTTTGATTTTTACTTGCAACAATCAGTGATTGCAATTATGCAAAATGCATACAATATACATTTAAAAGCTTTCAAAACCTTTCATATACACAATATATATATATATATATCAAAGATTCCTACTGATCATTGTTTTAAGCTGATGCTGCTGAGTGTTATACTTTTTTTACCCAGGCATAATTGTAAATGATACAATTATAGTTGTTAGAAATGCAACCCTTATTTCTATATGTTTGTATTATGCATCACAGTCTATGACAAAGTGTTCAAGATCTAATATTTATAAGCAAAGTCTTGAAACAAAGGTGAATATTTGATAAGTTTTATGTTAGAATAGGTCGTGTAACAAGCCAGATTATAATGTGACCTATCTGTAGGTCAACCAGAAATATCCACTTCGAAAACTACAAATCAGGAGTGTGACTATAATGAGAACAGAAATTTGTCAGGTCGGACAGCTGGATATCTCCACTGAAAAAGATGTTCTCCCAGCTACCAAAGTCCCCTGACCAAGTCCTTGCACCTGCAACAAGTTTTTCCAGCAGTCCTCCATCAAAGCTTACTCGCCTTTTGTTCATTGCACATCTGTTTTTGTTAGCAAGATCAGAACGCAACTTCGTCGGTGTTGGAAGGCAGGTCTTACATAATCATTGATTGCCCTGACCAAGCTCCCACATCCGAGCCAAATGCACCTAGCGCTGCCATCGTAGTGTAGAAATTTGCATACGCGCCAACGAGGTAGTCTGACCAAGCCACAACTCACGATCAGTAGGATGCGAGTTCAATCTCTATAGTCGCCTGCTACATTCCTCCCTGAAGTCATTTTGCAGTCCAGACATGTTCATGCTCGCTTTGAGCTACCACATACGTAATTTCTCTCACTACAGTGACCTATCCACTGATGCGACCTATCTGCAAGTATATATGGTAAGTATATACATAGAAACATTAGATGCAGAATTATCTTGTTTTTTATTTAATATCATGAAAAGAAAAGATAAAAGAATAAAAATCAAATTTCTTACCTGTTTATTCCAGTCATCTGACCAGAAATCACATTGACCCAAGTTCTAAGAGCAATTCTTGCATGATCATTTGGCTCATAGCAAAAACTGAAAGAGATTATTTAAGTTATTAAAGAATATTAAATCAGCCAAAATGTTATATACCCCTTTACATATTGGGTATATAATGGGGAGGAGAGAGCAGGGGATGGGGGGTTCTTACTGGTTCTGCTTCGGCAGCTGCCATCTTCTTCTTCTGGGCTGCTTCCTTCTGCTGGACTGGGTGTCTGTGCTTATTTCTTGTTGTTGGTAATAATTAAGCAAGACTTTATTGTTTTCTTTATTCTTTATTAAAAACCCTAAGCCCAAAAGGGTTTTCAAACATGCAATGAAAAGTTGGCATCTTAGGAGCAAACACCCTTACGTCTGCTTCCTTTAGCTACCAGCCAAAATCTAACTAAACTTCCACTCTCAAGCTCTCCCATTGATGGAAACTGGGGGGTGGGGTCAACTAAAGGTCATTACCTATCAATAATATAACCCACTCTGATTTTGAATTTTAACGAATTTTAATTCAAAATCTAACTACACTTACAGACATAATTCGTAGAAATTATTTAACAAAAAGATTGTGCAAATATACTTAACTCTAGCAGGGTTACCTGCTATCACCTGGTTTAAATTCACTTCTGTAGAATCAACATATCATACCCATCTTCACAGGAAGGCTGTAACTAGCGTCCAGTTACCAGACAAAAAAAATGGTAATTATAACTGAATACAGGCCCTGTACTAACTACCAGAACACAGTCATGTGATGGGTATATATGGATCATGGTATCCACACTAAAACCAGCAGCCAATCAGAATCCTGGGAATGATCTTGGCCAAGGTACATAGTGGAATAGTTCAACCTGCTATATAAACCACCTACCAATTCTGGATTCTGGGAGCAGATTCAACTTGCAATACAGCTGAATACTGATCACCTTATATGACATTCTACAATCATCTTTAATCATCATTAATGTTAAGACTACACATGAAATAGGGGTTGGTTTAGCTCAGTCAATAGAGCATCTGCCTAAAGAACCACAAGATTCCAGGTTTGATACAGGCCCTCACCAACCCAGCATATGAGTAGCACAGATTAGATCTGTACAGTAAAATAAGAAGTGATGCAGTAGTGGTAGGTGTGCTACACCTCAGATGCATTTATCAGAAATTACCAGTTTTTTTTCAAATTCTTTGTGTTACAAGAGAGACAGAGAGAGAGAGACAGAGAGAGAGAGACAGAGAGAGACTTTATCTATTCAAGGTGTGAGGAATATAATAAATATTTATCACCCTTTTGTAACTTTAATGTCCAGAAAATTAACATGTGGGGTGTTACATGACAGAGCCAGAAACCCATTCTTGACCTATTTTTGCCTCTGTTCTTTCAACTAGATTGATGTTATCTCTAAGCTCCACCATGGAACAATAAAGCCAGATGTCAATCTTTAACCGGTAATCTGAACATTAGCTACATAAATGAGAGTAATCTCCTCTTGTTTGTTTCACTTTGAGGAAGCTGTCTGTTTTGGTTGGCCATTTTCATTTCATCATAAATCTACACTGAAAATACGAATTTGTTCGAATCAATACAACTGCATGTTTTAACGCGGAAATATCATAAAATGTGTTCTTAATAACAATTAAGTTCATTTCAAATAATGCACAAGCACAAATAAGTGAAACAAACAAGGGGAGGTTACTCTCATTTATGTAGCTAATGTTCAGATTACCCTTTAACCTACCCTTAATAGGTAAGCCTTTTTCTATTTTGTACCCCTTACACATACTGCTTGTTCATGGAACAATATGTGTGTATAGTTTGTGTATTCTTTCTTTCTTTTGATACCACTGATATGTATAAAATATCAAATGTTCTTGCATGTGTAGAAAAAATTATTTACTGGCATCCCACCATGCCAGTTGAACAGAAATATCATTATAGTGGGGAACCATGCACAAACCGAAGCTTATGCATGGCAAGTGCTTAAAAATTGCATTAATCCCTTCTGCATTCATCTTTTGAGGCACCTCAGGCACTGGGCAATAAACCCAGCCCTGCCCCTTTAAATCAAGGGGCAGATGTTGCCTGAGGGATGGCCTCTGGGATCCGACTGATATCAATATCTTACCGGTCCAATGGCCGGAGCCACTGGACACAGGTTCCTGGTAAAAATGTGCGTTCATTAACGTACCTTGCATATATAGAAGAATAATAGTTGGTTGAATAGTGTTTCCTCATACAGAATATATGTGAGAACAATTCCCAACAAAGTGATAACAAGGATATTTTATTGCCTGGGCAAACTTAACAGAAGAGAATACAAAACATGACAGAAGATACATAGTTGTACGAGTTAAATTTCCTTATAAGAGAATATTCTTTTAGTAGAGAAAGTCTTGAGGTTGTTGCTAAAAGAAAAGTATAAAGAGTTATATGTTAAGCATGTTCTCATGTGCCATGAGGTACAAAAATACTGGGAGTATAAAGCCATCCTGTCTGTAGACAGGAGATGCAACTGGTGCTTATTACCACTCTCAAGACTGGAGAGTAAAAAGAGGCTTTTAATTTTGCTGCTTCCACTTTTATAATACTGCTTGCTAAGCCACCTAGCTCCTACTGGCAGACACAGGAGGTAATTACTTCTTGTGTTCCCTAGCATCAAACAGAAGAACTATGGCAAGGGAGGAATGTAATCCCTACACATGTATAAATGAGCTTATTTTGTATTTCCTTTCTTTGTGATCAGTGTTAATATATTATGGATATACGAGCAGGAACTGTGGATATACCACATTATGATAATTTGATTATTACAATGTTTCATATGTTTAAAAAAGAGCTATTGTGAAATAGTTCAATATGAAAAAAGTATAATAATCTTAATTTAACTCTTCTCACACTTTTTTTTTCTTTCTTTCTTTCTTTTCATCTTTTTATCATGTTTGATTAAAACATATTGGTGTTATCATTTCACAGCCTTTCTTTATCTTTCCCCTACTCACTTTCTTTCTTTCTTTCTTTCTCTCTCTCTTTCTTTCTTTCTTTCTTATATTTTTTCTGTGTATCATATGCTTTTCCTTCCCTTTCTTTCTTTACAATAAAAACGGACTAGTCCATTATTTATAATTGACATGACAACACTCATAAGAAATAAGGATTCAACAGATAAGCAACACCAGATAATCAGGATTTACATGAGTATTAATATATAGATTAATACTAATATTGGACCTTGGTGAGTGGAGACTCAGCTAAATATCTTCCATACCATACCACCAAGCATTTCTGATAAAAGGTATAAAACAAGTGTGCTGTGTTCTTAAAAGGTGCAGTGATAATCCATTTTTTCTTTATTGAAGTAGTGAAATGACACTATTATATAAAAACCCTGCTCCAATGACTAAAAACAAAATGGCTTCTTATATGACTAAGAGATATTATAATCATTGGAATCAGAACATAGACTGCACAAATTGAGCAGTGATCAATATTTCTTATTTTATACCCTGATTTATATGTTAGACAAATCTTTTAATATTTATCATAAGTAAGTAAAGACCAATATATTGAGTAATCAAAATGTTCAATAAAAAGGTCACCTTTGATACTTGGCCAGTCAGTCAGAATTTAGAACAATGGTTGGTTGGTTTATTGATGGATTTTAATGGCATATCAAGCTGTCTGGGGTTATGTTATGCCTAGATGTTTGGGAAAAATATATGTTGTACATCTATATTTACATTTTTTTTATTCTAACTAAAAATGTTATTTTGGTTTTTACTTAATGGGGGGTTAATGTTTATAACTCCCTGGTGGCCATTGCTTGTACTACAAATGTAAACACCACAACACTATTTTTTTCTACTTAAATCAAAATTTTGGTTAAATCGAACTTAACAGACCTAAATTCCACCATTGCCGCCGAAAGAAAAAAAAATACCAAAAATCAGGGAATTAACCAAATTTAATGAAATTTTCAGTGTTGATATATTAATAAATAAAAGATATAATGCACCAGTTATTTTATTTTAAAATTTTTACATTTTTTCAAGTCAGTTAACTTTGAACCACGTATCTTTAAGAATCTGTGTTACACCTCAAAGATACATGGTTCAAAGTTAACTGACCTGAAAAAATGTAAAAGCTTTTTAATAAAATTACAGGTTCATTACATCTTTTATTCATTAATATATGTATGACATACAATGGTCGAATTTAGGTCCGTTAAGTTTGATTTAATCAAAAAGATTTTTCAATTAAATTAATTTCTTATTAAGTCTATGTTTCAAGTTTACCCACTGACTGATATAGCTGATTAGTAACTGAATCATGTCAACTTACTTTGAGGCCATCATTCCTTCCCGTAAAGGATCTGGGCTAATCTCACCGGGTAATCCTCGACTTGAAACCAAAGTCAGATTATTGAAGTTCAGATGTGGACTGGAAAATAAAATAAAATTCTGAATGTCAAAAATCTAAAATTAAATAAATGTACTTCAATTCAAGTAAATTGATGCTGGAGTAGTGAGCTTCATTATTTGTTGTATCTATTTAAAAATATAAATACTCATGTATATGTGCATATGGATGTGTATGTGTGAAGGTGGGGGAGTAAATTATGGCAAGGAAAATCACAATATAAAATTGGACATATTCATCACAATAGAGGCGTGTGGTGTAATGGTTAGAGTCATAGGAAATGGACCCATCAATCTGAGATCAAATCCTAGACAAGGCTGTTTACATTTCCCATAGTGCTAATATCCTTGGGATAGGTATGCATCCAGCCAGTCTCCCTCCAGCTATGGGTGAATAGTAGAGTAGACTGGGCTCTTTAACTTTGGCTAGGTAACCAGTCTAGGAGAAGGAAAACTCTGAATTCAAACCTGTCAAACTCCACTTAAGAAATTGACCTTGCGTCACATCCTGTTCATGCAGAGGGGTTGGTTAATTAAAAAATTTTCAGCTTAAAAAATGTCTTAAATTAAAAGTGGAGTCACATGATGTAATGGTTATCATCATAGGAAATGGACACAGTGACACAATTTCAAATCCTGGATGAGGCAATTTGCATTTTCACATAATGGGAAATAGTTTGGAAAGGTGTGCATTCAACTATTCTCCCTCCAACTATGGGTAAATAGTAGGGTAGACTGGGCTCTTTAACCTTGGTTTGGCAATCGGTTTAGAAGAAAAACTCTGAATTCAAACCTGTTAAACTTCACTTAAGAAATTGATCTAGTGTTGCATCTATATATATATATATATATATATATATATATATATATATATATAAAGATAAAAGTATCCAATAGACAGGTAAGTTGGTGATTATTCTATTTATGATCATCTATATCCTCCGTATATCCACAATGCATGTCCATGCCTATGCACAATAATAGACTTATACAAGGATTATTTCAAACCCTTAAGAGAGCCCAATGTAAGATGATTAATAAATTAATTATATACAGAGCAATATTTATACTTTCAATAAGAAAGAAAAACTCAACAAATGAAAATATACTAAAATGGAGAAAAAAAAACTTTTTTTTGTACTAACAACACCTGACTCATATATATATATAATATATATATATATATATATATATATATATATGAATTAAAAGTTTGTAAAACAAAAATAACATAAGCATTGTAGTTCTTTTATATATTTTACTTGAAGAAACAGAGATAAGTAAGTCAACTTACCAATAAGTCAAAGTTTCCAAAAAGGATAAACCAACAGAGGAGGCTCCCACAACAACAATACGTGCATTGATGGTAACCTGTCAAATAAATTGGCCAAACTTCTTTATTATTATTATCATTATTATTATTATAAATACTGGTTGAAAACTTGCTCTATACGCATGATTTTAAGCTAGGAACACTTATGTCTTTGTTAGGTATAAATCCAACTATTCTCCCTCCATCTATGGGTAACTAGTAGGGCAGGCTGGGGTCTTTAACCTTGGTATGGCTACCAGTCAAGGAGAAGGAAATTCTGAATTCAAACCAGACCTGGATAGGGATGGGATCCACCAGGCTATTCCTGTCCAAGACACACTACATGTGTAACAGCCCTACAACTAAACTAGGTTACAGGGTAAGGCTTTTTTAATAAACATTGTTGAGGGGTTAATGTTTATGACTCTCTGGTGGCCATTGTTTGTACTACAAATGTAAACACCACAACACTATTTTTTTTTTTGTAAGTCTTGATTATCCAATATCTGGAAAAATCATAGGAAAAGTTTATAAAGAAAAAGTTTTAACTTTGGAGTTTCTGACGCGGAAATATTCTTTGTTTTTTCTTTTGTTTTAATGGCATATCAACTTTCATAGGTTATTTAATGCCAAAGCCATCCTTGTAGAAGAACAGTAGTGGTACTATTTAACTCATAGTTGGAGAAATGAGGGAGTTTATACCTTTCCCAAGCGTATTAGTCCAAAAGTGAACATTATAGCACAGCTAGAGTTCAAATTACTTGTTACAATGTTGCAATCCAGTATGTTACCCATTACACCATAGCAACTCCCCAGCTCAGAAATATTCAGCTAGATTTTTACTTTAAAGAGTTAATAAAAATTTGGTTTAGCTAAACTGACAGGCACAAAGTATGGACACAGTTTAGTATTATACTTAAACTATAAAACCTCTCATTAAAAAATTTTGAAATTTTGAAATTATAAAAATCTGATATATTAAAAATGTTGTACTTGTCTAAATTTTTAAGATGAGGCTTGATAATTTGTATTATTTGGATTTTTTAAACTATTTTCCTTATCTCTATTGTCATATACACATTTCGGCCGATGAGCCCACTGGCCTTTTTCAGATGTTTCTTGTCGAACTCTGGAAAGTTCTCTTCAAACTTCAAACCTTCTCTTTTTTTTCATGTTGTAATTGTGTGTCTTCACGGAACTTTGAAGTGAACCCTTTATTCAATCCACCAGGGTAGACTGTTCTCTTTCCATTAACCCTGACAGGGTACAAGTGTTAAGCTATATTAAGTATTCTATGTTATCATCGCCTTTGGCCAGGATTGAAACTGCAACCTACAGGTGATTATTACTTAGAACTGTATTAACTCAACCCTTATATCCGTTACGCCATGTGTCCAACTGGACATTATGTATATTATAATAAAGATGAGTACAATAGTCCGAAAAATCCAAATAATACAAAAATTTTGTAATTTTCAAAATTGGATATATTAAAAACATGGTTGCATGTCTCATTAGTAAATACTGAAAATTTGATGACCATAGCTGTCTTGGTGACATTGAATTATGTGATGAATTCTTGTGAAATATTTGAAAATTCAAGGCAGAATGAAACATTACAAATTAACAATTCTTTTAAGATTTTTTTAAAGTCTTAACACCCTCAAGATTACTGCTGAATGTGTCAAAAAGTCCCCAACACTTTACTCAGGAAGTTTTTACTGCTAGTTTAAACCCATTATATGAATAGTGCTTGTTGAAATCTTTCTTTTGCACATAAAATATATTTTTCTCTCCCTTCACTTGTCAAAGGTATATTTATCTTACAATAACATCAAAGCAATGGCCTCAATGGTATCATCGATAGTAAATAGAAATAATTTGCCTACAGTCTATGGTTTCAGCTATTCTGATCTAATACTAATGATTTATGCACAATTGTATGGTTTCAAGTAATTATTTCTATTTGATAGTAGTTATTTGTTTGTACACAGTTACATGGTTTCAACTAACTAATAATAATAATCCTTATTAAACTGTTGGGATTATCTTCACATTGGCCTGGAAGAGTTATCTTCCCGCTGGGTTGCCGCTTGTTCTCACCAGGGGCTATAGTATTTAAGCGGCTGATTCAAACGCTTCACTCTCTTTTGCTACATCTTCTCGTACAAGCACATGAGTTAGACCATTGTCGCACCCTTCTCGGTGGGGGCTTCTGCCTCCAACGCTATGTAACTCTCCTGGGGTCTTCGTCCCCCATCACTAGTAAGTGATTTTGTATGTACGGACTCTCCAGTCCTTTTATCTTTACTGTTGTATGTTTATGTACATGTATTTTATTGTTTCTGTATCTTGTCTTATAAATGTACTGTTTATTATATAAAATGTTTTGTCCCACAAACATGTCGGAGTTGTATGTTCATATATTAACCATGAACCTTACAAACAATTATAGTTTCAAGAAACTATTCTTAATACAAATATTTTATATGTAATTTCTTAAGAGTCTGTTTTTTGGCATATGATCCTGTTGTGAGACAAAATGGAATTGTCTCCCTTTATACTTTGAAGGAAAAGATTTCCCACCCTAGGGTCTCCGTCTTTTATGAACATGGCGTTGGCAGTGACAGACATAGTCTTTTATCCTCCTCAGCAGTAATACATATGGTGCCAGTTTTTGTTCCCAAACCTCCTGAAAAATAGTGAGTGCTTTCCACCCTTTTATTGTTTAACCTTTCTTCATGTTCCATGGAACACATTGTGATTCTCTTGTGGTTTGGGACGGGAACTGTGTTCCCTCTTTGTATGTTGCATAATTAAATGTTATATTGTATTAATTGACTTGTCTTTTTCCCTATTGGATATTCTGTGTTAGGTTACCCTCTTTTGGATAACCTAATGCATTATAAGAATACAGGTGTTTGTTATGAGTTAACAACCCGCAAATTCTTATAGTCCTATCAAATACAAATAAATTTTCAAATTTCAGATTTTTTAACTTTATTGTAGAATATCAATCCCAGATTTTTCAAGAGTGTCATCTCTCTGATACATTCCCTCATCTATATCTATAGAAAAAGAAAAAAAACCTGCATAAAAATTGCATAGGACAAAACATGTGGTTGGCAACCTTCCGTCTATTTTAGACGATTGCGTAGTGTCCATTTAAAAAAAATTTTTTTTTTACCAACAGCTACGTGAGTGGCTGAACAGACCAATCCTTGAATGCCAGTCTCTGGTGCAGTGGCTTCAAACAAAAGGTGATGCTTTCTGTAGGTGTTGGGGGTTCTGCTGTTTCTCCTTTCTTTTAGCTCTTTTTTCTGTGGCAGCTTTTTTCATCTCTTTTTCAATTCTTTTTGTTCCTTGTTTGACGAGGAGGCGCCAGGTCGCATGATCTTCTGCACAAGCCTCCCACATGTCTATGTCGATGTGGCATGTCTTCATGTCTCTCTTGCAGACATCTTTTGAAGCATAGGCATGGTTTCCCTGCCGGTCGGGTACCCTCCACTAGCTCACCATACAGTAGGTCTTTGGGAATGCTGCCTTTGTCCATCCTCCTGACACGGCCAAGCCAGCACAGACGTCTCTCGCAGGTGATGGCGGGCATGCTGTTTACGTTGCACAAAACATAATGTGAAAATTAAACATGAACAATGCTTATGTGTATTTCTAAAAGAAATTTAAAAGAATACTTACCTTGGGTTCAAGGGTTAATTTTTTATTTATGTGGCATAACGCTAAAGGTGACTTCTTTTTCAGGATTCTGTCTGATGGAGCATTGATTCCAAGATTTGTAGGGTATTGGATTTGTCTTCTTGCTGGTACTGGAACCATTTCCCTCAAGCAGGTAAGAAGAGAGTGATTACCAACAACCTTACAAATAAAATATACACATGTATAAATGTGAATATTGTGTATTTTAGCAGCAAGTTATTATTTAAGTAGACTTTGTTAAAGACCATTAATAATAAAGATATTTCTTTATGTTTTTCAAGTGTAGACGTTCAAGTTTTGTTATATTGGGATCCAGATGGTAAATAAGTGAAATAAATGAAGAACTTAGAATATGATATTTAACTCAGTTCTTCGTTTATTTCACTCATTTCTTTCATGCTTCTAAAAACAACCAAAAAATTAATTTCCCATAAATATACAATATAGATATAATATATACACATAAAAATAGACTCATCAGATATATATATATATATATATATATATATATATATATATTCTTAATTAAGTGTGTGTGTGTGTGTGTGTGTGTGTGTGTATAAAAACTATAAAGACAAAAATATAAGACTGTTTCAGACTTACATCAGGTGCGGCATATGGGGGAAACAAAGGATAATATAAACTTGTTTTATGTCCTTGACGAAGAGTCTCCTGGAAAAAGAAAAATATATATATATATATAAAAATTTGTTTCTCCAATTTTTTATTTATTTTCTGTACATGATTCCATTATTATAAATGTGTTATAATGTTATTTTATTCTTAACTAGCATTCATTCATTTAAAAATCCAAATACACTTTATATTCATACTAGAAGGGGCTACCCGGTGACATCTCTAAGAGGGAATGACAATATAGTAAGAAATTTTAATTCAATAATTTACATTTAAAAAAAAGATAAGATACAAATGAGACTGTCAACATGACTAAGCAGGCTAATTCAATGCTATTACTATGTAAATTTTAATTTTGAAATATCTTCACAAATATAAATCAAATCCCCATAATTTTTTTGCACAAAAGCTAGCTTTGGTGATTGTGAATGTGTATATATATTTACTTAGTCATTAACTGTTTTATTTTCATAGTTTTAGCTGGACATACATACATATGTACAACTACCCTTAAAATATGTATAGATTTCTACTACCAATGTTTGTTCTTACAATCACTACAAACCCCTCTACTTTTTGGTTCCAGGGTGAATCTGACAAAACTTCTTTTTTTTTAATATATTAGTAAGTAGTAAATAAAATAGGTGAAGTGGCCTATTGTCGGTATTAACCAGACACTGAGGGAGTTTATCTTCTTTACACTGGTGCTAGACCAGGAAGATTGTTTTGCATCTGAGGTGAAGTGCCACACCTACCATCAGCTCTCCACTTTACTGCACAGATCCAAGGTGGATACTCATTAGAAAATTAACTACACAGTCATTCGCTGGTATTGAACCTTACTGTTCCTAGGCAGATGCTCTACCGAGGTAAACTGACCCCTTAATGAATAATCACAGAAATTCACATATATGTTGAAGGAATTGTGATCCTTAAGGATCGCCTTTATTGAAAGACATAAAAGAATATCTTTAACTAAGTAAAAAGAAAGACAAAATGTCGGTTAGTTGGTTAGTTGGATTTTACAGCATATCAACCCTTGTTGGGCTATTTCATGCTGAAGAAGTTTTGTTTTATTCATTCTTGATGGGTACTCAATTTTTTTAAACTCATTTTTTTCTATTTAACCCATAGATGGGACTCTAAAAGATACTACCACTCTGGGTCAGAGTGGATCTGGGAGTAATGGTGATAAAGGGGTACTCCAAATTCCCCAGAGCTCCAGATCAGATAGAGTTTCAGACCCTCAGATAGACCCTCAGCCACCACCTACTAGCACATATATGACAAAAGGGTTGGGGCTTGCCATAAAGACAATAGAATTGGGACAATCATATATGTGTTAAGGCTCAATGTGACCAGCCAATTGATCAGAGAGGGACTCTCTGACCGTCCATCTAGCCTAAGTAAGGGCCAGAGTGAAGTGTTGCATATCATGAACTGCTCAGCCACCAGGGTTCTGTTCTTGAGCATCACAAATTGCCTCCCACAGCCAACAGGTGGCCCCATTGGGGGTATCTTACCCCTCTGTAGAAGTGCTGTCAGTATATTCTAAAGCCCCAGCCAACAGGGCTAACAAAATGTAAGACTCAAAATATGAAAAACATAATTAAAAACCTTTAAGAAATGCTTTGTGAGGTATTTGTATGAAGGACTCAAAACAAAGTGAAAGAGGTGACCATGTTCATTTCGCTGGTGTTGGTTGAAGTAGATATAATCTTCAATGTTGTAATGGGCTCTCAAGTATTCAATATCCTGTAAAAGAAAAAAAATAAGATATCATGTTTGTTTATCATAAAGTGTGATAAGAAATACACTTACACTCATCGTTTTTGTCATGAATGAAAACAGATTTTCAATGAGAAACACATGTGGAATTGCCAGGAAGATTTACCTCTTCATCCCGTATAACAGCAACACCAACAACTTGATTCAAGACAGTAGCAACAAATACTTGAAGTCCAGTTCCATCCTAAAATTAAAAAAAGAAGACAGTTATATTCAAATATTTTACTCTTGGAGCTTTTTTAAAATTGTAATTTACCGGAGGGTCCAGTGGCTTCGGCCCTGGACCACATAAGTTAACGTTGTTGATCCCGGGGGGCCATCCCCCCAGGCTACACCTGCCCCTTTGATTTAAAAGAGCAGGGCAGGGTTTATTGCCGGTGCGTGAGGTGCCCCCCTTGAGAGGAAATGCCGACAGGATCAACGCATTTTTTGCACCCACCTCCTATGAGCTTCGGTTCATGGGTGGTCCAACATTAATAGGGCCTTGTGCCTAACCCGTACAACGTGGGGTACGTAGTAAATATAATATACTATTAGGATTGTTTTGAGTGTAGGAAAAATAATAGTGTTACATAATTTATAGGTTATTTATCATTTGTATACAGTAGTGTAGTTAAATCAAACTAACAGTTTTGTGGAAAAATACAGGGAATCTAACTGACAGGATTTAACCCCATTTTTTACCTCTTCTCTCATAGGATAGCCAATGTGATTAGTTTAGAGAAATGAGATTTGGCTGGGTGACAAGATGAATCTCTGTGCATTTTTCTTGGATTAAAATTTGGGGGGGAGATAAAGAAAATAAAAGAGCTCTAAAAAAACAACAAAGTCTTGTGTTTGTTAATTAAAAACAAGCAATGACACAAGACAAGACATCCCAAGATCAAGTCAAGAAGATCCCAATACAGAATGAAGTTCTGAAAGCCAGCCCAAGCCCAGATAACTGATACCCACAAGTAAACAGCTAAGAAGAAGAAACAGAAGCTAAGTATATGAGTATATGTCTACGGGTATTGTTGAAATTTAGTAAAGGACATACTTCCGGGTACACCGACTAGCAGCCCTTAGGAGACAAACTTACGGTTTCACCATTCAGCATCAGCAGCAGCAGGCTACCCCCTTATGGTCACATGATGATGTTCATAAAAGCGGGCACATGTTTCCTTCAGCCTCCCTTTCACTCCTAACCCCTTGCGGGACACAAGGTGAAAACTACCAAATTACCAGTAGCTATATCCAACTTAACCTAAATGAACATTGAATTGAATTGTACATTCATTAACCACTTGTTTTAACATATTTATATGTATTGTGTATACATTCAACGTGTATTAAACCCCCTGTTTGTAGTGCCATTGTACTCTTGTCTTTGAATTTCCCACCTATTTTCCTCTGCTACATTGTTACCCGTAAATTACCTCCCCTATACCATAGGGGTCATTTAATTTACATAAATTTCTTTAGTTTGCAAGAGATTGATCAGGTGAGGGAAGCAGGTGCCCGCTTTATGAACATCATTATGTGACCATAAAATAGATGATGATGATGCTGACCAGTGAAAAAGTTTATCCCCTAAGGGCTGCTATGTTTGTACTAAATTTAATACAGAATCTAGTCTATATGTCTCAATATAAAAGTCTGTGCTATTTTTCAGTGAATTACCAATGAACATTAATGGGTATGTCCTAATTCTCATAATATAAGTAATCTTATATCACTAGCAGTTTTACTCTACATAAAATGTATTCCATTTATTTAACCTTCATTTTCTCAATTTGTTTTACACAGAATATTTCAAGTAAAACTGTGTAGCCAAGTTGAAACTATCATAATGCACGGAAGCAACAAAAAATATTTGTTGTGCAAAAGGTGAAGGCACAGTTGATCACAGTACTGTAACCAAATGGTTTGAGAAATTTCAATCAAGCAATGTTACGTAGGCTTAAATGCTGTGCTTCTAATGCTGTGCTTCAAGCTGTACAAGCAATACTCACCATCATAGTGGGATTCCGGTTACCATTGAATTGGCAGACAAGGCAGAAAGCAAGCTGTAACTCAATACAGAACCTGCAATGCTACCAGCATAATGCAGAATGGCGGATATCTAGCATATTAACCACTTTAAGACCAGCAGCCAGTCAGAACTAAAGGAATCGGATCACCCAGATGCAAATTCCGTTATGCTTAATTAGTTGTTGTTGTTCAATTCAATAGTGCACTAATTCACACAACTCAACACAAGCCATAGAGGCAAATCTGGCAAGTGGTACTCAGAAAGTATTAGGCAAGTTTGACATCTCGCAGTCCAGTATGGTTTGTCACCTTCACAACCTTAACAAAACAAATTTTTAAAATTATATTTGTGCATACCTCATCTCTTTCAGCTTCCATGTACTGTTTGATGTCCTTCAAAATATACTCATGTCGATGAATATTGGCAATTAGAAACTCAATTTCCGCCAAATGAGATTCAGTAAAATGGCTCACTCGGAAATCTCTAAACACGTTGAAGAGAAAATGATAAAAAAGCATTAGATTAAAAGAAATTTAACAAAAACATATAAGTTATTTTTCTTCTTTACTATCTAGAAATGGGTTTGTTAATTAAATTACCACGACCAGCAAATTTGGCAAACAAATCGTGCAACCTGCAGGAACACTGGACAGCCGTTTTGACCTATTAGGTCTCATCAGCAATTTATACTGTGATCTCCCTCCGACAGAGATCGAACCAGCGACCACAGAATACAGAGCTGAAACTCTAGCCCTGAGCCATCAGCCCATGCCACACATAAAGCTCACCAAATCAACTAGTTGTGATAAACATGTGACTATATAACCATAGTATGTATTGTAGTTACATTTGCAACATTACAGAGGCTGATGTCACCTCCAGAACTACAACTTTTGTTAATTAGTTTTCTAAATGAAAGATTTCTTCTCTGATATTTCATAAGATTTTATTGATGAACATTTTTATTTACAAAGAATAAAAATCGACCCCAAAGATTCATTTCTAATTGTTTCTATTATGATTAATCAAATCACTGCCATACCAGGATGAAGAATAATTAAAGTCCAATTACCGTCGAACTGGAAAGACAAGGCAGCAAACGGTTGTAACTCAATACAATCCCGAAAGCTACAAAGTCCACTGCAAAATGACAGAGTATATATAAGACTCCACAATGCCATTCAAATCAAGCAGATCAGAACTCAAGGAATGGAATCACCCAAATCACCCAGATTCATGGATGGATCATTCTTGAGTCCTATTTATACCAGCTGTCTTGGACACTGCTGGAGTTGTTCTTAACTGCTGTTATTCAAACCAACAGTAGGCTAACTGACTTCAATACAGGAGTTCAGAACAAACTTTATTTCTATCCTCAAAAATTCAAGTACAATTTGAAAAATATAATTAAACAGTTTTTTGTGGGTAAAAAATTTGAGAATTTGATAACATCTATTGGCTAACCCAGATTCTTCCAAGTCATTTAAAAACAGTCAGTTCACCATCCTAGCTCATGCACATTCAGAATTCCAACTTTGCGTCCTGGAGACAACATGCATAACATCACTCAAACCAGAGCTCTGCAAACAGAAGTAATTTATCTACCATCTACAACTCAGCAGTGGTGCCAGCATAAGGCTACCTGACCCTGGGTAACTGCAATAATTTTTTTGCCCTCCACCATGACTTTCTTGCATTCTCTATCGTAGTTCTTCTTCCTGTGGTAATCCTCTGATGAGACTCAGGTGAAAACAAATAATTCTTGTTAAGGATAAATCTGCTTATGACTGCAATTCTAAAATATAATTGCTCCATCAGTGAATTTTGACCCAATTTACATTTCTTTAATAAATCATGATTTGAATTATAACAATGAATAAATATTACTTATCAAATGCTGTGTGCTGTCTTGAATAAATTTCAGCTGCAGTACCCTACAAAATAGTAGCTGTATGGACACTTACCCCATCACACAAACTTTTGGTTCAGTTATGTTTGCTAGTTTTGTTTTGCAGCATATCAACTCTTTTCGAGCCATTTAATGCCGAATCAAGTCATTTTTGATAAATAAAGGACTCAGGTTGATTACAATACCTAATGTTGCTTAAGTGGTCACCCAATTAAGTATTGAACAGGCTCATTTGTTTGTCCCTGCTTCTCCAGCAGTGTCCAGCATGACTTGTTCATCTTACTCGGATGGTTTGTGTGATAGGGAGCAAGTGGCAGTACAACCAATTTTTTGTGGGTGCTGCTTCCATGATTTGTACAGGACAGCAAGCAGCATTCTTTTGTAGCTCTCATACATCTTTTTCTCTAAGCATTTCATTAGAGTCCAAGTCGTGTAGCCATACAGTAGCACTGACAAAGGCATGGCTCCTGCTTGAAAGAATTTTCACTGTATCTATAGTAGTAAAAAGAACCAAATATAAATTTACTTACTTGACAAGACCCGATTTATGAAATACATAAAGTTCTTGAGCCAAAATGGAGGTCAGTCTTGGAGTAATTCTCTGTAAATGAAATCAAATATTGTAATTTCTGAATTAGTATTCTGCTTTCTCACTTGTGCAAAGGAATCGGTGAGTTGCTTAAAAGGCAAAGAATTTGAAACAATAAAATGAAAATGTGGGACAGTAGGTATAGTGTAAAAGTGGATTTTATTGAACAAATTACACACATTGAAGTGTTACATAATTATTGGACCCCTAATACTTATATAAGGTAGTGTAGAAACATAATGGCGATTAGTGCAGCTGATGCCTTGAGAGTGAGTGACAGCGTTTGACCTCACTCTCACCTTGCCTTCCGGTGATAATCGTGAGAACTGGAAGGCATGGAAGACCATGTCTTCCGGTTTAAGGAGTAAGTAACTCAGTCAGTTAGAAGTTAGAAGCCGAGCTCGTAGGATGTAAGGATCTGCCAGACGTCTGGTTTGGGTATTAACAATAAAATAAGATCAAAAGTAAATCGAATTCTTGTGTTTATTATCTAAAAACTAACAATGATACAGGGCTTCTGATAACGAGAAATCCCCATAGAAGACCAGACCCGAAGTCCCCAAGAAAGTCCAGACCTTAGAAGATTCCAGACCCAGACGCAAGATGTTAGAAGTATACCAAGTCAAGATGATAGAAGACCCAAAGCCGTCCAGAAGAAAAGACGACTAGAAGTAAGAAGTAATGAAGGGTATACAACAGAAGGAAAAAGTAAAAAAAAACTATTGTTCTTATTTTTAAGAGTAAATTCTCTAACTCAAGAATTTTCTAACTTTAATTCAACTTTTTAGTTATTTTATTCTTAGATTAAGTATTGTCGAACATTATTTATGACTATTCTCATTTTTTACTCACATCCTTTTGGCCTCAGGTATAGCTGATTGGTTAATTAGTTGGATTTTACGGCATGTCAACCAATTGGGTTATTTTATGCCGAAAACTTTTTTTTTTTAATTCTTGATGAGTACTCAATCTTTTTAAACTCATCTTTTTTCTGTTTAATCCATAAATAGGACCCTAATAGGTATTACCACTCGGGTCAGAGTGGACCTGGGAGTAATGGTGATGAAGGGGTAGTTCCAGAATTGGAACTTCACCATCAGATAAAGTTTAATGACATACCCAGGACATTAAGACCCTCAGCCACCACCATCTAGCACATATAAGCTGCACGCTGGTCTCACTGAGAAAAGGAAGTTAACACTTCATACTGATATTTATACGCTTTATCTATTTGCACTTTACACAATGAAAAATGTTTTGCTTCATCATCAAATAAGCAGACATTCCCTCTTAAAATCCTACTCCGGGTTCTAATAAAAGGTTGCATGGGTTTGCCATTCCTGTGTTCTTTCATACTTTACAAGAAAAGCAGGCAGCACTTGTCTAAAATTACTGGGAGCACTAAACTATACAATCTACCTCCTTCAATATATAAGAGCCTAGCTTTTAGAGGCTAGGGAACTTGTATTCACTCTGAATGCTGGAAAGTATCCTAGTATAAATATTACTAATACTACTACTACTACAACTTTGTTGTTGTTACATCTTACATGCTGTTCTTCTGAAAGGATGGCTTTGGCATTAAATAACCCATGAAGGTTTATATGCCATTAAACAAAGAAACCAAACCCAAACCAAATTCCAGTTAGAATAACACAGATGAATCATATTCATGTTGTAATTAAATTGTAGAAGAAATGAAATATTTAACAGATGATTGTTGGTTGGTTTGGATTTTATGGCATGTCAACACTTGTTGGGTTATTTTATGCCAAAGACATTTTGTTTTATACATTCTAGTTAGGTATTCAATTTTATTTTTCAAATTCAATTAAAAAAACAACATATTTTTTAATACTCATTTTTTAATCTATTTAACCCATAGATGGAACCCTAACAGGTACTACCACTCCAGGCCAGGTGGACCGGAGTAATGGTGATAAACGGGTACTTCACATCCCCAGAGTTTCAGAATTGGAACTTCACCATTAGATGCAGTTTAATGCCATACTCTGGACAATAAGACCCTCATCCACTGCTTTTTAGCATATATATGATAAAAAAGGGTTGAAGGTTTGCCAAAATGGCAATAGGGATTGGACAATCATTTAGGTGCTAGGGCTTGATGTGACCAGCCTAATGATCGGAGGGGTCCCTCCAACTGCACATCTAGTCTAAGTAAGGGCCAAAATAGACTGCTCAGCCACCAGGATTTCATCCTTAAGCCACCGACAGCCAAAAGGTGGCCCCATTAGGGGGGGGGGATTTTACCCCTCTAGAGAGATACAGTCAACGTATTTTACAGCCCCAGCCGACAGTGTGGAATATGATGTCTAAAAAGAATAATAGAAGCAGGTCACATGACCCACAGTGCTAGTGTCACCAAAGCAATGGTTAAATTAGAGTGAGTGTGAAAAATGGCAATTTGATAGAGTCAGAAATTACGTTGTTTCAGTTGCAGTCAAAAAAGAGGACAAAAATACAAAGAATAACTTCTGTATATGGCTGCCATTTTGTTTTTGTTTTTTTTGTTTTTTTCCAATTTCATATTCTAAATATATCTTTATCTAGGCTATCAAAACAAATGAAAAGATAGATTGAAAAAGGATAAAATATAATAAAAAGCAAATAGAAGACAAATAAAAGAAAAAAATCTTATTATAAACTACATCACTGCTTATGTCATAATGCATTCAGGAATTGCGTACGTTTATCAATGAGTATTTAAGTTATAGTCAAAATCATTAATATATAGAATAAATCTTATTAATGATATCTCAATGAAAATCTAAGTTAGATTTGCCTCAAAACAGCCCATGTGATTAGTGCATTTAAAATCCTGCAATGTGTCTTATATACCACTAAGAAATAAAGGTTTACATAATATATGGTGTAGTTAATTTGCATAATGGTTTTAACAAAACTGGGTTTAATAAATAATTACTTGGTGTTATTGATCTAATGTTATTGTTCTATTCTCCAACATATTAAAATTAATCCTATGAATGATTTTATATAAAAACCAATTAAAACATAATTAAAATAAGTGTTATCTTTTTATATGCATTCTTATTTAATTTTGTTAGTCTTTCTTATTTAGTATATTTCATTACATTGAAATTTAAATACTTACACCTGGAGTAGCATATTCTTGCTAGTATGAATAATAAAAGATAATAAAACAAATATGTAGAAAAATATTTTTATTAATCTATATATTAGATATTGATAAGAAATTTGTTTTTTAACTTTTTAAATCCTGGGCAATGCCAAGTAGCTTTGCTAGCATATATTAATTTACCATTAAGAATTAATTTTTCTGATTATTCTACTCTTTTATGTTTTGGTGATAAAGTTGACTGACCATGATAAGTCTCTATTAGGAGAAGGACCAATGAGCTTCAAAGGGTGAACCCATTCCAATCAGCAGGTGTGATAAGCAATTACAAACATGCACAGCATTGTTACCTATTGACTGGAGGTTGTAGTTCTATCCCTGTGCTAGGCAGTAAATGCATACCCAATGGTAGCAATCTGCCTCCTCTTTTCTCCTTTCTTTCTCATTACATAAATAATTTGCTCCAGATGTCAGTAATTTACTTTTCCCATTGATTTCTTTTTATTCAATTAAATACTGTTGAGCATTTTTAATGCACAAATTTAAAATAAAAGTTTCATCATCATCACATCGTGCTAGTAGTACAGATATCCATGACAATCTCTCACCAACTGTCCCTGTCATTCATTACCTTCGGGAAGTCCTCTGCGCAGCATCCAGTATCTATGCAGAGTTGTAGGTCTTGCTGGATGGCCCACACTGGCGTGCCCATGTGCTGGTTTCCACAAGAGAACGTCGCTTATGAGTTCATCCTTGCTTCTCCAGCAGTGTCCAGCATGTCTTGTTCATCTCACTTGGCTGGTTTGTGCGATAGAGAGCAAGTGGCTGTACAGCTGCTTCCTTGAGGGGTATTGTATCCACGATTTGTTTAAGATTGCACAAAGTATCTAGCTTATTCTCTGAGGTGCTTCATTGGGGTCCAAGTGGTGCAGCCATACAGTAGCACTGATACAACTATAGCTTGGTAGAATTGTCTCTTTAACTTGTCAGTGAGATCATATTTCCATATGACTGATAATCTGTTTATAGTAGACCAAAATAAAAGTTTAGGGAATATAAATTGTCAGAATAAGTTTGTTAACTTACAACAAAGTGCTGGAGCAGAGGAAATTCTGGTACAAGATGGGGTGTAGTGATAATGCATGTTCCCAAGTGTGGAAAGAGATCAAAGGCAGACATTAAGAAATCTTCAGATCTGTAAGAATGAAAGGGAAAAGATTTTTCAATCTAATATATTCCTAACTTTGAAAAATATTATTACTTGAACAAGAGGTAAATTCATAAAATGTATTAAAAATATAAGAGTAGACAAACCTTAACAGAGTCAATTTATGTTGGCATATTTTGAAAAGTCTTGGTGCTGTAGAAACCTGGTAGTTATAGAACAAAAGTCCCCAACCTTTGTAGCCAAAGGGCCAAAAGGCTAAACTCACGAGTGTTCAAAGTCACGATTTTAAAAGGACAAGATTTGTTCAAGACAGCACACAGCATCCTTATGTAGCTCCCATCTATGGTTTCTCTAAGTGCTTCATAAGAGTTCAAGTGGTGCAGCTGTACAGTAGCACTGATATGGCTTACAGGTTGAAAGAATTTTCACTTTATCTTATCAGTGAGATTAGATTTCCATATGATCGATAATCTATCTATAGCAGTCCATGCCATTCCTATGCATACATTGACATCGCTTTCTGTAGATAAAATATTACTACCTAGGTATGTAAACTGGTCTACTAATTTCAGAGGCTTACCATTCAGTGTGTTCTGAAAATTATCTTCTTCATACTCACCTCATTTCATATCTTTCATCAATAGCAAAAAGTTGAATACAAAATGCATTTGGCTCTCCTTTGAATGTTGGAACAGTTTCTATTATTGTTTGTGATGGAGATTGAGGATACTGCAACAATAAAAAAAAAAAAATATGAAAATAGAAATATGAAAACAAAATCACAGAAATCAGAAGAAACTAAGTTAAAACCTTATTTATGTTGCTTGGATTTTATGGCATGTCAACTCATTGGGTCATTTTAGGTCAAAGATATTTTTGTTTTATTCATTCTTGATGGGTACTCAATTTTTTTAAACTCATTTTTTTTTAGACACATTTCTTTTAAAGACATTTTTTCTATTCAACCCATAGATGGGACCCTAACAGGTACTACCACTCCAGGTCAGAGTGGACTTGGGAGTAATGGTGATGAAGAGGTGCTCCACATTCCCCAGAGCTCCAAAATTAGAACTTGAGCATCAGATAGAGTTTAATGTCATACCAAGGACATTAAGACCTCAGCCACCACCTTCTAGCACATATATGATAAAAAGGGTTGGGGGAGTTGCCATAAGGGCAAGAGAGTTGGGACAATCATATAAGTGCTAGACGTGATCAATGGGGTCTCTCCAATCGCCCGTCTAGCCTAAGTAAAGGCCAAAATGGAGTGTTTGCATGTCATGGAATGTTCAGTCATCTGGGTTCATCCTTAAGCATCACGGGTTGCCACTGACGGCCAACAGGTAGCCCATTGTGTGTGTGGGGGGGGGTCTTACCTCTCTGCATAGGTGTAGTTTGGTGTATTTTAATGCCCCAGCTGACAGGGTTGCTTATTTATTTTAAAAGAATTAAACAAGCAATTTCTAAAATAGAGATATCTTAAAATAATAACATTACAAACATCTTAAAGACTCAGAGTCATTCATTGTCAAAGAGAAATTCTGTTTTGAGTGATATTCAAGCATAAAGTTCCACCCTAAAGTCCAACCCCTTCTCACTGTGGCAGGGTGCTGACAATGTGGTAGTGTCAGAGCTGTACTAAAGTATATGGTAGGGCCTCCCAAGGCAGATTGGTCTGTCACCCAGTGGTAAGAGTCACAACACAACTAAAGGAGCTCTGGTGAAAATCCAAAGAGCGTCTCCATTATCATCAAGAATCAACAGATTTTGGCAAACTTCTCTCTGCATCGATGGAAAATTTGCTGCAAACAAGAGTATCTCCTTTCCCTGACCAGGATATGCAGAATAGAAGCCATATCGAGGAAGAAATCACACCCAGAAAAAAATTGGCCATTTGACAAAACAGAACCACTTAACAACTTCACTTGGTGCCCCAAAACAGCTGGTATTTATGGAACTCAAGATAAGTCCATTCATGCATTTGGGTGATTCCATTCCTCGAGTCCTGATTGGCTGCTTGGTTTCTATGTTGAAATTCACTTTAGTCAGTACATATTAATACTAACAGACTCTAATAATAATAAGGGTCAGAAGTTATCTGCCCTAATCCATTGATTGTACGGGTGAGTTACTTGCCCTTTGATCTATTAATTTCAGTCATTGTTTTAAATAAATAAAACACCTCGTGTTATGAAAAGCAGTCGTAATGTGTTGCCTCTTTAATACAATGGAAGGTATCTCAATTGGAATATGTCTCAATGAATAACTGCGCTTGCTAAAGACAAAAAGGTATTTTTTTCTGTGGGATTAAGTTATTAAATTCCCAACAATTATATACCCGATATAAAGTGGGTATATAACAATATGCCATTAAACAAAGAAACAAAACCAAACCTATACAAATATTTTCTCATATAGTCTGTACCTACACACATGTGCATTAGTGAACCTAAATATGTGCACCCAGGGGCAAAAGAGCTTTTAGTGACACAAATAAAAAATAATAGCAATTAGACACCAAAATGACTTACAGTGATATTTTCAGAATCTCCTACATCTTCTGGGTGTGGGGATGCAATTGGACTTTCAGTAGCACTTCTCATATGAGTATCACTGAGGTTTAATTGAACTTGAGACTTTTCTTCTTCTGCTTCTTCTACTGGAGAAGCTTCAATATACAAACAGATAAATCAAAGCTACAACATCACTGAACAGACAATTTTAGTTCATCTATCTATACATATATAAAGGGCAGTTGTTGTGTATGTATGTAACCAATACAAAGTCTGTCAAAAACTATCGACAAAACAATGAAATAGCATTGAACATCAGTTATATAAATATGTTTTATAGAAATACAAATTCAGTCCACATACAATTTTACATGTGATTTAGAAAATATTCTCTACTAATGAAAATAAATGATAAATTTTCTAGTTCAAGAAAATAGACATCTATCTATACATATATAAAGGGTGTATATGTATGTCCTGATGAAACTATGGAAATAAAACAATTAACGACAAAATAATATATATACACATTAAATATCACTGGTTTTAGCTTTCTGTGCAAAAATTATGAACATTTGATTTATATTTGAAGATATTTGAAAATTAAAATATACATAAAAATAGCATTGAAATTCTACTTAAAAATGTCCAGCATTTATAAACCTCAGAAGTAAACAAATCAATACACCAGTTTGTTTGTTTTTTGCCCACCTCTTCTACCCAGTCAATGTTGGGTAGTTGCTTCTAGTCATATTATATGGGGTGATTTTATATCCAAAAATTGTTATCATTCATATCATATTATATCAGATTATCATTTTGGTTGGTTGATTGGTTGGTTGGTTTAATGGTATATTACACCCAGGCCCAACCTGGTCAGGAGTGGTAGTACCTGTTAGGGTCCTGTACATGTGTTAAATAGATCAAAATATTAGTATTAAAAATGTGTTTAAAAAATATATAAGTTTGAAAAAAAATTGAATACCCAACAAGAATGGATAAAACAAATTTCTTTGGCATAAAGTAACCCAACAGGGGTTGACATGCTGTAAAATTCAACCAACCAACCAATCATATTAATATTTCTATCTTGCAAGAGACATGGTAACTTTCTAACTAGCTGCTACTAAAATCAACTATGTTTTAACCCTCAACTCAGTTAAACTTAGTAAATATTTGGATGCTTTCCAATAGAGCATAGCTTAGCAAGCTAGTATCACTATTACTATATAGGTCAAGGCATTTACTAAGCTTAGCTTAGTAAATATCTATATATACTAGACCTCATTGAAAGTTTTCTGGGTCAATTTCAGAAAAACTAGATTAGATATAAAGAATACAAGAATTATTTTAAAGTAATATCTCTTTTTCATGGTTTTAAAATTGAAATCATGCTAATACAATGTCTTTCAAACAACAACAACAACAAAAACTTATTTTATTTTTTGTGCAAGTTAATAGACTTATTGTTACCAGGTTTTCTTTTTTTGAAAATTTAATACAATATTATTCAAATTGCTACATCAAGAAACATATTTAATGTTACTAGCAACCCCACCACCACCACCACTACCAAAAGAAACACCTCTGGGCAGTGTAAAAATAATTTTTTGAAAGATATTACTTGAGGGATGTGGAAAAAATAAAATAAAATAAAACGTTTAATATTTTTTTAAATTACTTACTTACTTTAAAAGCATCATATACTCCACTCCACTCCACTCCACTGAGATATTTGTTTTATTTTACGACAGTAAGGACCTTCCAAACGTTTCTAAAAATTTCTGATTCAATTATTCAGACTCTTATCTTTATAGAAAAGTTTAAAAATCATACAATTAAAAATATATTTTGTTCAGATTTCATAAAATGAAATATGGGTTTTGACGAAGAAAAAAAAATATTTACCCAAATATATTTAGGAAAAAAATATTTTAAACATAAATTCATCTAAAGATTAATAAGTGTCGAAATTTTTGTGAAAATTTGACAATTAATTGATTTTTCATAGAATTTTAATATTTTTTATATGGTAATGATACTGACTATAAATTAAATACTCATTGATAAACTTACTTAATTCCTGAAATGACTTTGACCTAAGCAGTGACATAGTTTCAGTTACAGACAAATAGAGACTGAATCTCTATTATTAATAGATAGATACAAAGTTTGCTTGAAATTACTTTAAACATCTTGAAATAAAGTTGTAGACAAAGATACATGTTAATCAAAGTTGTAGAAATATAAAATTATTGATATTATAATAACCAAATGCTGTTTAGTTCTGTTGGCTGGGGCTTTAGAAAACACTGACTGCAACTCTGCAAAGGAGTAAGACCCCTCCACCAATGGAGTTACTTGTTGGCTGTGGGTAGCGACCTGTGATGCATAAGGATGGAACCCTGGTGGCTGGGCAGTCCATGACATGCAACATTCCCCTTTGGCCCTTACTTAGGCTAGACAGGTTGTCGGAGAGGCTCCCTCTGATCAATCAGCTGGTCACGTCAAGCCCTATCACCTATATAATTGTCCCAACCCTATTGTCCCAACCCTATTGCCCTTATGGCAAGCTCCAACCCTTTTTATCATATATGTGCTAGAAGGACGTTATGAAAAGACATTTTGTACAAAACACATTCAGACGTTGCTCAAATAGTAGCTCAAATATTACTCTTGCCAGAGCAATAAGATAGTTATGAGAGAGTTGTGAGACTACCTGTTCTGCACTCTGCTCTTTCGATGTACTTTGTCTAGTTCCCCAAGCGTTGTGAATTATGTGCTGGCCGAATTTAAGGCACGAGTCAGAAAAACAGGCTCACAACAAACAAACAAAACAACAACAACAACTACAAATGGTTGTAAACAAGACGCGGATGGAAGAAGGGTGTGTTTGATACTTCGCTGGCTGCTACTGACTATCCCTACCGGCAATCTTAACACCCCCACGGCCGAGTTGTAACTGCTTAGTGCTCGAGTTTAGCTGTATTTATGTCAAATTCCCCTTCCCCCAACCATCTTCTCCGGACCACACAGATGGCCAGTACTTAAAATAAATCGCAGACTTCTAGTCGTCATTAACCCTTAAAATTAAAGTACTTAAATATTTTTTCAGACAATACGTCTTCAATACATTGATCATTAATTTTTTTCAAAAGAGAATTTCTCCTAAAAATCCTTTTTGCTTTTAATACCTGGGTGCCTAAGATATTATCATCAAGTGGTCCCATTTCATGGTGGCCGTACAGGTCTCTTTAAACTTTATGACCTAATCTTTGGATTCGTAAAAGGGTCAACCACCCACCCCTTTTACTTATGCCTGGCTTTAACCTATTCTCTTTCTTATTCATTTATTTATTTATTTATTTGTTCTGACCATGTTCGTCTTCAACCATAGTATCACAGAGTGATTTGCCAAAGTTCTCTTTCAACCAACCTCTACTTCATCAATCATTTTGGTATGCCAGTGATAAGACATTGTAGTGAGAGAAATTGCATACATGGTGGCTCAAAGCAAGCATGGATATGTCTAGCATGCAAAATAAGAAGATCAGGGGGGAGTGTAGCGAGCGACTACAGAGATTGACCTCACATCCTCCTGATCGCGAGTTGTGGCTCAACGTCAAACTACTTCATTGGCACGTATGCTAATTTCTACATTGCGAAGACAGCGCTGGGCATGATTGGGCTGGATGTGGGCTCTTGGTCAGGGCAGTTAATCATTTTTTAAGGCTTGCCTTCCCACACCAACTGAGTTGCATGCAACACTAAAAAATAATGAATAAGGAACAAGTGACATAAAAAAGAAAAAACTTACGCTGTGGTGTTTCCAAAGTCCGTGTTTCACTGTCAATTAAAACAGATTTCTTTTTCTTTACAATGTTTTCTCCTGCTGTACTCTCAGTGGACACTTGAAGTTCATTTTGAGACAATTTCACACTTTCTGAAACGCTGCTCTCAGTATTTACTGTTAATGAAAAAATTTAATCATAAATATTTTCAGACAAAAAAAAACTTACCATATTATCACAAATTAGGTTGTAGGGAGACAAATATAATTGTCTACCCTTGGATTGTAGGTGTGGCTTCCCATGTCACATGACCAATGGGCACGTGACAATTCAGCCCTTTGAAACTTTCTCTTTGATCTCCTTTCTTTAAAGGATGTTGTATCGTCGAGGTGTATACACAGAAGAAATTGAGTGCTTAATATATTTATTCAGCACCAGTATCCAGTGCTTACGGATACATACAAAAACACAGAACAATAAGTTACAACAAAAAAAACTTACAAGAAATAGAGGAGGGTCAAATGTGGTATAGACAAACACAGTAAGATCAGTTTGAATATTAATCAGCTGATTAATCAACTGTTGAAGCCCTTAATTGTAGAATATTTAAGGCTATGGGCCAGGCCAGGCCATCTGGTAGAGTGCTGAAGGGGTGCTAGCTACTTTACAACAAAGGGTCAAGACCTATCTCATTTCAGTCCTCGCTCATTGGATGAAAAAGACATATTTTCTTAGTTCTGTTCATAGAGTAGAAGAGAGACAATTAGTCTCCAATTTTCTCACCATTTCTTACATCTCACCATGGAAGACACTATAAGTCTCTTATGATTAATTCCTGTTGTTTGTTTATGGAACATATAGTGTATTTAATTCATTTAGGATATGTGTATTCTGTTATTTGTTATTACATGTTATGTTTATTAAACATTCATATGTACATTGTTCATGTGAGTTAGTTGTCTGTCTTTTATGACCAAATGTTCAGTGTTAGTGTATTTATGGATGAACCTCTTGTATTATAAGGACTTTGTATTGGTTTCCAACTACCCACTAATTCTTATATATATTTACCAACTCTTCCGCACAAGCAGGATGTGACACAAGGTCAGTTTCTTAAGAGAAGTTTAACAAGTTTGAATTCAGAGTTTTCTTTCTCTTAGACTGGTTACGTAGCCAAGGTTAAAGAGCCTAGTCCGCTCAACTATTCACCCATAGCTGGAGGGAAAGTTGTTGGATGCATACCTTTCCCAAGGGTGTTAGCACTATGTGAAGTGCAAACAACCTCAAACAATTTGGGTCAACGAGTCCATTTCCTACAACTGTAAGCATTACACCATGTGCCTCCATAATTCTTATATGGTTATGAAAAGAATCAATAAAATTTTAAATGTAAAAATATTACCATGTTGTTCTGAAATTTTAAATGTTTCCGTGAGGACCTGTTCCAAATGTATTTGTCTCAATCCATGAAATACTCCTAAGTCATAATTCTGATTGAGGAAATCCAAATCAACACAGTCACTTATGCTCATTAGACCAACTGCATAACCACCAACCTGGAAATAAACAATCAACAAAATACTGATTATTTGGATTATTTGGATTATTCAGACTATTGTCCTCATCAAGGGGCCGGGTTAGCTCAGTCGGTAGAGCGTTCGGCTAGAAACCACAAGGTTCCTAGCTCGATACCGGTCCCCGCCAACTCAGCATATGAGTAGCACAGGGATCTGTGCGGTAAAGTAAGGAGCTGATGGTAGGTGTGGCGCTCCACCTCAGACGCCAAAACAATATCCTTGGTCTAGCGCTATTGAAAAGGGGATAGACTCCCTCGCTGACTGGCTGATACCAACTTTAGGCTGCCCCGACGACTTATTGTTATCTACACAACGTTTCGGACAATGTGCCCTCCAGCCTTCTTCAGGTGTTTCTTGTCGAAACATGACACAATGGATATAAGGGTTGAGTTAATACAGTTCTAAGTGACAATCATCTATAGGTTACAGGTTCAATCCTGGCCAAGGACAATAATAACATAGAATACTTAAAACAGTTTAACACTTGTACCAGGACATGGTTAACGGAATGAGAACATTCTATCCCCAGGTGGATTGAATAAAGGGTTCAGTTTGAAGTTCCATGAAGGTTCCCAATTATGACATGAAGGCTCCTAAATTCGAAGAGAAGGTTCCTGAGTCTGAGAAGGTTCCTGAGTTCAACAAGAAACACTGGAAGAAGGCAAATTGGCTGAAAGGTTGTGTACATAACAATAAAGATGAGGACAATACTCCAAATAATCCAAATTATCAAGCCTCGTCTCAAAAATTCAGAAAAATAGTGTTACATAAAGAAAGGATTGATGAAATCGAGGTTTGTTAAAAGAGTGGAATAGTAAATGAGAGGGTTTGAGGGAATTAAAATAAAATAAAGAATTTAAAAAATAACAATCTCGCAGGAGCCCTCAGACAGGAAGAACCCTCTGGACATGTGCAGAAAAAGGCCCCTTCCTGGAACCAGAAAGATCCCCTGGTCATTCCAATGCAGACCGTACTAGGAACACATGCTATTGATTGGCTCAAGAAGAAAATTACCACTCTAAGAAATAGCTATGAATCAAGAAATAAAGTCTGAACCTTAAAAGTATCTTTTGTCTTTGTCTCTTCTTTTCCCTTCCTTAATTCCTTTTCAGCATGATGACCAAGAGAAGGAAGAACAACATATAATGGGGTTTAAGAAAAAAGAAACTAGCAACACCAGCAGCAACATCCAACCAAATAACCAAAAGCCTAATCACAAAAAAAGTCCAACCCCATACATTTGATTGTCAATCCTTTCTTTTATCATCTTGTGCTGATATCGGTTCCAAGTGCAGACAGAGCGTTGACTATAATAATAAAACTTGTTTCTTTCACCTCCTCTCTGTTTCATCAATATAGGTTGATACTAGATATTTATAATTTTAACATGTTTTTCTTTTCATTATTGGGATCCCTACCTATGGCAACACTTATTCTACCATATATATATATATATATATATTTAAATAATCACAACCAGCAAACTCGGTGAATACCATGTTAGACGTGTGGAACACTGGACAGTTGTTTCGACTTAATTAGGTCTCATCACCAGTGTATACAGTGATCTCCCCTTGACAGAGATCCAACTGGGGACCACAGAATGAAGAGCTAGAGACTCTACTTCTAGGCCACCAGCCTATGCCACACACTCACCAAATCAACTTGTCAATGATAAATGCACCATCAAACATTTCCTCATGGAGTGTGGAGTTTTCACTTATCAGAAAACCAATAGTAGAATTATCTTCCCCTGCCGCTAGGGGGCGAATCGCCAACATACGATGTTGGCGGCAAAACCAAACCCCCACACTTATCTGAAGGCTGTCGACCTGAGGAGTCACTTTAACAAGGGCTCCATACACCGCCCACTTCAAAGGACAGTTAACCAGGCGAGTCGCTCAAAAAAAGCACTCCCCAACTTTTACTTATCCTAAGAACTTTCACCCCGAGAGACGTCTCAACAGCAATCCAAACGACGGCGAGTAGAAATCCCTTTCTAGCGCTAATTCACCAACGAATTGTTGATTTCACCTCTCAAGATAAGTCTTGTAGCAAAGCCAACAAATTTGCAGCAATTTTTGTACTTTTATAATACAAGTGTTTTAATTCCATTGTGTTGTTTGTCTTCTTTCATCCGAAATAATTGCCAACCACCAGGAGATTAAGAGCTCCCTACAAACCCTGTAAATCCTCTTACACTCCAATAAGAAAGAAATATTTCAATGCAAATAATACAAGGGATGTTTGAGAATGCTAACATGGATGACATTTTATCCTTCTTCAGAAAAATAAAAATATATTGAAAATTATGAATCAGATATAAAATACATCCATGAAATACATCTACAGAAATGCACCTATAAAGGAAACTTTTATCTCTCACTCCAACAGTTTTTGGCATTAAATAAACCAAAGGGTTTTTATACCATTAAACAAACCAAACTGAAACAAACAAACCAAAATGAAGTTAATGAAAATTATCTATACCTATTTGAAGATATTAAGAACTTGAAACAGAAACTTTCTAACTTATGCGAAGGGGTCGGTCAGCAGTTTAACCAAGCAGTCATGAAGGAACATAAAACAATGAAATAAAATAACAAAAGGCAAAACTGGAGACAATAAATATAATGTAAAGTTACGTATTGTACACAAATATGTACATTTAGGAAGGAAAAAATAATAGAAAAAGGGTAAGAGAATTCAATTGATTGTTTGTTTGTTTTATGGCATATCAACTTCAGTGGGTCATTTAATGCTGACAACGTTTTGAAATAAATTCATTCTTGATGGGTACTCAATTTTTTTATAAACATGTTTGTTTCCATTTAACCTATAAATGGGACCCTAACAGATACTACCACTCCGGGTCTGAGTGGACCTGGAAGCAATGGTGATGAAGGGGTGATCCACATTCCCCAGACGTCCAGAACTGGCACCTCACCATCAGATAGAGTTTAGCATCATACCCAGGACATAAAGAGCCTCAGCCACCACTTTCTAGCATATATATGATAAAAAGGGTTGGGGCTTGCAATGAAGGCAATAGAGTTGGAACAGTCATATAGATGATAGGGCTTGCTGTGAGCAGCTTATTGATCGATGCGGGCCTCTCCGATCACCCGTCTAGCCAGCCACCTGGGTTTCATTCTAAAGCATTATAGGTCACCACCCACGGCCAACAGGTAGCCCCATTGGGGGGGGGGGGTCTTACCCCTCTGTAGAGTTGCAGTCAGTGTATTCTAAAGCCACAGCCGACAAGGCTCAAGATTTCAATGTCTTTCGGACTAACCTTAGAAACTTTTATCAAAATGACTTGTTTCGGCATTAAATGACCCCAAAAGAGTTGATAAACCAAATTAAACCAAGTTCCTACTTGTTCAGAACAGAATATATTTCTGGATGAATCAAATTTAATCAAAGGAAACTATATACATAAAACTCTCATGTGATTGAGGTACAACATATTGATTCTAGTTGTAACTATAAATCCTATGAATGATTTTATATAGAAACCAATTAAAATATAATTAAAATAAGTGCAATCTTTTTATATGTGTTCTTATCTAATTTTGTTAGTCTTTCTAATCTAATATATTTCATTATATTAAAAGTTGAATACTTATGCCCGTAGGGTACATATTCTTGCTAGTACACATAAAATTCTCATGTGATTGAGATACAACATATTGATTCTAGTTGTAACTATGAATCAATATAAAAACCAAATGTTTTTACTTACCTCTGCCACTAGACAATGCATGTGTTCATCCTGAGCCTCAATAAGTTCAGCCACATAATAATCACCATATTTTTTCTTTAGGGTTTCACTCATTGAGTTGAATAATGGACTTACATCATCATTATCTTCCACTCTAAAATAAAATATACAATATTTATTATATGTTATGATTCTGTTTCTCTGAATTTTTTAGATGAGGCTTGATGCCTCCCAATTACAACAAGAAGGTTCCCAAATTCAAAAAGATGGTTCCCAAGTTCAAGAAGGCTCACAAGTCTGACAAGAAATATCTGAAGAAGGCTGGAGGGCACATTGGCCGAAATGTTGTACAGATAACAATAAAGATGAGGACAATAGTCTGAATAATCCAAATAATACAAGTTATGATTCTGGTCACCATTTTAAGCGTTTAGTTCTCCTGTTGGAAAATCCAATGTTAGAAAGTCTGTTGTATTCCTTGAAATCCTAATTAGAAAAGGGTGTAACTCCTTGTAGAAGATCTCCTTGCCTGTAGTGTTCCTTCAATCAGAAAATCCTGTTAGCAACTGATTCAAGCACAGTTGCAAAAGATTTTAAATGCTCAAATGCTTTGCTGGGCTCATTTCTGATTGGCCCATTTTTACTGGAAATGCCTACTGCTGCTGCTATTTGTGAAAGTCCATAAATATGAATGTGAATTCTGCATACATCTTATACTCATGATAAGTAAAGTAAAATCATTGAGGTGGCCTAAAGTCTGTATCAGCCAGACAGTGAGGGAGTCTATCCCCTTTTCACTAGTGCTAGACCAAGCAGATTGTTTTTGAATTTTTGGTAGAGTGCCACACCTACCATCAGCTCCTTACTTTACCACACAGTTCCCTGTGCTACTCATACGCTGAGTGGGCAAGGACCAGTATTGAACTAGGAACCCTGTTGTTCTTAGTTGGACACTCTACTGACTGAGCTAAACCAGCCCTATCTATCTATATTATATTTGAGGAATGGACTGCTATAAACAGATTATTGGTTATATGGAAATTTGATCTCTCTAATAAGATAATGTAAAGAATTATAAAGACTAGGATATCAGGTAATGAACACAACTCAAGGCTTTACAAGAAAACAATGCGTTTATCAATCACAAAAACATGTAACATACAAAATACAATACATGAGTTGAGATACAAAGTATAAGTAAGGTTTACAAAGTGTATGTAAGGTTTACAAAGTGTATGCAAGGTTTACAAGTGTATTGTATAATGGTGTATAATGGTTTGAAAAATAATGCTTTTGCTAAACTTATCTGTCTCTTGTATTTGAAGTCTGACTTTTACGAAATCTACGGCTCCCCCATGCTGTTCCAATTCTCCTCGTTCTACTGACGCCTTTGCTGTGTAAAAACTATGTCATTCCTCGAAGAGATTCCAGTGGCAAGAGAGTGATTTCAAGGTATCAGCCTCAAAATTGGCAGTTATCACTGAGCCTCGTAATATGTGCTCTGATTGGTCGCAGACAAAGCCCCTTAGCCAATCGCATGAGGTTTCTCATCAGTTTATGGCTAAGACCCTTGGCTCTGTTGCTATGGTCAAAGGGAGGTCACTGTAATTGTTTTTCACTTATGATCTTCTTTATTTGCATAAGGTGATATAAGGTAATATTATTTTCCACAATAAAGCATGAATTCTCCCAAGCTGTAGCTGTATCAGGGCTACTGTATGGCTGCACTACTTGGACTCTAATGAAATGCTTAGAGAAAAAGCTAGATGGGAACTACACAAGGATGATGCGTGCTGTCTTGAACAAATCTTGGAAACAACAACCTACAAAAAAGTAGCTGTACAGCCACTTACCTCCTATCACACAAACCATCAGAGTAAGATGAACAAGACAGGCTGGATCGGGTGGAGAAGCAAGGATGAACTCATAAGTGACATTCTCCTGTAGACACTTACATACTGACACACCAATGTAGGCTGACCAGCAAAAAACTACATCAATCAGCTCTCTGCGGATTCTGGATGTCATACGGAAGAACTGCCAGCAATGATGAATGATAGGGGCGTGTGGTGAGGGGGAGTCATGGGAATCAATGGGACGTCTATATATCATCAAGTATTTTCATAGCTTCTTATTAAAATATGAAGCTTCACTTACCTGGCTTTTCTCACAAAAAGAACTGGAGAATGCTCATAACGATATGTAGCAAAAATGGCAAAATTCTCTGGAACATCTACTCCTCCCTTTATTTTCAAAGGGCGAAAATATTCAGCTAATATGTCATCTACAAGAGAAAAGTAATAGAAAATCTTAAGAAAGATTTGCTTTACTTATAAACATAGTGAACCACAGTCCACTATTATATACAGCTCCACATGTCACATAAGCAGGTAGATTTCTAACAGGCTGATTTGTTTTATAATCAATTTATGTCTGTTTTGTCTGAAAAATGCTAAAGCTCTACAAAAATACTGGTTGTTTTTTTTTTCTTCAGAAATGTAAAAATAAAAGATTGTAAACAAACAAACAAAAAAATACTTATATTTATATGTATTTATGAGATGAGGTTTGATATGAATAATTTTGATATTTTGGATGGTTGTCCTCATCTTTATTGTGTATAAACACAACATTTAGGCCACAGTAACCTCGGGCACTGTTCAGATGTTTTTTTAATTACCTTAAAATAAGTCATCTTCAGACGATTACCCATGAATTCAAACATGGTTTTAGAGCACAAATTGTTACCACTCACTCCAGGGGCCTCCAAGCAGAATAAATTCCACCAGACTTATTGAACAGATATTCAATTAAATATAGAAAAATAAAATGGAAAAAGTTACTTATTCAAAAAAAAAACCCAGAAATTTCAAAATATTGTAAAGAACTCTGTCACTTTATAACCTGTTGGCCCAATGAGCTAAAGGTCTCACTGAATATCCGAAAATAGCTTTCAAGATCGGATTCTCTCCATCAACCATGGGTTGCAGTGTTTTCTACACTTGCTAAAAGTCTGGTCGAATGCCCACGTTGTGCTCTGATCTCAAACGACCAGAAATCTGCTGCAGAAGCTGATACACCACGGTTGATGGTGGCTTAATGGTTATATAACAAAACAACAACTCTTTTTCAAATTCAAATTCAACAAAAATCATTTATATACAAGAAGAAAATACAAAAGTCAATCTTACTCAAAGCTGTGGGAGTGATGGATGTCTAACCAATGGGTTTTGGTCAGAATACAACCATGGGTTCTGAAAAATATTGCTCAGGCAGTTCTTAAAATATTTTGTTGGCCAAGATCAAATTTAAGTGAGGAATCTTTTTTTTATTTCTAAGTCATTTGATAGTCTTGACTGAAGTCTGTTGGCTCCTCATTCACTGTCGGCCTCTGTCTTTGCTGCTCGCTCAGCCTCTGACTGTTGAAGCGTCAAAAAGACCCAACTAAAATAATTTCTAAACCCAGAACTGCTTAAGTTCTGGCTGGCCTGGAAATATTAGAATATTCTTTTGTTTCCATTGGACCTCCCAACTTTGGGCAAAAGTCCAGCCCTCCTAGTGCTAACCCGCCAATCAAATCCAATTTTCATTTGTCCATATCACTGATATCCATCCCCTAAGTACCACCCCCTTTTTCTCTCCTATTAACTCTTGAATCAATCGGTCACCACTTCCGGCCACCCAAGTAGTTTTCAACAAAGAATTAAGTCTCAAAAAAAAACATCTGGTTTGATTTTTATCTAAGTTTCCTTTTTATTTTTTTTATTTTATCTGAATTCCATTTAAGTTGAAAAATCTTTTCCTATTCATGCCCAAAATAAATTCTGACCAAAACAATAAAAAAGATTTCTAAGTACTTCCAACAGGTTGCAGTTGGGTTTGACCAAGTGGAATCACCACAGGGGGTTTTCCTTATCCACTTAAAGTTCAGACCTGATGTCACTTCTGGAGTATTTTGTTCTAATGCTGGTTTCTCAAGCCATAACCAGGTTACAACTTACCTAACCGGTTTAACCTATATTGCATTTTTGGGGCCTTCTCATTTCATGTTCCTGGTCAGATTAAACCACATTTTAATTCATGGGTAATCGTCTGAAGATGACTTATTTTAAGGTAATTTTTTAAAAAACAACTTTTGAACAGAGTCTGAGGTTACTGTGGTATGAATGTTGTGTTTATACACAATAAAGATGAGGACAACAGTCCGAAATATAAAAATCAACCCAAAAAATAGTTATTAAAATTATGCAGTAATACAAAACAAATACTCGTAAAAAAACAACTTACCAACAATTTCTCTATGATTTCAGGTAAAAAAATTAATTAAATGTTTTCAATGTGAAATGTATTCTCTGTTCATAGTAGGCAATGATAGTGATAATACTAAAGAAAAGAAGAATTTCTTGAGGAGGATTTACGGTTCCATCTAACCAAATGGCAGTGTTTGGTTGAGCTTGTTTTTTACAAGTATTTGTTTTGTATTACTGCATAATTTTTTAATAACTATTTTTTGTTTGTTTATTTACAATCTTTTATTATGAGATTTCTGAAAAAAATAACCAGTTTGTGTATTTTTGTAGTTTTAACATTTTTCAGACAAAACAGACATAAATTGACTATAAAACAAATCAGCCTGTTAGAAATCTGCCTGTTTAAGTGACATGTGGGCCCATATTTACAAGTTGGCCGTGAGTAAATGGAAATAAAATAATTTATAAATGTAAATCCTGATTATCTGGTGTTGCTTATCCGCTGAATTCTTATTTCTAATGAGTGTTTTCTTAAGAGCTATTACTAAATAGTTCAATATGTAAAAAGTATTATAATCTTGATTTAACTGTCTCACTCTTTCTTTCTTTCTTTCTTTCTTTCTTTCTTTCTTTCCTTCTTTTCATCTTTTCATTATGCTCGATTGAAATAGATTAGCATTATCGCTTCCGCGCACTCATCTCCTCTCTCTATCTTTCCTCTACTCTCTTTGTTTGTTTGTTTCTTTCTTTCTTATTACATTTTTTCTGTGTAGCATGTCCTTTTTCTTCCCTTTGTTTCTTTATAATAAAAATGGAATGGTCCATTAAATAGCTGAGGTGACGGAACTCATAAAAAATAAGAATTCGGCGAATAAGCAACACCATATAATCAGGATTTACATTTTTGCATTTCATCTTGGATAATTTGGATGGTCTCATTTTTAACCAGAGGGTGTTGCAAGATGATAACAGTCATACAATTGAGGAATGTGAGTATTAATACCTAGTCAGAGTCATGGTTAACTTTTTTGATGGCTATTTTTTTTACATATATATGTATATATGATATTGTATATATGATTGGTATTTTTCTCCTCAATAGATGCCACCCTTATGGATGAGTAACAGTAGTTTTCTAACTGAACTATTGATTCTAACCATTGACCTTATTTTACATCTATCAGACTGAATCCCCTGGTTTCCAATGCTACACACTTGTCCAACCAGCAAAAACTTGCATTCATCACCTGTATGGATACTGGATGCCATCTAGAGGACTTGCCAAGAGTCAAGAGGATCCATGTTGTCAGGGTGGAAGAAGCTCTTTGCTCAATGGCCATCTAGCACATTATTTCTAAAGTCCAACTCCTCCTCGTCGCCTCAGGGCCGTGTAAACTTGGTAGTGTCAGAACTATGCCATCGGGAACTTAAGCTCTTGGTAGGGCCACCTAAGGCGGATAGGTCAGGCACCCAGTGGTATTAGGGCCACAACATTTGTCACTGCATCCGTGGAAAATCTGCAGCAAACAAAGGCATCTCCTTCCCCTGATTGGGATATGCATGCTGGATTGGGGGACCGCTTGTAAATTTCCTATTCCCTTGTTACTCCTTCCAGGAATTCACCACAGGTGAATTCGTTGGTTGGAGCTGGCTCAACCGACCTAAGGTGAATGCCATAACAGAGACAGAGATTCTGTCAGCACCTCTTGATGATGATGATTATGATAATGATGATGTATAATCTTTTTTTTTTAGTGCAAGTAACACTATTGGATACTTAACAACTTTGCAATAATTTAATTTTTACTTTTAATCCACGAAATTCAAAAATTAATCAAGATTGTTCAACACTTGCATTTATGAATGAAATATAGTTTTTTTTAAAGTGTTTTTATGGATGACTGGAGAAGACACTAATTATTGATTTAAGGAAATAATACCAAGGATGAAAAAAGCAGCTTAATAAAAAAAGGAATGCTGTTTTGTATGTAAAATACCAAGAACCGGTTAAGTAGGTTAAATAATTGTATATTCCTCCCACTCATATCTGTGGATGGTATTTGAGCCGAGGTGAAAAAAAAAGGGAAAAACAAAATTTAGAATGCCACTTTTCAAGACAAACAAGTCCCTTCCTTGAAAGACTGGTACAACCCCTTCTTTTTACCCTAATTCCAAAACCTCATTTTATTTTGTGCCATACTAACATAAACTTAGTAAATATCTCAAGAATCAAGTACGACAAATTACTGAAAGTTTTGTATGCTTTTAGTAAAACATTGGTGATAGTTTAGTATTTAACGCTATTTAAATGGGCAATGATTTGTTTTAAATTTATCATAATGGAGATTTGGTGTCTGTTTGTCTGTAACTGAAACTATGTCACTGCTTACGTCAGAATACCCTCAGCAATTTCCTTAGTTTATCATTGAGTATTTAATCTATAGTCAAAATCATTAATACATAGAATAAATCATATTTATTAACGATGTACCTATGAAAATCTGAGTTAAATTTGCCTCAAAACAGCCCATGTTATTAGTGCATTTAAAATCCTGCAATGTGTCTTATATATTACTAAGAAATAATGGTTTACATAATATATGGCGTGGTTAATTTGCATACTGGTTTGAACAAAACTGGATTTAATAGATAATTACTTGGTCTCTAATATTATTGTTTTATTCTCCAACATATTAAAATCAATCTTATGAATGATTTTATTAGAAATTAATTAACATATCATATATACAGGATGTTCGAGATAAATTTGACATATTTATATTTGGTTCCTTTTCTCCGTATGTTAGAGGTATTGATGCACACTACGCATCATTTAAAAGCTTAGACCCTTCTTCATTTATATACGTGATGACAGATAGAATAGATGACTGGAACCCACCTGAATCATGGAAGAGAATAACTTGTATCATGATGATCTGCACCGGCCATCAAAATAAGATTATAGTTGCTACCCAATGCTCTTTGAACACTGTAAAAACAATCAGGCATGAACTGGAGAATTGCAATGGAGACTACAAGACAGTGGCTAGAAGAAAGCAACATAACAGATGATCTGTTTGCGTTCGTACAGCAGAATTCCTAAAAAATCTGCAGAAAAAATTGTTGGAGGACCTTCAGATGCCTACGTGGAGTTGCTAAACACTGTAGTCAAGCCCTGGATAACAAGGGTAGCCAATGGTAGGCCATATGTATGGCAGCAGGATTCGGCCTCCTGCCACACCTTTGGGAAAAGTCAAAAATGGTTGTCGGCAAATTTTTATGACTACACCAGTCCCAATGTTTGGCCTCCGAACTCCCCAGATCTTAACCCCATATATCATTATGTATGTGGTACTGTTAAGAAAGACACCAATCGCTGTGCCAGTACTACAAAAGCCCAGTTAATTGACATAATTAAGGTAGTTTTGAGACCCTTCCCAAGGAAACTGTAAAATCAGCTTGCTCCCGGTTCCAGAGCAGGATTGAGGCTGTGATTGACGCTAATGGCGGTTATTTTGAGTGAAACTTGTTGACAGTAGTGTAATTTCTGTGTCTGTTGAATTTCTTTACAATCCATTGAATTCTGTAGTTACCAAGCACTTTTTCTTTTTCCTTATGAAATTGTAAAATTTCTCCCGAACACCCTGTATACACCATATATTATGTAAACCTATATTTCTTAGTAATATATAAGACACATTGCAGAATTTCAAACGCACTAATAACATGGGCAGTTTTGAGGCAAATCTAACTCAGATTTTCATACACATCCTGTTATTAAATAAGATTTATTCCTAGTATCAATGATTTTGACTATAAATTAAATATTCATTGACAAGCTTGGGCAATTCCTGAGGGTATTGTGACATAAGCAGTGACGTAGTTTCAGTTACAGACAGACAGACACCGAACCTCCATTACAATAAGATATCAAAATCAATGCTAAATAAATGTGAGAGGAAGAATAATATATGAGAAGAAAGAGCAAAAAAAGCCAATTCTTACCTGGGTACATATCTGGTGGAAGAACGAGAAGACAAAAATGCACATCTGGGACGGCATTGAACATTGTGCAGATGATTTCTCGAGCACATCCATTTGCATATTCAGGTTTGGCAACAAAGTAACGCATAAATAAAGTGTTTAGCGCTGAGTATTTTGAGGAGTATAGCTCACTTATATAATCCTCCCAAAGAGCTGCATCAACTTCTTTAATGTTTGGGCTGTCATAGAAGGAAGCATGGCCAAGAATTACACCATTTCCATTGACCAATGTTATTGCCAAAACTGCTTTCTCACTAAACAAAAGAGGTTTTTAAAATGTTATTATTAGTTTTTATTGGGTTAGTTCATAATTATTGCAACTTTTTTCAACAAATTTTATTCAATAAAAACAATAACAATAGGCAGTTGTGTCATAACGTACCCAATTTTTTTTTTATGAATAAAATTTGTTGAAAAAAGACCTAATGATTCTGCACCAACTCAATAGATAAAATTTTAGGCACTCATGGTGTAATGGTTATCATTGTAAGAAATGGACATGGCAAACTGAGTTCAAATACTGGATAAGCCTGCATTTCACATTGTGTTAATATCCTTAGAAAAGGTATGAAATTAACTATTCTCCCCCAGCTATGGGTAAAATAGTAAGTCAGACTGAGCTCTTTAACCTTACTATGGCAACTGGTCCAGAAGGAAAACTCTGAATTCAAACCTGTTAAACCAATTAAAACATTGACCTTGTGTCAATCCTTCTTGTGCAGAGGGATTAAGTAAATACATGTAAAGATAATTTTACTACATATACAAATATAATTATACAGTATAATATATATGGGAATTCCATGTCAAATCATCCAGGCCATGTCACCCACCTCCTTCAATTTTTCTGAAATTTTGTACAGGTGTGGACTATGTTAAAGTTAGACATTCCCCAAAATTTGAGCTTCTAATTCCAAAAATTGGCGGCGTTATGTCGATTTTTACCTTTCCAATTTGCGAAAAATGGCGACTTTTTAAAATCTATTTTGTCTGTAAAATGAGTTCTAGTGCAAATCATTTTTGCCCAAGGAATCCAAAAATGCTATCGAAAAAGTCTGAAAGTTAACCAATTTTAAGTTATTGATGATTTTTGATTTTTCATAGCAATATCAATATCCCAATGTGGTACTACATCTATGACAAAGTTTTTTTTCTATTATTATTTCATATTTATTGAACATTATTTGTACCAATATACCAAAAGATAGTTTGGTTTTTGCTCAGAACCCACCAAATTTGGAGAGCTAAAAAATCGACATAACACCACAATTTTTGAAATTGGAAGTGTTCAGTTATTTTAGTATATAAGGTGTGTGCTAGATCCCTGCCTATACTTATAGACTGGCCAAGGTCACATGATTGACTCTTCTAACCAATCACTGGCAGTACTAGTGGCCTGATAAGATACTTAAACCCCCCATAATGGTCACACACTAAATACACCCTTTGACGACGGAGGCACATAGGATTGCCGGGATCTTTACCAATACTCACGAAGGACTTTATACGATTGCCAGTAACTCAGGACACTTTAGTAACCAAAGGATTCACATTGTGGATGGACTCTTTATTAAGGATTCCACCAGATAAGTGCTTCTGCTATAAGGCCCAGAATGGCCCTTAAAAACTTAACAGGAAGCTAAAATTTGGGGGGAATGTATAACTTTTAATACAGTCCACACCTGTACAAAATTTCAGAAAAACTGAAGGGGGTGGGTGACAATTTTTACTTTTCTCTGGAAGATTTGACATGGAATTGCTCATATATTTAATAACCCTCCACATGAGTAGGATGTAACACAAGGTCAATTTTTTATGCAGAGTTTAACAGGTTTGAATTCAGAGTTTTCCTTCTCGACTAGTTGCCATACCAAGACTAAAGAGCACAGTCTGCCCTATTGTTTTACCCATAGCTGAAGGGAGAATAGTTGGATTTGTATGTTTCCCAAGGATATTAGTGCTATATGAAAGGCTAACAACATCGTCCTTGAATTTCGATCGATAACCAATATAATACAAGCACCTCCAATACAATGTGGCATATGGTATTAAACAAGTTTTGTTAAGGACTACAAAAAAAATTTGTTCTAATATATTTTACTGATTTTCTCCTGTCTGATGAAACTACAAATTTCCTATAATGATAACCATTACAGATTGAGCGCCTCTCAAAATAAAAATGTAGAATGAATTTAAAATTACTTGGTACATAGTCAGGTGGCTTTTTTATGAGTAAGATCCCTGTAACTGATTTAAGGGTGTAATGGACACCCTTAAATCAGTGCCATTTTAAAGTTCTTCTTCCACCATTTCTATTTTGTATCACAAATTGAGGTAACAATTGTAGATTGTACACAAAGGGTAAAATCTTTAACCACTTTTCCATTATTGAAAAAGAAGTCATATTATATCGGGTGCAACAGAAATACCTCCCATATTTTAAACTGTCACCTATGCGGTGCAAGGAAGTTAGGCAAGAGGCAATGGTAGCTTTGTAAAATGATGAGATGTGGAAATGTAAAATGGAATTTTTAGTTATACGTTATATAATAGTTGACATTAACTGGAATTTGGATGACGTGTCAAAGACTGACCTGTTGGCTTCTGATTGGTCAAAAAACACTAACAGTAAAAGGGAGATAGTAAGAGGAGAGGGCTGATTCGAAGTTTTCGATGTGGATCGATGTGAGAGTCTTGCTAAGGGTTTTGGAGGAGACTCATCACAATGGCAGTGTGTCAGTTCGAAACCCATATCTCAAACTTTGAGGGAATAAAATAAATGAGCTCAGAAAAAACAAGAATGTCTTTTGTTCATTATTAATAACAGCGAACGGACACAAAGAACCCAAGAGGACCCCAGTTGTTCCAGACCCCTCAAAGAACAAAGAGAAGCCAGAATAGCAGATATGAAGAATGGCATATACCACAGATCCAGATAAGTATAGAAATGACATACTCCGTCAATTTGACACCACGTTACATATTGAAAATTTAATGACCTTACATACACGCACTCTAAATAGATCCAGCGACGTCACATATTCAGTTTGATTCCTAATGACTATTTCAACCTACAACTCCTTATTAAAATGATTCTGCTATGCAACAGCTTCATCTAGTCAGAGCTTAACCAATTTCTTTTCAGATACGATCAGTTACAATCACTGTTTGGACTGATGCACATAGTGTCTTTGCTGTTGAAACATTTTTTTAAGACTGGTGAATCTGTAAGTGCTACACTGAGAGATATTCGGCTCATTTCATGTTATGTTGGAATGATCTTGTTCAGATTTTCAACCTGATATATCCGGGTTAAGGGATATATTCTGAAGTTCGTATTTGGTATATTATCGCAGTAGTAATTGGTACATCCGTCGGTCGTGGAGTCATCTAGCGAGTAAAGTTAGCTTGTAAGGTATAAGGTCATCGGCTATGAGTAAGTGTCGGTCGTCGAGTCTAGTACCAATAGTGTCGACTATTTATACATGAACTGTCCAATCAGATTATAGTAAGGGGGTACCAAGGTATTTACATTCATTATATCACAACCCATAGCAGTATCGATTCCTATTCAGAACAGGATCATTCTGAGGTAACATGAAATGAGCACATAAAGTTCTCTGAGCAGCAATTAAAAATTCACCAGTCTTCAAACTTAATCAAACAGCAAATGAACAGTGAAACGGTGCAGGCCATGATCATAACTGATTATATCTAGGAAAAAAAGTTATAAGACATTAGCTAGATGGAGCTACCATTGTCACTTGCCTAACTTACTTGCACAACACACAGTCGACAGTTTAAAATGTGGGAGGTATTTCTGTCGCACCCTGTATTTGTAATTGAATTGTATGAGAGCATACTTGCAAATATACCTCCCACATTTTAACAACTGTCACCTGTGTGTTGTGGCAAGTAAAGTTAGGCAAGTGACAATGGTATGCTCCATCTAGCTAATGTCTTATAACTTTTTTTTTCCTAAAATAATCAGTTATGATCATGGCCTGCACCGTTTCAACACTGTTCATTTTGCTGTTGATTATTTTTGAAGACTGGTGAATTTTTTATTGCTGCTCGAGAGAACTTTATGTGCTCATTTCATGTTACCTCAGAATGATCCTGTTCTGAATAGGAATCGATTACTGTATGGGTTGTGATATAATGAATATGTAAATACCTTGGTCCCCCTTCCTATAATCTGATTGGACAGTTCATGTATAAATAGTCGACACTATTGGTACTAGACTCGACGACCGACACTTACTCGATAGCCGATGACCTTATACCTACAAGCTAACTTTACTCGCTAGATGACTCCACGACCGACGGATGTACCAATTACTACTGCGATAAATATCCAAATACGAATTCAGAATATTATCCCTTCACCCGGATTATAAGGTTGAGAAATCTGGAACAAGATCATTCCAACATAACATGAAATGAGCCTAATATCTCTCAGTGTAGCACTTACAGATTCACCAGTCTTAAAAAATGTTTCAACAGCAAAGACACTATGTGCATCAGTCCAAACAGTGATTGTAACTGATCGTATCTGAAAAGAAATTGGTTAGCTCTGACTAGATGAAGCTGTTGCATAGCGAAATCATTTTAATAAGGAGTTGTAGGTGAAATAGTCATTAGGAATCAACTGAATATGTGACGTCGCTGGATCTATTTAGAGTGCGTGTAGTAAGGTCATTAAATTTCAATATGTAACGTGGTGTCAAATGACGGAGTATGTCATTTCTATACTTATCTGGATCTGTGGTATATGCCATTCTTCATATCTGCTATTCTGGCTTCTCTTTGTTCTTTGAGGGTCTGGAACAACTGGGGTCTCTTGGGTTCTTTGTGTCCGTTCGCTGTTATTAATAATGACAAAAGACATTCTTGTTTTTCTGAGCTCATTTATTTTATTCCCTCAAAGTTTGAGATATGGGGTTTCGAACTGACACACTGCCATTGTGATGAGTCTCCTCCAAAACCCTTAGCAAGACTCTCACATCGATCCACATCGAAAACTTCGAATCAGCCTCTCCTCTTACTATCTCCCTTTTACTGTTAGTGTTTTTGACCAATCAGAAGCCAACAGGTCAGTCTTTGACACGTCTCCAATTCCAGTTAATGTCAACTATTATATAACGTATAATAAAATTCCATTTACATTTCCACATCTCATATTTTACAAAGCTACCATTGCCTCTTGCTAACTTCACTTGCACCGCATAGGTGACAGTTTAAATATGGGAGGTATTCTGTTGCCCGATATAATATGACTTCTTTTTCAATAATGGAAAAGTGGTTAAAGATTTTACCCTTGTGTACAATCTACAATTTGTTACCTCAATTTGTGATACAAAATAGAAATGGTTGAAGAAGAACTTCTTTAAAATGGCACTGATTTAAGGGTGTCCATTACACCTTAATCAGTTTACAGGATCTTACTCATAAAAAAAGCCACCGACTATGTCCAAGTAATTTTAAATTCATTCTACATTTTTATTTTGAGAGGCGCTCAATCTGTAATGGTATCATTTATAGGGAAATTGTAGTTTCATCAGACAGGAGAAAATCAGTGTAAAATATATAGAACAAATTTTTTTTGTAGTCCTTAACAAAACTTGTTTATACCATATGCCACATTGTATTGGAGGGCTCTGTATATATATTGGTTATCGATCGAATCAAGGACGATGTTGTTAGCCTTTCATATAGCACTAATATCCTTGGGAACATACAAATCCAACATCTCTCCCTTCAGCTATGGGTTAAAACAATAGGGCAGACTGTGCTCTTTAGTCTTGGTATGGCAACTAGTCGAGAAGGAAAACTCTGAATTCAAACCTGTTAAACTCTGCCATAAAAAATTGACCTTGTGTTACATCCTACTCCATGTGGAGGGTTATTTAAATATATGAGCAATTCCATGTCAAATCTTCCAGGAAAAAGTAAAATTGTCACCCACCCCTTCATTTTTCTGAAATTTTGTACACGGTGTGGACTGTATTAAAGTTATACATTCCCCCAAATTTTAGCTTCCCTGTTAAGTTTTAAAAGGGCCATTCTGGGCCTTATACGCAGAAGCACTTATCTGGTGGAATCCTTAAAAAAGAGTCCATCCACAATGTGAATCCTTTGGTTACCTAAAGTGTCCTGAGTTACTGGCAATCGTATAAGTCCTTCGTGAGTATTGGTAAAGATCCCGGCAATCCTCATGTGCCTCCGTCGTCAAAGGGTTGTGTATTTAGTGTGTGACCATTATGGGGGGGTTTAAGTATCTTATCAGGCCACTAGTACTGCCAGTGATTGGTTAGAAGAGTCAATCATGTGACCTTGGCCAGTCTATAAGTATAGGCAGGATCTAGCACACACCTTATATACTAAAATAAACACTTTCCAATTTCAAAAATTGTGGTGTTATGTCGATTTTTAGCTCTCAAAATTTGGTGGGGTCTGAGCAAAAAACCAAACTATCTTTTGGTATATTGGTACAAATAATGTTCAATATAAATATGAAATAAAATAGAAAAAAAACTTTGTCAAGATGTAGTACCACATGGATATTGATATTGCTATGAAAAATCAAAAATCATCAATAACTTAAAATTGGTTAACTTTCAGACTTTTTCGATAGCATTTTTGGATTCCTTGGGCAAAAAATGATTTGCACATAGAACTCATTTACAGACAAAAAATAGATTTTAAAAAAGTCGCCATTTTTCGCAAAATTTGGAAAGGTAAAAATCGACATAACGCCGCCAATTTTTGGAATTAGAAACCTCAAATTTGGGAATTCTACACTAATTTAACATAGTCCCACACCTGTACAAAATTTCAGAAAAATTGAAGGAGGTGGGTGACATGGCCTGGATGATTGACATGGAATTCCCCCTATATATTAATTATACTGTATAATTATATTTCTGATATGTAGTAAAATTATCTTTACATGTATTTACTTAATCCTCTGCACAAGAAGGATTGACACAAGGTCAATGTTTTAATTGTTTAACAGGTTTGAATTCAGAGTTTCCTTCTGGACAGTTGCCATAGCTAAGGTTAAAAAGAGGCTCAGTCTGACTTACTATTTACCCATAGCTGGGGAAGAATAGTTTAATTTCATACCTTTTCTAGGATATTTAACACAATGTGAAATGCAGGCTTATCCAGTATTTGAACTCAGTTTGCCATGTCCATTTCTTACAATGATAACCATTACACCATGAGTGCCTAAAAATTTTATCTATTGAGTGGTGCAGAATCATTAGGTCTTTTTTCAACAAAATTTTATTCATAAAAAAAAAAAATTGGGTACGTTATGACACAACTGCCCTATTGTTATTGTTTTTTTGCAATAAAATTTGTTGAAAAAAAGTTGCAATAATTATGAACTAACCCAATAAAACTAATAATAACATTTAAAAACCTCTTTTGTTTAGTGAGGAAAGCAGTTTTGGCAATAACATTGGTTCAATGGAAATGGTGTGTAATCTTTGGCCATGCTTCCTTCTATGACAGCCCAAACATTAAAGAAGTTGATGCAGCTCTTTGGGAGGATTATATAAGTGAGCTATACTCCTCAAAATACTCAGCGCCTAAACACTTTATTTATGCGTTACTTTGTTGCCAAACCTGACATATGCAAATGGATGTGCTCGAGAAATCATCTGCACAATGTTCAATGCCGTCCCACATGTGCATTTTTGTCTTCTCGTTCTTCACCAGATATGTACCCAGGTAAGAATTGGCTTTTTTTGCTTCTTCTCATATATTATTCTTCCTCTCACATTTATTTAGCATTGATTTGATATCTTATTGTAATGGAGGTTCGGTGTCTGTCCTGTCTGTAACTGAAACTACGTCACTGCTTTATGTCACAATACCCTCGCCAGGGAATTGCCAAGCTTGTCAATGAATATTTAATTTTATAGTCAAAATCATTGATACTAGGAATAAAATCTTATTTAATAACAGGATGTGTATAAAATCTGAGTTAGATTTGCCTCAAAACTGCCGCATGTTATTAGTGCGTTTTGAAATTCTGCAATGGTTCTTATATATTACTAAGAAATATAGGTTTACATAATATATGGTGTATACAGGGTGTCGGGAGAAATTTTTTACAATTTCATAAGGAAAAAGAAAAAGTGCTTGGTAACTACAGAATTCCCAATGGATTGTAAAGAAAAATTCAACAGACACAGAAATTACACTACTGTCAACAAGTTTCACTCAAAATAACGCATATGCCGCTTCAATCACAGCCTCAATCCCTGCTCTGGAACGGAGCAAGCTGATTTTTACAGTTCCTTGGAAAGGTCTCAAAACTACCTTAATTATGTCAATAACTGGGCTTTTGTAAGTACTGGCACAAGCGATTGTGTCTTTCTTAACAGTACCACATACATAATGATATATGGGTTAAGATCTGGGGAGTTCGGAGGCGCCAACATTGGGACTGGTGTAGTCATAAAAATTTGCGACAACCATTTAATTGACTTTTCCCAAAGGTGTGGCAGGAGGCCGAATCCTGCTGCCATACATATGGCCTTACCATTGCCTACCCTGTTATCCAGGGCTTGACTACAGTGTTTAGCAACTCCACGTAGGCATCTGAAGGTCCTCCAACAATCTTATTCTGCAGATTTTTTAGGAATTCTGCTGTACGAACGCAAACAGATCATCTGTTATGTTGCTTTCTTCAGCCACTGTCTTGTAGTCTCCATTGCAATTCTCCAGTTCATGCCTGATTTTTTTACAGCCTGTTCAAAGAGCATTGGGTAGCAACTATAATCTTATTTTGATGGCGGCCTGCAGATCATCATGATACAAGTTATTCTCTTTCCATGATTCAGGTGGGTCCAGTCATCTATTCTATCTGTCATCACGTATATTAAATGAAGAAGGGTCTAAGCTTTTAAATGATGCGTAGTGTGAACATCAATACCTCTAAACATACGGAGAAAAGGAACCAAATATAAATATGTCAAATTTATCTCGAACATCCTGTATATATGATATGTTAATTAATTTCTAATAAAATCATTTCATAAGATTGATTTTAATATGTTGGAAAAAAACAATAATATTAGAGACCCAAGTAATTATCTATTAAATCCAGTTTTGTTCAAACCAGTATGCAAATTAACCACATTTATTATGTAAACCATTATTTCTTAGTAATATATAAGACACATTGCAGGATAATGCACTTTAATAACAAAATGGGCTGTTTTGAGAAAGCAAATTTAACTCAGATTTTCATAGGTAACATCGTTAATAAATATGATTATTCTATGTATTAATGATTTTGACTATAGATTTTAAATACTCATATATAAACTAAGGAAATGCTGAGGTATTCTGACGTAAGCAGTGACATAGTTTCAGTTACAGAAAACAGACACCAAATCTCCATTATGATAAATTTTAAAACAAAACCACTTGCCCATTTAAATAGCGTTAAATACTAACTATCACCATGTTTTACTAAAAGCATACAAAACTTTCAGTAATTTGTCGTACTTGATTCTTGAGTATATTACCAAGTTTATGTTAGTATGGCACAAAATAAAATGACGGGTTTTGGAATTAGGGTAAAAAGAAGGGGTTGTACCAGTCTTTCAAGGAAGGACTTGTTTTTCTTGAAAAGTGCATTCTTAAATTTTGTTTTTCCCTTTTTTTTCACCTCGGCTCAAATACCATCCACCAGATATGAGTGGTGAGGAATATACAATTATTTAACCTACTTAACCGGTTCTTGGTATTTTACATACAAAACAGCATTCCTTTTTTTATTAAGCTGCTTTTTCATCCTTGGTATTATTTCCTTAATCAATAATTAGTGTCTTCTCCAGTCATCCATAAAACACTTTATAAAAAACTAGTATTTCATTCATAAATGCAAGTGTTGAACAATCTTGATTAATTTTTTGAATTTCGTTGATTAAAAGTAAAAATAAATTATTCTGCAAAGTTGTTAAGTATTTCCAATAGTGTTACTTGCACTAAAAAAAAAAAAAGATTATACATCATCATCTATTCATAATCATCATCATCAAGAAGGTGCTGAACAGAATCTCTGTCTCTGTCGATATGGCATTCACCACCTTAGGTCGGTTGAGCCAGCGCTCCAACCAACGAATTCACTCTGGGTGAATTCCTGGAAGGAGTAACAAGGGAATAGGAAATAAAATTACAAGCGGCCCCCAATCCATGCATGCATATCCCATCAGAAGGGAAGGAGATGCCTTTGTTTGCTGCAGATTTTCCACGGATGCAGTGACAAATGTTGTGGCCCTAATACCACTGGGTGCCTGACCTATCCGCCTTAGGTGGCCCTACCAAGAGCTTAAGTTCCCGATGCGCATAGTTCTGACACTACCAAGTTTACACGGCCCTTGAGGCGACGAGGAGGAGTTGGACTTTAGAATAATGTGCCAGATGGCCATTGAGCAAAGAGCTTCCCACCCCTGACAACATGGATCCTCTTGACTCTTGGCACAGTCCTCTAGATGGCATCCAGTATCCATAACAGGTGCATGAATGCAAGCTTTTGCTGGTTGGACAAGTGTGTAGCATTGGAAACCAGGGGATTCAGTCTGATAGATGTAAAAAAAGGTCAATGGCTAGAATCAATAGTTCAGTTAGAAACTACTGTACTCATCCATAAGAATGGCAATCTATTGAGGAGAAAATACCATATATACATATCAAACATGTATTAAGAAGATGTAAAAAAATAGCCATCAAAAAGTTAAATGACTCTGACTCAGGTATTAATACTCACATTCCTCAATTGTATGACTGTTATCATCTTCTGCAACACCCTCTGGTTAAAAATGAGACCATTCCAAAATTATCCAAGATGAAAATGCAAAAATGTAAATCCTGATTATAGTGTGCTATTCGCCAACCAATCCGAATCTTATTTTTATGAGTTCGTCACCTCAGCTATAATGGACCATTCCATTTTTATTTTTATAAAAGAAACAGGAGAAAAAGGACATGCTACAACAGAAAAAATGTAATAAGAAAGAAAGAAACAAACAAACAAAGAGAAGTAGAGGAAAGAAAGAGAGAGAGAGGAAATAAGTGCGCGGAAGCGATAAGCTAATCTATTTCAATCGAGCATAATGAAAAGATGAAAAGAAGGAAAGAAAGAAAGAAACAAGAGAAAGAACAGAAAGAAAGACAAGAGTGAGACAGAAATCAAGATTATAATACTTAAATATTGAACTATTTAGCTTAATAAGCTCTTAAGAAAACACTCATTAGAAATAAGAATTCAGCGATTCATAAGCAACACCAGATAATCAGGATTTACATTTATAAATTATACCTTTATTTCCATTTACTCACGGCCAACTTGTAAATATGGGCCCACATGTCACTTAAACAGGCAGATTTCTAACACCGGCTGATTTGTTTTATAGTCAATTTATGTCTGTTTTGTCTGAAAAATGTTAAAACTTATCAACAAGGAAATACTAACAAACTGGTTATTTTTTTCAAAATCTCTAATTAAAAGATGTAAACTAAACAAAAAAAAAAATAGTTATTAAAAATTCTGCAGTAATACAAAACAAAATACTTGTAAAAAACTCAAGCTCAACCAACAACACTGCCATTTGGTTAGATGGAACCGTAAATACCTCCTCAAGAAATTCTTCTTTTCTTTAGTTATTTACACTTCATTGCCTACTATGAACAGAGAATACATTTCACATTGAAAACATTTTTTAATTAATTTTTACCTGAAATCATAGAGAAATTGTTGGTAAAGTTGTTTTTTTACGAGATATTTTGTTGTATTACCTGCATAATTTTAATAACTATTTTTTTGGGTTGATTTTATATTTCGGACTGTTGTCCTCATCTTTTTGTGTATAAACACAACATTCATACCACAGTAACCTCAGACTCTGTTTCAAAAGTTGTTTTTTAAAAAAATTACCTTAAAATAAGTCATCTCTCAGACGATTACCCATGAATTTTAAAATGTGGTTTAATCGACAGGAACATGAAATGAGAAGGCCCAAAAATGCAATATAGGTTAAACGGTTAGGTAGTTGTAACCTGGTTATGGCTTGAGAAACCAGCATTAGAACAAATACTCCAGAAGTGACAATCAGTCTGAACTTTAAGTGGATAAGGAAAACCCCTGTGGTGATTCCACTTGGTCAAACCCAACTGCAACCTGTTGGAAAAGTACTTAGAAATCTTTTTTTATTGTTTTGGTCAGGAATTATTTTTTGGGCATGAATAGGAAAAGATTTTCAACTTAAATGGAATTCAGATAAAATAAAAAAAATAAAAAGGAAACTTAGATAAAATCAAACCAGATGTTTTTTTTTGAGACTTACCAATTCTTTCGCTTGAAAAACTACTTGGACTGATCGGCCCGGGAAGTCGCCGAACCCTGCCCATTGACTCTCAAGAGTTAATAGGAACACCCGCACCTGCACAACACCGACCAGGGGTCCGCGTCTACTTAGGGGATGGATATCACCGTTGTATGGCAACAAGAACCCTGAAAATTGGCAAATTTGCATGGCCCGGTCCAACTACGTCCATACAAGAGTTCATGCTAAGTTAGCACTAGGGAGGGCTGACGACTTTTGCCCAAAGTCTGGGAGGTCCAATGGGGAAAAACAAAAGAATATTCTAATATTTCCACCAGGCCAGCCAGAACTTACAGCAGTTCTGGGCTTTAAAATTATTTCCTAGTTGGCGTCTTTCTTGACTGCTAATCTTTTCATAACAGTCAGCAGGTCTGACTGAGACGTGAATGCACAAACACGAGGCCGACAGTGACACCATGAGGAGCCATACAGATTCAGTCACACAAGAACTATCATATGACTTAGAAAAAATAAAAAAAAAAAAGATTCCTCACTAAATGATCTTGGCCAACAAAATATTTTTAAGAACTGCTGAGCAATATTTTTTCAGAACCCATGTTGTATTCTGACCAAAACCCAATTCGTTAGACATAACATTCACTCCCAAGCTTTGCCAGTAGATTGACTTTTGTATTTTCTCTTGTATATAAATGATTTTTTTGTTGAATTTGAATTTTTGGAAAAAGAGGTTGTTAGTTTTGTTACATTAATAACCATTAAAGGCCACCAATCAAACCGAGCTGCCACTCAAAGAGGTATCAGCTTCTGCAGCAGATTTTCTGGCCTTCCTGTCTGAGATCAGAGCACAACGGGGCATTCGAACCAGACTTTTACGGCAAGTGTAGAAAACACTGCAACCATGGTCTGCATGACGAGAGGAATCCGATCTTTGAAAAGCTCCATTTTCGGGATATTTCAGTGTAGACCTTTAGCTCACTTGGCACCAACAGGTTTATAAACAGTGACAGACCGTTTTTACTATATTTTGAAAATTTCTGCGAGTTCTTTTTTTGATAAGAAACTTTTCCATTTATTTTTCTATATTTAATTTGAAATCTGTCCAATAAAGTCTGGTGGAATTATTCTGCCTTTGAGGCCCCTGGACGTGAGTGGTAACAATTTGTCTCTAAAACCATTGTATTGAATTCCATGGGTAATCGTCTGAAGATGACTTTTTAAGGTAATTTAAAAAAAACATCTGAACAGTGCCCGAGGTACTGGCCTACATGTGTATCTGATACACATAACAGCATGAGGGAAACCATCCAAAATATTCAAATATATCATATCCAAACTCATCTTCATTTTAAATACATATAAACTATAAGTATTTCTTTTGTTTGTTTGTTTAAATTTATTTTCTACAATTTTTCTGACACAAAGGAAAAAAATAAAACAACCAGTATTTCAGAGCACACAACAAACAAAAAAAAATATAAAACAAACAGCCCTAGAAATCTACCTGCTTCATGTGAACTGTGGAGCCTGTTATATAAAGTGGACTGTGGGGATTCACTATGTTTATAGTGTAAAGGCAAATCTTTCTTAAGATTTTCTATTACTTTTCTCTTTGCTAGATGACATATTAGCCGAATATTTTTCGCCCTTTGAAAATAAGGGAGGAGTAGATGTTCCAGAGAATTTTGCCATTTTTTGCTACATATCGTTTATGAGCATTCTCCAGTTCTTTTGTGAGAAAAGCCAGGTAAGTGAAGCTTCATATTTTAATAAGAAGCTATGAAAATACTTGATGATATATAGACGTCCCATTGATATTCCCATGACTCCCCCTCACCCCACACGCCCCTATCATTTTCATCATTGCTGGCAGTTCTTCCGTATGACATCCAGAATCCGCAAGAGCTGATTGATGTAGTTTTTTGCTGGTCAGCCTACATTGGTGTGTCAGTAATGTAAGTGTCTACAGGAGAATGTCACTTATGAGTTCAATCCTTTGCTTCTCCACCCGATCCAGCCTGTCTTGTTCATTCTACTCTGATGGTTTGTGTGATAGGAGGTAAGTGGCTGTACAGCTACTTTTTTTGTAAGGTTGTTGTTTTCAAATTTGTTCAAGACAGCACGCATCATCCTTGTCTTAGTTCCCATCTAGCTTTTTCTCTAAGCATTTCATTAGAGTTCCAAGTAGTGCAGCCATACAGTAGCCCTGATACAGCTAAGCTTGGAGAATTCATGCTTTATTGTGGAAAATAATATTACCTTATATCACCTTATGCAAATAAAGAAGATCATAAGTTGAAAAACAATTACAGTGACCTCCCTTTGACCATAGCAACAGAGCCAAGGGTCTTAGCCATAACTTGATGAGAACCTCATGCGATGGCTAAGGGGCTTTGTCTGCGACCAATCAGAGCACATATTACGAGGCTCAGTGATAACTGCCAATTTTTGAGGCTGATACCTTGAAATCACTCTCTTGCCACTCGAATCTCTTCGAGGAATGACATAGTTTTACACAGCAAAGGCGTCAGTAGAACGAGGAGAATTGGGAACAGCATGGGGGAGCCGTAGATTTCGTAAAAGTCAGACTTCAAATACAAGGAGACAGATTAAGTTTAGCAAAGCATTATTTTTCAAACCATTATACACCATTATACAATACACTTTGTAAACCTTGCATACACTTTGTAAACCTTAACATACCACTTTGAAACCTTACTTATACTTTGTATCTCAACTCAATGTATTGTATTTTGTATGTTACTTTTTGTGATGATTAAACGCATTTGTTTTCTTGTAAAGCCTTTGAGTTGGTTCATTACCTGATATCCTAGTCTTTATAATTCTTACATTATCTTATTAGAGAGAATCAAATTTCCATATAACCAATAATCTGTTTATAGCAGTCCATTCCTCAAATATAATATAGATAGATAGGGCTGGTTTAGCTCAGTCAGTAGAGTGTCCAACTAAGAACAACAGGGTTTTCTAGTTCAATACTGGTCCTGCCCACTCAGCGTATGAGTAGCACAGGGAACTGTGTGGTAAAGTAAGGAGCTGATGGTAGGTTGGGCACTCTACCAAAAAAATTCAAAAAACCAATCTCGCTTGGTCATAGCACTAGTGAGAGAAGCGAGATAGACTCCCATCACTGTCTGGCTGATACAGACTTTAGGCCACCTCAATGATTTACTTTACTTATCATGAGTAATAAGATGTATGCAGAATTCACATTCATTATTTATGGACTTTCACAAATAGCAGCAGCAGTAGGCATTTCCACAGTAAAAATGGGCCAATCAGAAATGAGCCAGCGCAAAGCATTTGAGCCATTTAAAAATCTTTTGCAACTGTGCTTGAATCAGTTGCTACAGGATTTTCTGATTGAAGGAACACTACAGGCAAGGAGATCTTCTACAAGGAGTTACACCCTTTTCTAATTAGGATTTCAAGGAAATACAACAGACTTTCTAACATTGGATTTTCCAACAGGGAGAACTAAACGCTTAAAAAGGTGGACCAGAATCATAACTTGTATTATTTGGATTATTCAGACTATTGTCCTCATCTTTATTGTTATCTGTACAACATTTCGGCCAATGTGCCTCCAGCCTTCTTCAGAATATTTCTTGTCAGACTTCGTGAGCCCTTCTTGAACTGGGAACCATCTTTTTGAATTTGGGAACCTTCTTTGTTGTAATTGGGAGGCACAAGCCTCATCTAAAAAATTCAGAGAGAAACAGAATCATAACATATAATAAATATTGTTATTTATTTTAGAGTGGAAATAATGATGATGTAAGTCCATTATTCAACTCAATGAGTGAAACCCTAAGAAAAAAAATATGGTGATTATTATGTGCTGAACTATTGAGGCTCAGGATGAACACACCTGCATTGGTCTAGTGGCAGAGGTAAGTTAAAAACATTTGGTTTTTTATATTGATTTCATAGTTTACAACTAGAATCAATGTTGTATCTCAATCACATTGAGAATTTTATGTTACTAGCAAGAATATGTTAACCTACGGGCATAAGTATTCACTTTTAATATAATGAAATATATTAGATTAGAAAGGACTAACAAAAATTAGATAAGAACACATATAAAAAGATTGCACTTATTTTAATTATATTTAATTGGTTTCTATATAAAATCATTCATAGGATTTTATAGTTACAACTAGAATCAATATGTTGTACCTCAATCACATGAGAGTTTTATGTATATAGTTTCCTTTGATTAAATTTGATTCATTCCAGAAATATATTCTGTTTCTGAAACAATAGGAACTTGGTTTTAATTTGGTTTATCAACTCTTTTGGGGTCATTTAATGCGAACAAGTCATTTTGATAAAAGTTTTTCTAGTTAGCGAAAGACATTGAAATCTTGAGCCTTGTCGGCTGTGGCTTTAGAATTACACTGACTGCAACTCTACAGAGGGTAAGACCCCCCCCCCCCCAATGGGGCTACCTGTTGGCCTGGGTGGTGACCCTATAATGCTTTAGAATGAAACCCAGGTGGCTGGCTAGACGGGTGATCGGAGAGGCCCGCATCGATCAATAAGCCTGCTCACAGCAAGCCCTATCATCTATATGACTGTTCCAACTCTATTGCCTTCATTGCAAGCCCCAACCCTTTTTTATTCATATATATGCTAGAAGTGGTGGCTGAGGCTTCTTATGTCCGGTATGATGCTAAACTCTATCTGATGGTGAGGTGCCAGTTCTGGACGTCTGGGAATGTGGATCACCCCCTTCATCACCATTGCTTCCAGTCCACTCAGACCCGGAGTGGTAGTTATCTGTTAGGGTCCCATTTATAGGTTAAATGGAAACAAACATGTTTATAAAAAAATTGAGTACCCATCAAGAATGAATTTATTTCAAAACGTTGTCAGCATTTAATGACCCACTGAAGTGATATGCCATAAAACAAACAAACAATCAATAATTCTCTTACCCTTTTCTATTATTTTTTCCTTCCTAAAATGTACATATTTGTGTACAATACGTAACTTTACATTTATATTTATTGTCTGCCAGTTTTGCCTTTGTTATTTTATTTTCATGTTTTATGTTCCTCATGACTGCTTGGTTAAACTGCTGACCGACCCCTTCGCATAAGTTAGAAAGTTTCTGTTTCAAGTTCTTAATATCTTCAAATAGGTATAGATAATTTTCATTAACTTCATTTTGGTTTGTTTTGTTTCAGTTTGGTTGTTTAATGGTCTATTAAAACCCTTTGGTTTATTTTAATGCCAAAAAAACTGTTGGAGTGAGAGATAAAAGTTTCCTTTATAGGTGCATTTTCTGTAGATGTATTTCATGGATTGTATTTATATCTGATTCATAATTTTCAATATATTTTTTATTTTCTGAAGAAGGATAAAATGTCATCCATGTTAGCATTCTCAAACATCCCTTGTATTATTTTGCATTGAAATATTTTCTTTCTTATTGGAGTGTAAGAGGATTTACAGGGTTTGTAGGGAGCTCTTAATCTCCTGGTGGTTGGCAATTATTTCGGATATGAAGAAGACAAACAACACAATGGAAATTAAAACACTTGTATTATAAAAGTACAAAATTGCTGCAAATTTGTTGGCTTTGCTACAAGACTTATCTTGAGAGGTGAAATCAACAATTCGTTGGTGAAATTAGCGCTAGAAAGGATTTCTACTCTGCCGTCGTTTGGATTTGCTGTTGAGACGTCTCTCGGGGTGAAAGTTCTTAGGAAAGTAAAAAGTTGGGGAGTGCTTTTTTTGAGCGACTCGCCTGGTTAACTGTCCTTTGAAGTGGGCGGTGTATGGAGCCCTTGTTAAAGTGACTCCTCAGGTCGACAGCCTTCAGATAAGTGGGGGTTTGTTTTGCCGCCAACATCGTATGTTGGCGATTCGCCCCCTAGCGGCAGGGGAAGATAATTCTACTATTGGTTTTCTGATAAGTGAAACTCCACACTCCATGAGGAAATGTTTGATGTTTGATGGTGCATTTACATTGACAAGTTGATTTTGGTGAGTGTGTGGCATAGGCTGGTGGCCTAGAAGTAGAGTCTCTAGCTCTTCATTCTGTGGTCCCCAGTTGGATCTCTGTCAAGGGGAGATCACTGTATACACTGGTGATGAGACCTAATTAAGTCGAAACAACTGTCCAGTGTTCCACACGTCTTCTAACATGGTATTCACCCGAGTTTGCTGGTTGTGATTATTTAAATATATATATATATATATATATGGTAGAATAAGTTTGCCATAGGTAGGGATCCCAATAATGAAAAAAAAAAAACATGTTAAAATTTATAAATATCTAGTATCAACCTATAATTGATGAAAACAGAGGGGAGGTGAAAGAAACAAGGTTTATTATTATTATAGTCAACGCTCTGTCTGCACTTGGAACCGATATCAGCACAAGATGATAAAAGAAAAGGATTGACAATCAAATGGTAGGTGGACTTTTTTTGTGATTAGGCTTTTTGGTTATTTGGTTGGATGTTGCTGCTGTTGTGCTAGTTTCTTTTTCTTAAACCCATTATATGTTGTTCTTCCTTCTCTTGGTCATTTTATGCTGGAAAAGGAATTAAGGAAGGGAAAAAAGAAGAGACAAAGACAAGATACTTTTAAGTTCAGACTTTATTTCTTGTGATCATTAGCTATTTCTTAGAGTGGGTAATTTTCTTCTTGAGCCAATCAATAGCATGTGTTCCTAGTACGGTCTGCATTGGAATGACAAAGGGGATCTTTCTGGTTCCAGGAAGGGGCCTTTTCTGCACATGTCCAGAGGGTTCTTCCTGTCTGAGGGCTCCTGCGAGATTTGTTATTTTTAAATTCTTTATTTTTATTTTAATTCCCTCAAACCCTCTCATTTACTATTCCACTCTTTTAACAAACCTCGATTTCATCAATCCTTTCTTTATGTAACACTATTTTTCTGAATTTTTGAGACGAGGCTTGATAATTTGGATTATGTGGGAGTATTGTCCTCCATCTTTATTGTTATGTACACAACCTTTCAGCCAATTTGCCTTCTTCCAGTGTTTCTTGTTGAACTCAGGAACCTTCTCAGACTCAGGAACCTTCCTCTTCGAATTTAGGAGCCTTCATGTCATAATTGGGAACCTTCATGGAACTTCAAAACTGAACCCTTTATTCAATCCACCTTGGAATTAGAATGTTCTCATTCCGGTTAACCATGTCCTGGTACAAGTGGTTAAACTGTTTTAAGTATTCTATGTTATTATTGTCCTTGGCCAGGATTAAACCTGTAACCCTATAGATTTGATTGCTGTCACTTAGAACTGTATTACTCAAACCCTTATATCCATGTTGTCATTGTTTCGACAAGAAACACCTGAAGCAAAGAAGGGCTGCAGAGTGGACATTGTCCGAAACGTTGTGAGATAACAATAAGTCGTCGGGGCAGCCTAAAGTTGGTATCAGGCATCAGCGAGGGAGTTTCTATCCCTTTCAATAGCGCTAGACCAAGGATATTGTTATTTGGCGTCTGAGGGTGGAGCGCCACAAACCTACCATCAGCTCCTTACTTTACCGCACAGATCCCTGTGCTACTTCATATGCTGAGTTGGCGGGGACCGGTATTCGAGCTTAGGAACCTTGTGTTTCTAGCCGAACGCCCCTATAATTCTACCGACTGAGCTAACCCGGCCCCTTGATGGGACAACTTAGTACTGAATAATCCCAAATAATCCAAATAATCAGTATTTTGTTGATTGTTTTATTTCCAGTTGGTGGTTATGCAGTGGTCTAATGAGCATAATGGACTGTGTTGATTTTGGAATTTCCTCAATCAGAAATTATGACTCTAGGAGTATTTCATGGATTGAGACAAATACATTTGGAACAGGCCTCACGGAAACATTTAAATTTCAGAACCAACATGGTAATATTATTTTTACATTTAAATAATTTTATTGATTCTTTTCAATAACCCACTATAACCCACATAAGATATTATGGAGGCACATGGTGTACATGCTTACAGTTCTGTAGGAAATGGACTCGTTGACCCAAAAACTTGTTTTGAGCGTTGTTTGCAACTTCACCAATAGTGCTAACCACCCTTGGGAAAGGTATGCATCCAACAACTTTCCCTCCTAGTGCTAGGTGAATAGTTGAGCGGACGACTTAGCTCTTTAACCTTGGCTACCGCTAACCAGTCTAAGAGAAACGAAAACTCTGAATTCAAACTTCGGTTAAACTTCTCTTTAAGAAACTTGACCTCTGGTGTCACATCCTGCTGGTGCGGAAAGAGTGGTAAATCATATATAAGAATTAGTGGGCTAAGTTGGAAACCAATTACAAAGTTCCTTATAATAAAGAGTTCATCCATAAAATACACAACCACTTGAACATTGGTCATAAAAGACAGACAATAACTCACATGAACAATGTACATATGAATGTTTTAATAAACATAACATGTAATAACAAATAACAGAATACACATATCCTAAATGAATTAAATACACTATATGTTCCATAAAACAAACAACAGGAATTAATCATAAGAGACTTATAGTGTCTTCCATGGTGAGATGTAAGAAATGGGAGAAAATTTGGAGACTAATTGTCCTCTCTTCTACTCTATGAACAGAACTAAGAAAACATATGTCTTTTTCATTCCAATGAGCGAGGACTGAAATGAGACTAGGTCTTGACCCTTTGTTCTGTAAAGTAGCTAGCACCCCCTTCAGCACTCTACCAGATGGCCTGGCCTGGCCCATAGCCTTTAAATATTCTACAATTTAAGGCTTTCAACAGTTGATTAATCAGTCTGATTATAATTCTAAAATCTGATCTTACTTGTGTTTGTCTATACCACATTTGACCCTCCTCTATTTCTTGTAAGTTTTTTTTTTGTTGTAACTTATTGTTCTGTGTTTTTGTATGTATCCGTAAGCACTGAGAATACTGGTGCTGAATAAATATAATTTAAGCACTCAATTCTTCTGTGTATACACCTCGACGATACAACATCTTTAAAGCAGAACAGGAGATCAAAGAGAAACTTTCAAAGGGCTGACATTGTTCACGTGCCCAAATTGGTCATGTGACATGGGAAGCCACACTACAATCCAAGGCTTAGACAATCTATATTTGTCTCCCTACAACCTATTTTGTGATAATATGGTAAGTTTTTTTTTGTCTGAAAATATTTATGATTAAATTTTTCATTAACAGTAAATACTGAGAAGCAGCCGTTTCAGAAAGTGTGAAATTGTCTCAAAATGAACTTCAAAGTGATCCACTGAGAGTACAGCCAGGAGAAACATTGTAAAGAAGAAAAGAAACATTCTGTTTAATTGACAGTTGAAACACGGACTTGTGGAAACACCACAGCGTAATTTTTTCTTTTTTATGTCACTTGTTTCCTATATTCATTATTTTTTACCTGATCAACTCTAGCAGTCTAGGGTGGAAGAGCAAGCCTTTAAAAAATGATTAACTGCCCCCTGACCAAGAGCCCACATCCAGCCCCAATCATTGCCCAGCGCTGTCTTCGCAATGTAGAAATTAGCATACGTGCCAATGACAGTAGTTGACGTTGAGCCACAACTCGCGATCAGGAGGATGTGAGGTCAATCTCTGTAGTCGCTCGCTAACACTCCCCCCTGACATCTTCTTATTTTGCATGCTAGACATATCCATGCTTGCTTTGAGCCACCATGTATGCAATTTCTCTCACTACAATGTCTTATCACTGGCATACCAAAATGATTGATGATGAAGTAGGGGTTGGGTTGAAAGAGAACTTTGGCAAAATCACTCTGTGATACTACTGGTTGAAGACGAACCATGGTCAGAACCAAATAAATAAAATAAATTAACAATGAATAGAAAGAGAATAGGGTATTTAAAAGCCAGGCATAAGTAAAAGGGTGGGTGGTTGACCCTTTTTTACGAATCCAAAGATTAGTCATAAAGTTTAAAGAGACCTGTACGGCCACCATGAAATGGACCACTTGATGATAATATCTCTCAGGCACCCAGGTATTAAAAAGCAAAAAAAAGGATTTTTAGGAGAAATTCTCTTTTGAAAAAATTACATGCATCAATGTATTTGAAGACGTATTGTCTGACAAAAAATATTTTAAGTACTTTAATTTTAAGGTAATGACGACTAGAAGTCTGCCGATTTATTTTAAGTACTGAAGCCATTCTGTGTGGTCCGGAAGAAGATGGTTTGGGGAAGGGGAATTTTGACATAAATACAGACTAAACTCGAGCACTTAAGCAGTTAAACTCCGGCCGTGGGTGTTAAGATTGCGGTAGGGATAGTTCGAGTAGCAGCCAGCGACACAAGTATCAAACACACCCTCTCTTCCATCCGCGTCTTGTTTACAACCATTTGTAGTTGTTGTTGTTGTTTTTGTTTGTTTGTCCTGTGAGCCCTGTTTTCTGGACTCCGTGCCTTTAAATTCGGCAAGCACATAATTCACAACGCTTGGGAACACTAGACAAAGTACATCGGAAAGAGAGCAGAGTGCAGAACAGGTAGTCTCACAACTCTCCTCATACACTATCTCTATAATGCTCCTAGGCTAAGAGCTAATATTTGAGCTACATATCCTTGAGCAACGGTCCCACTGAATGTTGTTTTGTACAAATTATGTCTTTTCATAACGTCCTTCTAGCACATAATATGATAAAAAGGGTTGGAGCTGCCATAAGGGCCAATAGGGTTGGGACAATAGGGCTGGACACATTATATAAGGTAGCATAGGGCTTGACGTGACCAGCTGATATCAGAGGGAGCCTCTCCGACAAAACCTGTCTAGCTAAGTAAGGGGCCAAAGGGGAATGTTGCATGTCTATGGACTGCCCAGCCACAGGCTGTCCATCCTTATGCACTCACAGGGTCGTACCCACAGCCAACAAGTAACTCATTTGGTGGAGAGGGTTCTTACTCCTTTGCAGGAGTGCAGTCAGTGTTTTCTAAAGCCCTCAGCCAACAGAACTAAACAGCCATTGGTATTATTATATCAAAATTTTAATATTCTCTACAACTTGATTAACATGTTATCTTGGGTCTTACAACTTTATTTCAAGATGGTTTATAAAGTAATTTCAAGCAAACTTGTATTAATCTATTAATTTAATAGAGATTCAGGTCTCTATTTTGTCTGATAACTGAAACTATGTCACTGCTAGGTCGGTCAAAGTCATTTTCCTAGAACTTAAGGTAGTAAGTTTCATTCAATGCAGTCATTTAATCTAAGTCATTACTCATTACCATATAAAAAAAATATTTAAAAATCTAAATGAAAAATCAATTTTAATTCAGTCAAGATTTTCACAAAAATTCGACACTTATTAATCTTTAGAAATGAATTTATCAGATTTAAAATATTTTTCCATAAAAATATATTGGAGTAAATATTTTTTTCTTTTCTTCCGTCAAAACCCATATTCATTTTATGAAATCTGAAACAACAATATATTTTTTAATTGTCTATGATTTTTAAACTTTTCCTTATAAAGAAACGGAGTCTGAATATTGAATCAGAAATTTTTTAGAAGAAACGGTTTGGAAGGTCCTTTACTTCGTAAAAATATAAAAACAAAAAATAATTCAGTGGAGTTGGAGGGAGTGGAGTATATGATGCTTTTAAAGTAAAGTAAGTAAATTTTAAAAAAATATTTTTAAACGTTTATTTAATTTTATTTTTTTCCACATCCCCAAGTATATCTTTCAAAAAATTTTTTTACACTGCCCAGAGGGTGTTTTCTTTCTGGTAGTGCGTAAGGTGTTGGTGGGGTTGCTAAGATACATTAAATATGTTTCTTGATGTAGCCAATTTGAAATATTGAATTTTAAATTTCAAAAAAAGAAAACCGAGAGGTAAACACATAAGCTCTATTAACTTGCACAAAAAATAAAATAAGTTTTTGTTGTCTGTTGTTGTTTGAAAGACATTGTATTAGCTGATTTCAATATTAAAACCCATGAAAAAGAAATATTACTTTAAAATAATTCTTGTCATTCTTTACTATACTAATCTAGTTTTTCTGAAAAATTGACCCAAGAAAACTTTCAATGAGCGGCTTAGTATATATTAGATATTTACTAAGCTAAGCTTCAGTAAATTGCCTTGACACTATATCAGTTAATAGTGATACTAGCTTGCTAAGCTATGCTCTATTGGAAAGCATTCCAAATATTTTACTAAGTTTTAACTGAGCTTGAAGCTGAGTTAAAACATAGGTTGATTTAGTAGAGCAAGTTTAGGAAACTTTACCATAGTCCTCCCTTGCAAGATTAGAAACAATATTAATATGATTTGTTGGTTGGTTTGAATTTTACTAGCATGTCAACCCCTGTTGGGTTACTTTATTGCCAAAGAATTTTTACCGGTGTATCAATTTTTTTTCAAATCAATTATAAAACATTAAACAATAACAAAACAAACAGACCCTACAGACACCACCCTGACCAGGCTTGGCCTGGTGTAAATACCATTAAACCCAACCAAACCAATTCAACCAAACCCACAAATGATATCTGATATAAATGAATGTGAATGAAACAAGGAATATAAAAATTCACCCTCATATAAAGACATAAGCAACTACAAAGACTGGGTAGAAGAGTGGGCAAAATAAAACAAACAAAAACTGACTGTGTATTGATACTCGTGAGTGTTATAAATCGTACAAAAAACAACATTAATAAACAAAAACTTAAATATAAACAACCCCCCCCTCTCATAATTTTTGCACAAAAGCAAAACTCAGGTGTGAAATTTATAATGTAAAATTTTGTCGGAAACCAGACACAGGAAAAACACCCTTATAATATGCTATAGAAACAATTTCTTACAAAATTTATCATTTATTATTCATTATGTAGAAATTCTAAATCACATAAATATGTGACTGAATTTAGATCTATTAAGAACAATTTTATATTAAACTTGATGTCAAGCTATTTCATTGTTCTTGTCCGATAGTTATTTTGACAGACTCTTGTAAATTTCGGTTTACATACATACAGCAAACAACCTGCCCTTTCTATATATTGTAGTATAGATAGATGCAACTAAAATTGTCCTGTTCAGTTGATGTTTCTGTAGCTTTGATTTATCGTTTGTATATTGAAGCTTCTTCAATGTAGCGAAGCAGAAAGGAAGAAGAAAAGTCTTCAAGTTTCAATTAAACCTCGAGTTGATTACTCATATGAGAAGTGCTACTGAAGAGGTCCAATTGCATCCCCACACCCAAGAAAGATGTAGGAGATTCTGAAAATATTCACTGTAAGGTCATATTTGGTGTGCTAATTGCTATTATTTTCCTTTATTTGTGTCACTAAATAGCCTACTTTGCCCCTGGAGTTGCACAATAATATTTAGGCTCACTAAAATGCACATGTGTGTGTAGGTATTTACAGACTATATTGAGAAAATATTTGTATAGGTTTGGTTTTGTTTCTTTCGGTGTTTTAATGCATATTGTTATATACCCACTTTATATCGCGGTATATAATTGTTGGGATTTTAATAACTTAATCCCACAGAAAAAAAATACAGGCCCTATTTTTTGTCTTTAGCAAAGCGCAGTTAATTCATTGAGACATATTTCCAATTGACGATACCTTTCCATGTATAATTAAGACTATCCTCACCGTCCCATCCATTGGGCACACACACCATTACGACTGGACTCTATTCCAGCATAACCACCTAGACAGACCGTGTTCTTATTTATTTAAAAAACGAATGCACTGAAATACCACTAGATACAAAGATGGCAAAGTTAACTCCCCGTCTACCAAATCAATGGATAATAGGGCAGATAACTTCTGCACCCTTATTATTTATTAGAGTCTGGATAAGTATAATATGTACTGACTAACAGTGAATCTTCCAACCATAGAAACCAAAGGGCAGCTCAATCAGGACTCGAGGAATGGAATCACCCAATTGCAATTATGAATGGACTATTCATTGAGTTCCATTAAATACCAGCTGTTTGGGCCACCAAGTGAAGTTGTTAAGTGGTTTCTGTTTTGCCAAATGCCGCCAATTTCTTATCTGGGTGTGATTCTTCCTCTCTTTGATATGGCTTCTATCTGGCAATCCTTGGTCAGGAAAGAATACCTCATTGTTCTGCAGCAAAATTTCCAATCGATGCCACGATGAGAATTTTTGCCAAAAATCTGTTGATTCTTTGATGATATGCGGAGCACGCTCCTCGATTTTTCACACAGACTCTTTAGTCTGTGTTGCTTCTGACTCTTAAATTACCCCACCTGCCGGTGCACAGCACCAATCGCCTTTGGGAGGCCCTACCATATACTTTAGTACAGCTCTGACACTACCACATTTTCACAGCACCCTGCCAAACAGTGAGAAGGGGTTTGGACTTTAGCAGGGCACTGGAACTTTTATATTGCTTGAATATCACTCAAAACAAGAATTCTCTCTTTTGACAATGAATGACTCTGAAGTTCTTTAAGATGTTTGTAATGTTATTTTATTTCAAGTATATCTCTATTTTTTAGAATGCTTGTTTTAATTCTTTTTAAAATAAAATAAGCACGACCCTGTCCTAGCTGGGGCCATTTAAAACTACACCAACTACACCCTATGCAGAGAGGTTAAGACCCCCCCCACACACACAATGGAGGCCCTTACCTGTCTGGCCTTGGTCTAAGTGGCAACCTCGTGATGCTTCAAGCGACAGAACACCCCACGTCATGACTGAACATTCCATGACAGCAACACTCCATCATCTTGCCGCCCCCTGCTTACTTAGGCTAGGAACGGGCGATTGGAAGCCTGACCCCACTGCCATCAATTGGCTACCAGTCACGTCAAGCCTAAGCACATATATATGGTTCAACTCTATCTCTCCTGTTTCTTT